>VXBU01003647.1:183440-303863 GCA_013400315.1 Bombycilla garrulus
GGGCCTCGCGGGGCGGCAGGCACGGGCCCGGGGGCAGCGGGCACGGTCGGGGGGCTGCCCCCGCCCGCCTCTAGCCCCGTGCCGGCTGCGAAGGGGCCGGAGCCTTCACCGGGCAGCAGCTCCGGCCCGGAAGGGCTGCGTGATGCTGGGCACCCTGCGGGGCCCCTGATCGTCTCCTGTCCCCGGGGGGCTCAGGGGGCGGCAGTGCGGTTGCCAACCGCTACTCTGGGCACGGGGGTTATAGGGGATGACCGTGTGAACGTCCCTCTAGGCGCCATGCCGGCGGGCTGGAGCTAGACTAATGACCCCTTGGAGCAGCGCTTGTACTGACAGAGCCCAAAATGCCTCAGACATCCTCTGTGCCTGCGCGCAGAGAAGTCCACTTGGGCTGAACCGCGGTTTCGTGTGTGTAGATGAGCTGGTCCCTATGACCACCGTCACAAACTTGATGATCCGTCCCGGGTTTCAGAGCCTGCTGTCCCTTTAATGTCTGGTTTGACAGCTTTGGGTGAGGAAGCACTTCCAACAGCTGTCTTCTTGGCAGTGCACCAAGCGCCGGCTTAAAGGGTCCCCGGCTGGAGCAGCTTCACCTTCTGCCTCAGAACAAACCCAGCGATTGTTTTGTTTTCCGGCTGCTTTTCCACCAAGCAGACGCTATGTTGTGGCTCTGTGCTTGCCTTTTGTGCTGCAGCTCGACAATTCCATTCAAGCTACATACATTCTGTCTAAAAATTCTTTTCCGCCTCTGTGATTGTGTGGGTGGTATCCCCATTTTGACAGAAAATTAGATGTGTTTAAAAATACCCATCAAAACTTACTAAGTTTTCAGAAATCTCTGTTCTTTGCCGGTTTCATGTGTATTACATACTTTTACACCTCTGACTGCAGCTGGTGGGTGCATCCTGATTTTGCCATCAGTTATTTAATTACTGCTTTTACTGGATATAGTATGTCAATAAATACTAATACTTGGTCAGGGTATTTTCAGGGAGAATAATGTCTGTTTTATTTTCTGTCCTTTATTACTAGAAGATGATGAAGATGAGGAGGAAGAGGATGAAGAAGAAGAAATAGATGTTGTTACAGTGGAGAAAAGACGTTCCTCTACCAACAAGTCTGTTACCACCCTTACTATTACAGTGCGTCCTAAAAATACCACTTTTTCATCAGTCAGGACACAGCAGAATGGACTGATATTAAAGCGTTGTGCCCCAATTCACCAGCAGCATAATTATGCTGCTCCTTCTCCATTCGCAGAGACTGAAGAGGCTCCACCTCAGAAAAAGTTAAAAATCGAGGTGCCCCGTCCAGTAAAACCCACGATCCAGCCAAAGCCGAAGAGTTCAAGTCCTCGAAACTCTGATTCAGAGGACAGTGAACGTCGACGCAACCATAATATCCTGGAGCGTCAACGACGTAATGATCTACGGTCAAGTTTCCTCACATTAAGGGACCATGTTCCAGAACTGGTTAAAAATGAGAAAGCTGCAAAAGTTGTGATCTTGAAAAAAGCCACTGAATATGTTCATTCTCTTCAGGCAGAGGAGCAGAAGTTACTGCTAGAAAAGGAAAAATTGCAAGCCAGACAAGAACAATTACTAAAGAAAATAGATTACAAGCGGACTTGCTAAACTTTTTGTTTGTTTGTTTGTTTGGTTTTTTTGGCTGATCAGGACAGTCATTGCCACTTTGCACATTTTTGATTCTTTATAAAAAAGTTGTGTTTTTTGACATTAAGAATGTTGGTTTTAATTTCAGTCCAGTCCCTGAAGTAATCGACAGACTGTATTATCCGGGTACGGAGCAAATGGATGTTCTTGCAAGGAGGTTATTGCAAGACTACCAAACAACAATGGACTGCCTTTGCTTTTCCTTTTTAAGAACTGTAGATGGTGGGGATTTTTTTTTTTTTTAAAGTGTTGTGAGCATTTGGAGCTGCTGATGACATCTAGTTGAGTTTGAAAATGTTCATTCCTAAGTTTTATGGTGCTTATGTTCTAGCAGATGTTACTTTAAGGGTTGGCATTTTGTACCCCTGTGGGAATTTCTGTAAATACCATCTACACACTTGCCTTTTGTACATGTCTTGGGTTATGAGAGGTGGCTTTTGCTGCCAGTATTAGACTGGAAGTTCATACCTAAGTACTGTAATACCTCAATGTTTGAGGAGCATGTTTTTGTATACAAATATATTGTTAATCTCTGTTATGTACTGTACTAATTCTTACATTGCCTGTATACTTTAGTATGATGCTGATACATAACTAAATTTGATACTTATATTTTCGTATGAAAATGAGTTGTGAAAGTTTTGAGTAGATATTACTTTATCACTTTTTTGAACTAAGAAACTTTTGTAAAGAAATTTACTATATATGCCTTTTCCTAGCCTGTTTCTTCCAGTTAATGTATTTGTTAATGTTTGGTGCATAGAACTGGGTAACTGCAAAGTTCTGTGTTTAATTTCTTCCAATGATGTACATTTAGTGCTGCGTCTTATAGCACTTTGAAATACCTCATGTTTATGAAAATAAATAGCAATTACATGATGTGCCATTTACTATTTTTCTTTTAAATAAAATCTTTAACTTTGCAATATTGATGAAATACAAAAAGCATGGTCCCATACCCTTGGCATTTCAACCCTCAGACTATAGGTGATGTTTCACAAAGGTCAGCTGAGCAGGACATTTCCATTTCTGGTTACAAAATAATTGTAGTAAGAACTGTGTTCCTGTTCTTTCATACTTGTGTTGTCAGGATCATCCCGGGGGACCAGATGTACCACACTTCATGGAATGACTCCTGTGTCTTGCAAAGACTTCTCAAATATCCACTGTACCCAGAGAATTGTGAGGGATCAGAAACACGGCAAGCAAACTTCTGCTAAGGGACTGGCCACACAGGTGGGGTAAATGATGGAGGCAGACTTGCCAAAGCATACAAAATTACATACTTGTACTAAAAAAAATCTTAACCTTAGGAAAGCCTTAAAGCTGTCTATCATTGCACTGGAAGAATTAATGTTCTTGTTTGTAGCTGAAGGTCCTGTTAGTTACTACATTAGGTACTAAAATTGAAAATATCAGGGAAGATGCCAGGACCATGAAACATGGAACTTGGTTGTCTCAAGAGCTGGCATTTGGTGTGACAGGAAGAAGACAACACTCAACTCTGAAATCTGTTTGCTCATTGTATTAAAGACTGTGAGACCAGGGATCTGTTTTATTTTCTAGTCTCTACAAGTATTTTTGACATTGTCTTTCCTCACAATTAAACTGAAAAAAAAAAAGATAGGAATTAATGACCAAAAGGGCAGTATTTCCAGGATCCAGCGGCACAAAGCTCACCTGTAAATCTGCCCTTGCTTTGGCTATGAAGGAAGTAGCTTGTCTGGTAATGGAGGTATAGAAATCCTGTATTTGCTAAAAGGTAACAGGAAGAGCAGTGTGGGGGCAAAGTAGTCCTCATGTAATGGATGTGCCATATATCTATCCGTGCAGATTTTTGATGCACTCATAACCTGTGTGCTTTTGGGCCCCAGGCAGCTTCTGTACCATGACCACCAAGAACTGTACATAGGTCAGTACAGTAAACCCCGATCTTTAACAGGCATAAATTGGTGTAACACAATTGGTGGATTCAGCTAGGCGTACACAAGCATTTGAAGAACTGACCTGAATAGAGTTAAGATCTAAATTCAGACTCAGTCACAGTTGTTCCATATATAGAATCTTAGTTTTGATTCCTTTGACATTCTTCTTCCACTTTTCAACTACAGTGATAAAACGGTAGAGACAATTGGTGTGAACAATTACAGGGTACATTTAATTTTACTAGCTAAAACAATTTTTAATGCCCCATTTTTAGTAATTTCTGCTGAACTCCTGTTGTACTGTTTTCAAACAAGGTATGCGTCTAAATGAGTATTCTTGAAGAAGGAAAGTCCCTTCCCCTTCCTCTTCCCCTTCCCCCTCGTGGAGAACTTTGGTCCAAATCCTCTACTCAGAGTGAACTCTGGGTCAGATTAGGTTGCACAGGGTCATGCAACCAAGGCTTGAATATCTTAAAGGACTGAGATTCCACAGCCTCTTTGGACAAGTGTTTTTTGACTACCACAACTGATACAAATTTTTGTACTATTTGGAATTTTCCTTGTTGCAATCCTTGTCCATTGCCTCCTGTCTTTTTGTGTTTAACCTCCTGGAAGAGTCTGGTTGCACCTTGTTTGTAATCTCCTATAAGGGAGCTGAAGACAGCAATTACTTCTTTCTCATCTTGAGACAACCCAGTTCTGACTTGTCTTGTGGTAACCAAGCATTTAGAGTATAACAAAGGTGTGAAGTACTCAGATTTGTTTGGATATTCAACACAAATCCCATCTGAAAGTCTCTATTTCACACTATATAATGTGGGAGTTTTGGTTTGATTCTTTAGAATTCAGTGATAAACATCCAGCTGATGTCCATGGAGACAGAATCTGATGCCATAATGCTTGCATATAGTGTACTGTTTGCTTCTCTGTGCTGTACTAGCAGTATTTCGGCATTGTCTTTTTTTTTGTTTTTTTTTTTTAATAAGGAATTGATAGGTTTGTTTTCATATTGTTGCTGTAAGGAGCAAGTTGTTAAGGTCAAATATTTCTGGTAAAAAAAATAAATCTGTTTTAGGATGTTAATAAAGTTACAGTTGTTAAATAGAAGATTTCTTTTATAGTTACGTGATAAAAAGAATTGAGAATTGTAGGAAAGACAGCTTTTGAAAAGAGGTATGCAATTAATTGTGTAATATTTTCTGAAGAATCAGTACAGTAGCCAGAAGGCTGCATAGAGAAGGACATAGAATCATAGCCACAGCCATAACAAAAGATCCTTTTGCAAGTGTATCCAGAGTGGGGAGTCCATAAGGACTCAGTCATTTAATGAATTGAGACACTTTTGCATGTTTTCATTGCTTTTTTTTTTTATTTAAGAACATACCTACATTTTCATAACAAATGCGAACATATCAGGAGCATCATATGTGGAAAGTACCTAGTATCTGCTTATTACAAAGCAGATATTCCTGATTCCTGAAGGAAAACTGAATTAAGTTGATCTCAGTCTTATTGGATCTGCTATAAAAATTCCCAAGTTGTTTTTCATACAAGACAGAATTTGCTGATGGTGGTTTTCTCCAAAATCACATATCTCAGAGGATGGTCTCCTTCTCACCTTCTGTTTATTTTCTTAAAAATACCACTAAGAACACAAGGGACTTGTAACACCAAAATGAAATTATTCCTCCATAAATTAGTATAAATAAAACACCAGTGGGAGACCTTAAAAAGGTGAAATGTGTTAATGGTGTCATTACCACTCGGTCACCTGTTGCTATGAGTGCTAAGGAAAGTGTATTTCTCAAACCCCAAGCTGCTGTTATAGTAACTTATCACCAAATCTTGGCAGGACTCCTTGAGAGATCATGAAAAATATAATTTAGTTTGCTCCTGGGAAATATACTGATAAACCAAGCTAGAATAAAATTACTTACAATAGGTGAAATTCTTAAGCTTGAATTTCCTGAATTCTTAAGCTTAATTTCTTCTGGTTTAAATCAGATGTCATTTTATTTAAAATATTAATTTTGATATAATTAACGAATTTTACTGTACAATATCAAAATACTACATGATCTATACCTGGGTAACTTTCTTCTCCTTGTGTCCATTTCCATTTCCCTTTCTTTTTGTTTCCCTTTTCTCTTTCCTGTCTCTTTTCTCAGGAGCACAAATCCATCAAACTTAAAGGGATTTGAGGTGTCACAGCAATGCTTTTAAATTAAGCAAGGATATCAATAGAAACAGGAGATACACAACACTTCCATAAATCTCAGACGAAAGCAATGGTGCAAAACATGGAACAGAAGCTGATTTGTAGAGCCAACATGAGGGGTTTTGCCTCAGCACTTCTGGCTGCTCGTGGAGCACTGGCAAGCCTGAATTCAGAGCCCTTGGTCTGTGCCAAGACAAGCTTTCACTTCTGCTGGACTACCTGTCCAATTTGCTGTCCTACAGTAGTTTCTTGCTGCCTATTTACTTGTACTGACCCTGCAATGAAGCTTGGCCACCATAAACCAGACGTTTTGCTGCTGGGTTGTATGACGTGATAATTCCTACTGCCTGCAAATCTTTGATTCTCAGCCAGCTTTGTGCCCTTACTGGCCAGACCCTTCTCTTGATGAGATTATTGATATTTTTGCGCAGCAGTCAACTCAAGAAGATAAAATGAATTCTTAATCTCTGAACCGTGGAGGTTCCTTGTATGTGTGCTGGATGTACAGATTAACATACATGCTGTGTGCACACAAGGGATTCCGTAAATGTTGATCCATGAGCCATGCTAAATAAAGCCCAGTGTATATTTTAACTGAGTAGGTTACAAGGCTGTCCACTTGAAAGGCTGTCCTTCGAAAAAAAAGCATATGAAGACATTTTGTTTCCTGTATTTATGATCACAATATGACACACCTAAATAGTGCAGAAATTTGAAAAAAGTATCCACAGTCTAATCATAAATTATGGCAACTAATTTTTAACTCCATGGTGAAATGGATGGGTGTGTAGACTTAACATTTAACAAACTTATAACTGAATTGTGACCTATTTGTTACTGACCTCTGAATTGTTACATTTTGTATGCATAATCATTGTTAGGCTCCATATATGCTATTACGGCTGCTCTATTTGTGAGCTGTGTCATTTGCCATCGTATAGTGTTTCCATCTGACATTATTTAGATAAGTGGAGACATTTTCATTTTATGGTAAAATAAGATTATTTAATTTTTCTTATTCTGTGCTCCCAATTTCCCAACGTCATTTGTCTGCTTTAAGTGTTTACTGCATTCTATCTGCTTTCTGTCTTCTATACTGCATCCATTTAGGGAGAGGAACCATCTTGTATGTTATCTGTCTGAAGCTGAGGTTAGATTGTCTCTATGAGTGGCTGTGTTAATCAAAAAACTATAACAAGAGTCCTGTTGTCTAACAGCTACATATAGCCTAGTTTTATATTAGGGGAAGGATGAGTCATGTTGTCTACATCTGTCTAGTTTCACCTTCTAATCTACAAGCTTTACAAGCATTACAGAGTTTTAAGCACCTAGCTGCTTAGCTTCCTAATTCTCCTTATGTAGTCAGCAGAGAGATGCAGGCTCTTTCCAGGGCACAGTCCAGAGCATCTGCACTAGGCTTTACCTGGAACAGGCCCAAGCATTTCTCTGTACGTTGAGGAAAGAGCGACCACAGCATGCAAGAGATGATTATGAGAACTGTGTTAAGGGCTGCTTTACTGCTGCTGAGTAACCTAGCTGATCTTACTTGCCATATGAAATGCAAAGCAATGATTTGGAGAAAACTGCAGGCTAACAGATATTTTACTTAGAATAAAACGGTGCATGAATGTAGGAGATATAGTTAATTTAATCTGCATGGTTGTTTTACTTGCAATTAAATAAAATATTTCAATGGCACTTATCTCCATTCTGCTTCCTAACACCATCAAAAATAAATAAATAGTGTTTTAGCATTCAGTGATTTCACTTCCTCACAGAACAAATCGGTGTAATTAGAATATTATCTGGATGGATATTTTTAGTATCTGTATACAAATAGATTTTTCTTCTGCAATACAAGGCAATTACATTTAGGCAAAATCTTGCTTCTTCAGTATGATGTAGATTTAATAAAAAGTACTTTGTAATTAATATTGTAATCAGTTTAATTCCAGTATCCAATAATATTGTAATTCATGGTGTAGCAGATGAAGGAACTATCTAATATCATACACACAGTTCAATGTTGGCTAGTACCTAGGAATCCTCCGAAGACATTTTTAAAACTACTTAAAATTTTTCTTCTTTTTAATTCCCAAGATCAATGTTAAAATATCCCTGAAATATTGTTATGAAATTGCTTTTTAATATAGAAATTGAGTCATTAGATATGTCACTCTCTTCTTTTTGAAACAATTTGGCACTTTATTTCTTTTGAAGCAAATGTTCAGAAAGGAGCAATGTCACAGAAAAGAACTGTTTTAGTGCTCAGTCACCCTCAGAATTTGGTCCTATAGAGCTAAAAGATAATATTTAAATTACCAAACCATGCGCTAAAATGAGAGTGGTGACATGTAGCAACCTCTCCCTGGAAGTGATATTTTATTTTTAAAGAGATAGTTAGAGGCTCATGCTTGATATTTCTCCTCTACAAGAAATTTGGAGGACGTTTGGTTGATTCCCTTAGAATTGCATATACTCTTAATTAAGAGTTAGATAACTCTTAGTAGAAGAAAATCTAAAAATCTATCAGGAAAACATAGTTAGTTTTATCTAGAAACCTGGTCATCAAAAATGTACTGTAAACTGTGGTTCTGAGGGATTCTTATTCCTCATTTTCTCCTACAATCATTGGTTTTGGTCATGGTTCCAAGGCAACGCTCGTGAGTCACATCCTCAATAATTATGATTACAAACATTTCCCTAAAAGATCTGCTTCAGGCCAAACAAGCCTGGGTAAACCACAGTCCCAAGGTATTATTTCTCAGGTGTACAAGATAATTTTGGCTGTGAAGTGTTGTGTTGTAAAGCCATATCTTTATCAACACTTCCTTCAAACATGTGCTGCTAATGAAGCTATGCAATGACTTCAATAATTTCAATAATTTTTATTATCTTCAGCCTTTAAACGTTCTTATGCTGATCTGCTTCGTTACTTGTCTTTTCTTTTGCTTTCTTTAGCTAAGTAGCCCTACAGAAGGCAATGAGAATTCGCCTGACCAAATATAAACTCCTTTTAGTCAATGAAGAAAACAGATCTTCTTAGTGCACAATTAATCTTATCATTAAATAGCTATTTAAAATGACACAAATTAATCTCACCCTGGAAGTGCTCATTTTTGGTATGGATTATGGAGAAGCCTTGGAGGAGCAGATACAGGAACCAACATTGCAGGTGTCTAATGTGTGGTTTGGTTTAAGATACCTAAATCTGGGTGTCTGTAGATATCTAACTGAAAGCTTGATATGCAGGTGCTGTTATAGTCAGTAAAGTCTGGATAAGGATTCAGTGTGGATGTCTGTTTTAAGGTGAACTGGATTGGTTCTTGAGGTTCAGTTCTCTGTACTGATCAGCTCTCCAATGGCTACAAAAGGCACTCCATGGACAGAGTGAACATATAAACACCTATGCATTAACACCTAATTTCAGTGCCTTAAACTACAAGTCCAAATATTCCTGTCTTTCTTTCATTTCACTTACATATTTTAAAGGCTTTTCTTGAACTAGTCAAGTAATCTTAAACCCAGTTCTGTCTAGTTCATCTTTCTGCAACAGTGAACATGGTTTTTGCTTTGGTTGTCTATTATAATATCTCCATATCTTTAGCATATTTGGATTTCTTTCATGCTCTCGCAAGCCCTGTTTATCACCAATATATATAGCAATATTCATCATTGCCAGAAAATTGCTTGCATTACTGATAAAATTCCCTAAAACATCTCTCACGTTACCATATTGCATGGTGGGCAGGACCTTATTTTCTCCTTCTCACACCTACACAAAGCTCATTTACAGGGCATGTTGATACAATTTAGATGGTGATATACTGACAACATTTTGAATTAAATTAAATGATAGCACATGTCACTTTTTTTTTTGTAAATTTAAAAAAAACCCAAACAAACATGACAGGAGAAAAACAGAAAGTAGATGAACATTTAGAAAATCACAAGTAACTTTTACATCTACATTTTTTATTGGATCTCTCATAGTTTGAACTATTTCAGCATTTCCATTTTCTTGTTTCTACAATCTTACTCCAGTATTTTTTTATATTTCTTTGCTGCTTTAAAAAAATTATTTATTTTCATAGCTTCTGTGGTCTTTAATAACTATTCCATATCGCCCTATGCCTATTCCTTCTTTCATTCAAACACTTAAATGAGTCACACCTTTTTTCATGCTTTACAGTCTCACCTCTCCTACTAGTCTCAATTATGTCTCAATGTATTTTTTTATTTAACTCTAAAATACAGATTCCCATTCTGTGAACACTTGCTGGATGGTTGTCTGTTGACTTCAGCAGGAGTTTATAAAGTAAGAAGTCCAGACCTTCCAAGACTTTGAAATTAAAATTGTAGGTATGCCAAGTTAAATTGTGGTGTATTTTATATTCTTTCCCATTCACTATTATCCTAGGAGCAGTTAAGTTACCATGAACTCCTTTGATATAGAAAATCATACATTTCTTTTCTGCTTCTGGTGATGACAATATGCAATAACCTCAAAGCTTCAGTTATGTGAGCATGAGTGAAAATAAATATCTATTAGAAATAGTCAAGAGTAAGGCATTTGGCCATCTATCTTACTGGAAATGTCTAAAATTCACATTTAAAAACCCCATGTAAATGTGGTTTTTTTACTGTTAATAAAAATGTTAGTAAAAGAAAACAAATATAGGATGGCGAGTTTATTTCTTATCAGAACTCCTTAATTCTGAAATGTCAGGAATCAGTCTGGTAGCGTCAGAGTAAATAAATACTTTCTGTACTGATCTATGCCACTGTACAGCTGTGTAAGAATGCCTTTGGTCTATAGCGTGAGCATTATCACTTCCGCTCCCAAACAGGAGATCCAAGCTCACTTCACAAGAAAATTCCTTTATTTTTCTTTCATTGGCTGGGGAATAATGGCCCAAAGGATTTTATTTGTGCATTTGTTCTGGTTGTGAGAAAACTGAGTGCTCCAAAGTAGGGTAGCACCTTGGGAGTCAATGGCATTAGGACAGATTATGTCAGCTGAGGAGCTGCAGTTGAAATAAATTGAGAAACTTGATTACAGCTGTGCTATTGTATATCTGTGTTATGTGTTAGAAGTCCTTCAATATTTTATTGTGACTGCATGTAGATACAATTTTTAATGCCTTAAACCTCAAGATCTTACTTTTGAAAATTGTGATTAAACATCTTTGCCCAAAGTATTTTTATATTTGATATACTAAAAGTGTCACATACATTTCAGCAAATATGCACTGTGATTAAAGGGTATAATCTCTCAAGAGAGGTTTATAATAATTTTAATTACCCTGGACTTAATAAAAAGACTTAAGGGATTTAATAAAAGGGCATTAAGAGATTGCCAAAGGGTTAAATATATATATTTTTATAAGAAAAATGGTCAAGCTTCTGTGACTTTGAGGTGGGAAGGTGGGAAGACTTAGTGGGAAAAGAGGAGGAGGTGAGCAAAAGTCAAGATGAGGATTAGTGTCAATTAAACTTCCCTTTGAACCTCCTTACTTGCATATGCAGAACCTGACACAGCTGAAAATATTTGCAATTTCCTGGGCCACACAGACCAGAGAGGTTGCTGTACAGCTTAGTGACCACAGGAAACTACAAGGGAGCACAAGAAAGGTATAAACTTAGCCAATTTCTTCTAGCTCAGTGCTAAGACATTTTAGCTGTAGTCCAGGAGACAAGATCTGAGTGAATGAGAGAATTTTGAGAGACAGTACATTCATTTCTCAGGCCCCAGATATTCTGTTTGGTTTTGATCTACTTTAGATCAAAACTAAACAAATTCTCTGCTCTAATCCTCATCCTCTGCTCTTAACTTTCAGGTTAGCATAGAATTCAGTGTTTTTCTAGTCTTCTATGGTATAATAAATGTAATAAGAAATAAGAAGATGAAAGTGTACCAACAATCTCCAGACAGGAAATTTTATAGCTCTTACAAAACAAGGCAAAATCCAATATGCAAACACCCAGAACATTGCCTCACTTCACCTTTATACTGAATTAAACCTCAAGCCTTATCCAGAGAGATAAGTTGGTGATCTAAATGTAGATACCTGAACATAAACCAGCATAAGTTTTCTTGAAGGTTGTGTTGGCTGGAAAAAAAATGAGTTGCCTAGATTTTCCAGTTGGGGTTAGCACACATTTCTAATGTGTTTTCCATTTCCTAACACTACAGTCTTTCAATGCTGGGATAAATCTTTTCTCCTGGTTGCAGGCATTCCTGTAAGCCTCAGGGATAGACATTCTGCACAAGGAAGCACAGAGGAGTGCCTTGGGGCTTATAAAGCCTGTTTTCCTCTGTATGGAATTCTGGATAGGAACAGACTTCTTGAACCATTTCATACAACCATGTACACAATCCTCATCTAGTAACCCTTTTCTCTTCCCTCTGTCCCCAGAGATTACACCTCTCATGTGCAGAGAAACCTGGTGTTGGTGTCAGCATTCAGAAATGAAGATTAAAACACAGGAATGCAAGAGAAGCAAATTTGTGCCCACCTTTATCAATGAAAGTACGGCTAAATCTTCAGATAAGTGTGGTAATGTAACATTATTTAAAAAAGAACTGCATCACCATCTCATCTACACCTGTGCATATCTCTGCCTTTTTACTTCCCACCTCTTTATTTGTGAGTGAAAGCTACAGAAATTTGGCCTGAGGCACTCAGCTCCTCCTATATTCCGTAAAATGCATGGGGATGTTCTTTAAGTCTACACTAAACAAATTATAAGTTTGAGAAAGACATTTTCTCTGGCATGAAGGCATGAGAAGAGCTGAAAAAATATGTCTGTTTAGCTCATGCTCTGTTCATTGATCAAAGCATAATTGTTTCCTCACTTTTTTGAGATGTGCTAGAAATGCAAAGCAATTGCCGTTTTAAAATTATTTTTGGCAAGCAGTGACTTGAGATGGCAAGAAAAATGGAACAGCAGAAAAACTTGTACATTTTAGATAACTGGTATGCTTAACTAGTTCTTGTAGCAGAAATGATATAAAATGGAATTTTGAGAATTTTGAGCAGGTCCATGCAACCACACTCGCTTTGTTCTGAATTCCATGAAGTTGTAATCGAAACAAACACAATCAAGCAAAACATATGTATTATTCTGTTAATGAATGAAACCTAGAGGGTTTTAATGCTTCTGCGGAAAGAAATTGATTCACTGCAGACTAATTCAAGACATTATTTCTACTCTTGGCAGAAACAAACACGCAAACAAATAAATTTCTAGGCATCTAACCTGCACAACAAAGCAGTTTGTTTGTTTGTTTGTTTGCTTTTTTTTATGCTGGGAGCTTCTCATAAATAATAAAGGCAGCTTTTGATTTTTCTTTTCCTTCGGCTAAGAGTTAAGAGCCTTTACAGTGGAAATATAACATATGAATTGTAAACCTCCTGAGAAAGGAACTGTGGTTCCCTTTATTGTGGACAGCAGTTAGCTCTACTTAGTTTCCACGTCTCTGAAAAGGTCCTCCAGGTCTGTCTAAATTACAAAAACACATTAAAAATTCAGTCATATTTATACATGGACAGGTTAAAGCAGTGGGAGCCTTATGCACTGTCAGCGTTTCATCCTGGCTATCTCCAGTCCCCTTGTCTGTCTTGGCTGCTGACTGAAGTGCCCATCTAACTGTTGGCTGGTGTGGTTCCACCCTCCCTGGCAGTCAGGAGTCAGATTGGTTTAAATTGCTTGCAACCACAGCTTAATTTATCCTGCCTGAGTTAGGTAACTCAGGTTGAGAACACACCTTCCTTTGTGGTGTGTTTCAGCATGACTTTCATGTTGGTTTTATGTTTCCCACTAAAACAGAGATTGGTATGGAAAGTGAATGTACTCAGAGGAACACTACTAAGTTCCACCAGAGATTTAGCCTTTGGCTACAACAGGCACAGCCCTAAGTCCTGAGAAAATTCCATATACTCCCTGTGACTCATTTCTGCATACCTTGCCCAGGCAAAGCTTCCACTTAATAGGATATTTTTTAAAAGGGCCAGACTAGCAGTTATACAGGATATAGCTGTCAGTTTGTCAGATCAAGTAAAGTCATTTGGCTTTGGGGGTGAGTCAGGGGGTACTACACAGTGTTTTCATAGCATCAGCAGTGGAAAATGTCCCTTTTAACAGTATTAGGGTTTAAAAAAAAAGGTGTGTAAAAATGCATGGGCCTTATTTTTAATGTTTTTCACCATTCTTGTCCTGTTTTGTATAAAGCATTTAAGCCTATGCTGTATATTAAATGCCTAGGCAGTACTATGAACTTAAATTTCATTTCATTACATTTAAGCACACGCTTAAATGATTTGCTGGACCAAGTCCAGAATGCTTTCTGAATCAAGCTGAAATACAACTATGTCTGTTCTTCCTTCTTAAACAAACAAGCACTAAATGAAATACAATAAAATAACATTCCCAGAGAACTCCTTTGCTACAGAAAGAACTGCTGCATTGTTGTATCAGTAATTTGCCTAATGTTTAGTATCTGCACTGTTCATACAAGTGTAATGCAGCAGTTATTAGGTAACTATTACAATTTTATTCTCATGTTATACTGGGCATAGTTTTGTAGAAGAAGAAAGTAAAATGTAAAAGGAAAGGAAAAAAGTCAGAAAACAAAAGATGGAAATGTCATTCCAAATTGCTTGAGTCAAGCTAATGAATGATATTGCAGTCTTAACAGCAGCAGTGGAATCTTGAAAAAATCTGGATTCACTTCCTTCAGTGCACAATGTGCAATCCAGGATATGCAAAGCAAGACTCAGATCACAGAGGTACAGATGCTTCATCAGGGCTAGTTAATGTCTGTTTCTGGCATAAACTGCAAAATGAGAATAACGCTTGTCATTGGACACTACGAGGGAAATGTGTTGATTTTTTCAAACACACTGAAAAAATACCATTTCCTATTCTAAGTAGAACCTAGTCAGTATATTTGAGTTTTTTGTGCTTCATTACTAGGAGCAGTACGTGTAAAGTATTGATAAATGAACCAAGGTAAGAGAGTAGAAAGACTGTAGAAGAAGGAGGAATAACAATTAAATAACAAATAAAATAGGTTTTCTTCCCAATCCTGTGCCCAAACTTTCCCTCCTATGTTATTTTCCTACCCAATTTTCTTTCAAACAAATAAAATAGCTTTAAAAACCTTTCTTACACTATGACCCATCCTGAATTTTCTGCACTACACTTGTGAGTTTTCCAGTAGTCCTTTGAGCTGCTCAGCAGAGATGTGAAGCCTAAAAGTAATTCCATGGACTCAGCCCTGGATACAATAGTCATCTTGTCTAGGTGCAGAGAGCATGATTGGGCCTTGACAGAATGGTCTGGTTCCTACATTTTCAGAAATGGAAGATTTTTTTTAAAATTTGCTTTGAAATTCTTTTTCTTCCTCTTGGTATTGTTGTTATTGTACTATAAATAATTAGACCTGCAGAAATTAAGAATGTAATTAGAAAAATTAAACAGGGAAAGACCAACTGAGCCTGTCCTAGTTACCACCAAAGGCCTCTAGATTTAGGCTTTGGATCTGTCATATTATGTATGAGCTGTCAAGGGAAAGAGGCCCAGGGCACTGGCAGTGACAGTGGCCTGTGATTATCCCCACAGTTACATGGCCAGCATGTATCCCAGCAGGGCTTTGAGGAGGACAGTGGTCTGGGACAGCTGGGGGTTAGCATGGGATGGAGAGCACTCCCAGTAAGGAGGCTGGATGTGGCCACTCTGTGCTGGACAGCAAGGGGATGTAGCTGCATCAGTGCAAAAAGCTGTGCATAACCATATGTGAAGCACCCTGCCAGGCAAGTTTTGGACTTACATCCGGAACGAAATTGCTGCAATAAATATTGCCAATATATTTTCATCCACTAATGGACAAAGGGTCTTTCAGTTTTTAAGATACTTTACAGCAACCAGACTCACCCAAATTTAAAAGTCTTCTAACAGAGCTTTTGGGTTTTTTTAACAAGTAACTGAATTAATTGCAGCCCATACTCATACATGGTACCAAGAAGAGTTTTTCCAAGGTCAAAGGATGTTTCCTGCGGTCCTGGCATTTAGACATTTGCTAGTTCCAACTGACATACAGACACAGGTATGAAATCCAGCCTCCAGTTTTGCCTTTCAGCTCCGTTTCTCATCCCTATATTGTTCAGGAATTGTCTTCCTCATTCCTTTTGGTTCTTTTATGCAACAGGAATGCAGGCAGAGAAGACTGTGACAACTTACCTTCTTCCTTTCTTTTTTCTTAGAAGTAGGTCTGGGATGCAAAATGCACATATAGGCAATGAATTACTTGCTCAGTTGAAAGATTCCATGTGGGTATGTGTATGGTATGTCTTATTTAGAACCTCTTTCTGCACACAGTGAACTTTCTTTAGTTCTAAACATTCCAAAGAGCCTCGCTACGTTTTATAAATCATGGTCATAATAAATTTTCATTGCATATATATTATATCTAACTCAAAGGCTCTAGCTCTCGTTTGGATCTCCATAGGACTACATATGACATATTACCAATAGAGGTGACATACCATTTGGAGATATTTTTCTTAATAACTTCCCTCCATGCCTTAGGGTATGCTCATGTCATTTTGCATACGTACATACACACTGCAGAAAAGGAGTCGACAATTCCATATGGTCCTTTATCATCAGACAAGGATATTTGTGCTTTATGACACAAAATTCCTTTAGAGACACTTGGTAAGTCAATATAATTATACAAGGACACAGATTTCTGCTGGGGAACTGATTCCCAAGAGGTTTTTGAGGAAAGCATGAATTGTTTATTGGTCGTGTCATAAGAACCAATTGCTCCTAAAAGTTGCGAGGTATTCAACAGAGACCTTGTACAAGAAGAGACATTGGTCTCAAAGGCCTAATTTTGCATGGAGAAAGGGCTGTATTGTAAGAATCTGTGTTTTCTGAAGATTCTGCAGTTGTTGGAGGGGAGAAGACATGACTGTATTCCAAGGAGGCACTGCTTTTCCCTATAAAGTTTCCTCAAAGTCTGGACCTGCTGTCTCAATGGCCAGTGGAGTTTGTCACCAGGGTGAAATGACGTAGGAAAATATTTCAGCTTGGTGGGAAAATGCTTCAGTAAATTAGTGTTGAACTTAATAGGAGAGGATTTTTTATTTGCGTATAGAGATTGCTGCTGTATTTTTTCAAGTTTATGACTGTGTCCACTCCTCTTATAAAGATTTCCTTGTTTGTGCACAGCTGTGGAAGTCTTAAAAGTGGAAGAAATTCTTTCAGCTGAACATATGAGAGAGGCTGCCTTTGCTTTCCCCGGGTAAGCAACTGCAAGACAGCTCAGTTACCTATCCAAGAGGGTTTTGAAGTGTATTTTATCCACACCTTCTTTTTTGGTAGCCTGTGGGGAGAATGGTTACATTTCAGAGCAGAACCATGCTGTATGGTGGACATTTTGGTGTAAAACTGAGAGGATCACCCTCAGAGAGGGATGGAACCTCCTCCATCTCCCAGAGTGATGAGGTAACTGAAGTCTAATCTCTGACACACAGACCCAGGGAAATGTTGGAAGCACCATTTCTGGAAATGTTCAAAAAACGTGTGGCACTTGGGAACGTGGTTTAGTGGTGAATACAGTGATGCTGGGTCAACAGTTGGATTTGATGTTCTCAGAGGTCTTCTCCGACCATAATGATTCTACCATAATGGTTCTGTGGTGATGGAGGTCTAAAATTGTGGCAGGAGAGACTTAACAAATGCTCATTTACATCCAGCTCCCATTTTTTTTAATGCAAACTTTTACTGTCAAACCTGTCCCTCTGCCTGGCGAGGCAGAACCAAAACGGAGCCCGGACACCAGGATGGCGAGAGGGGGATGGTGCCTGGACGGGTGCTGTGGGATATAACACCCTTTTCCCTGCCTTTTTGTGCATTGTAGGGTGTACCCTTTTTGTGGGGGGGAGGTGAGGAGGCGGGCAGGGAGCACGGCAGAGCCCCTCGCTGCAGGCCGGCCGCCGGCTGCGTTTGCAGCCCTTTGTGCCGCCGTTGCCGCGGCGACGGAAGCAGCTACCGGCGGCCTTGGCCGCGGCCCCGGGCAGCCCCCATGGCACGGCCGCGGCTGCGGGCCGTGTTTGCCAACACTGGGCACACGGCCCCGACCCCAGCCCACCCGGGGCCCGCCGGCACATCCAGGGACGCTCTCCGCGGGAAGCCCCCCTCACACGCGTGCCTCTGGGCACGGCGGGTGACTCCTCTCTTCATGGCAGCCGGGGCTCCGCGCACGGCTCCCGCTGGCAGCAGGGCCGGGGCGGCCGCAGCGTCCCGCTGCCTGACAGGTTTCAGTACGCCCTCGCCCGGGCAGGTTGTTCCTCTCGCAAATCTACGGCGGGAGATTTGCTGCTGGGGCTGACCTTTCTTCCGCCGTCCGGGGTAATGAATATTGCTATTTAAACGCTTTGCCTCCGCAGGCCCTGTGCTTCAGGTTTTCAGAGTGGCAGAGTACCCAGGGGAAGCCCTTTGTTGCCAGGCTATGAAACCTGAATATGGGCACTTTTTTTGAAAGGCAGAAAATAACAGCTGGCAATAGAGTGTAACTTTGCCTAAATCATGTCACAGAGATATAAAATATGGAAAATATGGCAATCAGTGTAATGCTATGGAGCAAAATGCAGGCCAGCATCCATCCAGCAAGAGTAAGGAGTGGGCAAAATGTCAGAGAAGTTTCCAGATAGACAGCATGTAATCACTTCAATTAAAATACTCTAAATACAGGAATATTAGTGAAAATGCCTTGGAATCTTTAAATATACATGACCACTTTGGGATCAATGTATTCCTTATTCCTATACATACATTTTATATATATGTATTCCTTCACAATTTGAATGGCCAGCTTCAGGAATATCAGGCCTTCTAGTTTAAAATGGATATATTAACACTTAATTATCAATACCACATCATGGAGCTAGTCCCTAGGAAGCCTACTTTTCAGAAACAGTATGTTGTAAATGGGTCAAAAATATAAAATAAGGAATTATACAGTTAAATAGGTATCCTATTGAATTTCAGTCTTCAGTAATATGGCTCATGAAAAATTCATATTCATATGAATTGTCCCATTTCTCTATTCCTAAACTGATAGAGAACTATAATAATTTTTGGTAACCAATCAGTTATACCAACAAACATCCCAAGAAAGAATCGAAAGGTTGCACTAACATTTTAAAAAAGTTTTAAGATTTCAAGTAAAACATTATTCAACATTTCTGAAATGTGACAAGAATAATAATAGGAAATAGTTAGAAAACTGAAACCCTCGATTGATTTCCACTCTATTTTTTGTAACCTCATTCCTCTCTCTCATCGCAGGGAAATGTGTATTGGTTTAGTTATGGAAGTGAATTCAAATGAGTGTGGGGTCACTTGTTTATCACCTCAGTCTGGTGGTACACCCGGTACTGTTCAGAGGCCAGACAGCCCATTAGACAAGATGATACACACTATTTCTAATATAATTAGTCAATTACAATTGACTACAACAAACTCACTGTACAGAAATATCTCAACAGGCTCCAAGTGCAGGAAGATTTTGATGAAGATTGTATTATCACACTAAAAGTCCAAATCCAGTCTTTATTTTGCAATGCAGTAGAATAAAGTGATGTGTGTACATTTTGCAGATTGAGTCCTAAATACCTACAAGATAAATTACATCAGTTTTAGCAGAAGGTTGATTTTCTATAATATCTCCTTAATCACAGTAGTTGTAGAATCATTGAATTATTTAGGTTGGAAAGAACCTTTAAGATTAATGAGACCAGCCGTTAACCCAGCATTGCCAAGTCCACCACCAGAACATGTCCCCAAGTGCCACATCAACAACATATTTTGAACACCTCCAGGGATGGTGACTCAACCACTTCCCTGGGCTGCCTGCTACAATGCTTGGTGAGCCTTTCTTTCCTTAAAGAAATTTTCCCTAAACTTCCCCTGGCACATCTTGAGACTGTTTCCTCTTGTTCTGATGATTGTTACTTGGAAAAAGAAATTAACCCTCGCCTCCTTTCAGGTGGTTGTAGGGAGTGATAGGGTATTGCCTGAGCCTCCTTTTCTCCTGGCTAACGACCCTCAACCCACTCAGCTGCTCCTCCTAAGAATTATGCTCCAGACCCTTCACCATCTTCATTGCCCTTCTCTGGACTTGCTCCAGCTCCTCAATGTCTTTCTTTTCATGAAGGGCCTAAAATTGAACACAGTTTGAGGCTCAGTCTCACCAGTGGTGAGTACAGGGAGGCGGTCCCTTTCCTAATCCTGCAGGCCTCACTGTTTTTAATACAAATAGTTAATTAAAATTTGCTTAACTACAACAAACTGTTGTTGTAGAGAAATATCCCAGCAGGCTCCTGGTGAGCCAGTGCACTGAGCAGCACAGGGCAGTGCTGGATAGGGATAGATCTAAACAGAAGAAAACTTTTGAGGTGGATCTCTAGCCTTTCTAGAGCTCCAGTGTATGTTTATGCACTCAGAAGACAAAAACTTAAGCAAAAATAAAGCAAAAGAAAACAACCAGTCCAAATTACTACAATGCCCAAAAGAGTTTATGATCTTCTACAATTTCAATTATTTTAACAGCAGGACTATTGGTGGATACAGGGGAGATGTTATCTGTTAATTGTCTTAAGAAATCTCTGCAGTACTTCTAAAGAAATGGCACAGAAGAAAATAGACGCTTTAAGGAAAGGAGGCCTTAGTCTGAAATTTTCTTGTTTTGCTTGCTTTCTGTTCTTTGGTTTAATAAACTTTGATCCCAGAAGAAACTGAACAAATAATGGTGGAAGTATATGTTAAAGGAGCAGCCTGGAAGCTCTCAATATAATGTGCATGCCAGGAATATTGTCAGGCCCCGACTGACAGAGACTTTGATTCTGTGCATTTGCAACCTAAATGACAGAGGATCTGTGTCATTTAACAACTTAAAAGGATTGGTGTTGAACTGCTAGTGTACAAGAAAATGAAGCTGATAAAATTTCAGTCAGGTGACAAAACTCAGAAAACATCTGTTAAATTGAAAAAATAGAACTACATTGCTAGCTTTTTTTCATGCTTTTTTGTTCTTGTTAGTCAAAACCTCTGAATGCTCAAATTAAAAGTTTTAAGCAAAATAAAGAAAAGGGAGAATTAATTTTATCTGTATATTGTATTTTAGCATTTCTGTGGTATGGGATTATTTTAAAATTGAATGTTAACATTTTCAATAAAGACCTTTGTTTCAGTAAAAACAGTTCCTATTTTCCTACTCATCATCTTGTATGAATGTCACCAGCAGGCCTGAAACTTGTGTATGTATTCATTAGCCAAATGTGAAGCCAGGCTGGCTGCTGCTAACACACAGTGCCTCTAATTCTAGCATATTGCCTATTGCTTTCTCTGTTTCTGATGCATGCACTTGACATCTCAGCTAGCACAGTGCAACAGGAGCTGTTCTAGCTGCCTTTGCCAGACCCCTTGTGATTTTGCTTTGCTACTGTCCCATTATATTCCTTGTCCTCCTCTCTCCTATAGCAAAGCTTCTTGAACAGCTGGAGGGGAAAGTAGCCTAAAGCTCCTTGTGAAGCAAAGAGGGGCATGGCCATGTGCTGGATTACCATGCATAGCAACTTTTCTGTTGGCCATTTTGTATAAAGATTTTCACAAAGAGTTAGATATGTCTGCAGTTGTATTTAGCATTGAAAAAAACCCAGATTTTATAATTCCATTGTACACCTTAGTGCATTTTTCAAAGAAACCTTTAATTGTAGGAAGAACTTGAGAGACTGCTACTGGAAAATTAAATTTCTTCAGCAGCTGAAGTCTACACTTTCATTGTATTAGCAATGATTTGTGATGGAAGAAGAAATCTGGATGTAGCACCTCTTAAAGTTGTCAAGAAATGGGGTTTTAAAGAAACATTAATCTTGTTAGATTAAAATGTGAAAACTTCCTGTGCCCTCTTATTTATTTCCTATTCATCCAAACCAAACTATTGAAGAAAACAAACATTAATTTTAACATTACTAATAAATGCCTCAAATTTGAATTTTCAAATTTTCTATGCTTAATGTAATTAGATTTTTTAAATAAGAAAATAAAGTGAACACAAGCATATAAAAATAGTTTTGGTAACAAAATGAAAGATTTCATATAACCCATGACTGAATTTGGGAGGGAAGGGGATTGTTTTTTGTTAGTTCTGACAGGAAAATGTATACATTCCACTCCGTTCACAAGTTGGATACTGTACATAATCCATTTCACTCTTTTTCTACTTAGGATTTTTTGCTGGGACTGGTCTCTACACTAGAGATTTGGATTCCCCATGAGTTCTATAACTGTGTGAGTGATTTTGTGCAAGTGTCAATACTGGAATGGGGTTTGAAACCAAATTTGCCATCCCTCTGCATTGCTTGTTTGCATAAATTCCTTCAGTTCATTTGTGGAACAATCCAGCTAACACTGCTGGCAGACTGGTGGACTTCCACCACTCTGAGTCCCTTTTTCCTGCCCACACTTTTTGCTGTTTCTGGGACTGCCCGTGATTTGGTACACACATGGTCACAGTGTTTTAGGTATCTCTGTAAAAAAGCATTCATAAAAATTCTCCTAAGTGCTTTTGACTTTCCTGGGGCGGCTGTGCAGACAAGGTGCAGATTGTGGGATTATGGGGCATGTTTTCACAGATATGAGGGTTTTAATCTTAGCTAATCCTAGATAAAAAATGAAAAGGAATGGTATGAGCTCTCTCTTACCAACAAGAATACAAAATATAATTTGCTTGGTGGCCATCAGTTGGCATGTTTGGAGTGGATCCTGAGAGAGTAAAGAAGACAGGAATCCTTCCCTTGTTACCATTGAGTTAGGAACAGCTGGTACAGCAGTAGTAATGATTCTAATACATTGGAAGGTAAATAAGTATTTATTGAGAAAAAACATTTGTCCTTTTATAGATGAGTTCATTAGCTAGATTTGTATTGGCTATAGTAAGTGATACCCCTCAGCCTATTGGTGCAAGAAGGACAATACTTCTTGAAAATACCTTAATATAAACATCATGCAGCTCATGTATAATATATTCCATAAACAGCAGGTGTAGGCTATTGTTTTAATTCTTTTCTCTGCACTCTCCCACAACCTTCCCAGGATAGCCTGTGAAAGTTGTGGGCTCCTCTCTGTGACCAGGCTGTCAGCAGCCACATTCCCTAGTTACCAGCTTTCACTCCCCTTTTTCTGCCATTTTCCTAGCCAGGAGCCTGAGTTTTATAAGCAGTGTTCTCTGTTAAAGCTTAGAGCAACAACTCTCTCTGGTTGCTAGCAGTAAAGTGGAAATTGTGTCATGGTATCTTCATGGCTACTCTTAACTGTAAAAGATGAACCAAAATTGTTCATGAAATGTAATCAGGCTTCCTCAATTTATTATCCTGCTATATCCTTGAGGCTGGAGCTCCCCATGATATGGACTGTTGAATGCACAGTAACAGCTAAGGCTGTCAGGGTATTACCATTCTGAGGGAATTTCAGCGCCCATCCAAAGTCCATATGCAGAGTTACAAAAACTGCTTCCCAACTGGACTGATTTAACCATGGACTAATTGTATCTTTAATTTGTTAAATAAGGAAACTTGTATAGCTTCAGATACTAATTTGCATTTGGATATAAAAATGCTTCCACAGTGAAGTAAAAGAAACTTAGAACTATTAAACAAAGTGTTGCTGAGGAAAAAAATAGCTTGATTTAAAAAAAAAATTAAATAAAATATTATTCCAAGCAGAGACCAATATAATCTGTAAAACTGGATACATTGTATTCTTTGTATTAATAGAAAGAAACCAGCACAGGGAAAAAGCTTTCATGGTAATTTGTGAAAACATGTGGTTTAACTAACCTTGAAGCAGAACTTTTTAAAATCTTCTTTTTAAAGCTGCTCCTTAGAGAAAACACTTCCTTTCTGAAAATAAAACAAAACAAACAAAAAAGACAAAAAAAAGAGGCCAGAGATGGGTTCATAATGTTTTTGTTTTGAATGGAGCCTAGACCTGCATAGCTACTTTTTAATAATATCAGAGTAAACAATTAACACATTAAATAATTTCAATATGCATTTGGAGCTAGAACAGAGCAGTTCTGCTGTAAAGTGACTTTTCAAAATCATTAGAAAATAAATTGCTGCAGTTCTTTTGTTCTATGCTAGAGAATAAACTGGAGAATGAAAATCCCTTTTTTTTTTTTTTTCCTTCCCTTTGATAGCTGTTTTGCATGTTGGGTATCAGCTTTAGTGGTGTAGGAAGAATGCTGCAAGTCCCTCCAAAATTCCTTCTTTGTATATGCTGGATAGTCATGTAGGAATTTACCCTTGGAAAACATAATAATAGTGCTGGAGCACAGCAGGCGCAAGATGTGACCCCTGTTTCATATTCTGTTTTGTGGCCTTGCTCTAGAAGGACTTAGCTGTGGTGGACTTTTCTGCCACACCTGCAGCAGCTCCAGTAGGAAAGCTGATGCAGCAGGATGGCAGCCAAAGAGGCTTTAGCTCCATGGATCTTCTCTGCAACCAGAGCAACAGAGCATATAGACATTAATATACTCCAGTCTTGTCAGGAGCAGTTGTGGAACAGAGCTTGTTAGGCCTTGCTGTGCCTTTTGTGGTCACATTGCACAACCACTGCCAAGATCTGGGCTTATAAAATTGAGTATCCTTGCATGGACCTTGTTAAAAGACCTGTGTAAATTCTATTCTATTCTATTCTATTCTATTCTATTCTATTCTATTCTATTCTATTCTATTCTATTCTATTCTATTCTATTCTATTCTATTCTATTCTATTCTATTCTATTCTCCTAGCCTAGCCTAGCCTAGCCTAGCCTAGCCTAGCCTTTTTTACACCATGGCAATCAGTGGTATCTATTGCTTATTTTACTGGAACATTTTTCCTTCACAAAACAAAAAGAGACATATTCACTCCCTGCTCTCCCTCAAAATCTCTCCTTGTAAAAAAATGAATGGAATAGAAAAAACTGTCCAAGGTAGTCTCCCCAAGATTGTAAGAACCATGGATATGATTGAACTCACAAATTTATCCTGTAAGAGACTTCAGATTTAGTCTTGACACATGGATGAAGGTGTATTTGATAACAGCAACAACAGAAATTAAAGTATGTATTATAACATGATCTAGTGTTATTTTTAATTTGGAAGGTAGTCAAACTGCTTCTGTGAAACCAATTTTTCTCCCTTCTCTTTGCACCGCACTACTAAAACCACCAAATGTGGAGTATTATGAGGATTTGGGGTGGATTTTTTTTTTTGTTTGGAGATTTTCATTTTTGTGCTTGTAGAATAAACCTTCCTACAGAAGCTTCTGAAGGACCAATTCTCCCTTGAAGCCAAGCATTTGAAACACTCTTGTAAGCCTAACAGGTGAGCCAATGCTTGTAAGCCCTGGATCTTTTAAGAGAAGCTTCTTCTTCAGTGTTTGAGTCACTGGTGAATAGCTCACTACAGCTCTGTTTATATAGACATATGGTGAGAAGAACACTAATACAGTTGTCTGTGCACAACTGTAACAAACAATCTGCTTATTGTGTATTTTTTTAGGCAACACTTCATGCTGTCTAACAGGTGGCCCCAAGTTACAATAGGCACACTGTCGGGGTAGAACAAACCCCATTTACACAAGAGCCTTGACTGGAGATAGTGACTAAGACAGCCTGCAAAATCAACCTTAGAACATGATTGTTTAAAACACTGTAAATGCCACGAGCCTCCAATGAATATGAGCCCTGCCTTTTACATCCTCTTGTTGCCCTCAATCTATCTCAGGGCCCATAGAGTTAATTTCTCCCAAAGAACTAATGTCAAGCAACATTTAAAAAATCTCTCCCATAAGTCCCGAGTTTATGTATATAATGCAGAATCATGATGCATTATGTATCATAATGATTTATGTAAAAATGGATGTTATTTTCATTTTAACTGGTATTGCAGGTTTTCAGTTGATTAGAAATGTGGTTTCACCTGCAATTTGAGTTTGTAAATGTACACTACCCCTGTTTCAGAGCATCTTGAGTAACAAGATTGGTCCATGTTCACTGCAAAGGGGATAAGGTAAATAATTCAGCTTTTTCTCTGAAGATATACTTGTACTATGTTGCTCATTTCATTCTCTTTTGTCATCTTTTCTTCAGAAATTTCCTCCCCATTCACTTTCTTTAGTTGCTAAAATTTTCTTCTTTGCATGTGCAGTCCTGGAACATTATAATTTCACTAGTTCTGCAGGAATTTGATGTTTATGGTTGTGGTTTGTCTTCTTTTAAAAATACTTATTTTTATTTTTTATTCTGTAGACTTCCCCTGGTGAAGAGAGAGATTGTCAGGACAAGATTTGTTTGAAGTTTCTGTAGCTCTGGTTTTGACACAATACTTGATTCAGCTGTCATTACTTTTATAGAAGTGTGTCAAGTCCCACGTGAAAATCATAAATGGAAGTGGGATGGTAAATGGACAGTCCTATCAATTCTATAAAGCTGGCACAAATATCTGCATAGTAAGGTGGGCAGTAATTTATATAACATGCAGAAAAGTACCAATATTACCAGACTTTGCTAAATCTCAATTAACCTCAGTTATATGTATATTCCAAGAAAATTTTCTAGGGTGTCCTGACAGCCCTAGAAGTAAGTAAGCTGCAGTAAGATGAGACCAATGCCACCCATTTCAAATGAATGCCTGAAAATAATAAACATTTTTTTTTTTGGCCAGTGGGACTAGTAAAGGGATTATTCACTGTACTTGCCAGTTATGACACTTCACCTGAAATCCTGGATTTAGTTTTGAGCCCCTTGGTACAGGAAGGACTTTGAGGGGCTGGAGTGTGTCCAGAGAAGGGCAGTGGAACTGGTGAAGGGTCTGGAGCACAAGTCTAACGAGGAGTGGCTGAGGGAGCTGGGGATCTTCAGCCTGGAGAAAAGGAGGCTCAGGGGGAGGCCTTATCATTCTTTATAACTGCCTGAAAAGGGGCTGTAGCTTGGTGGGGTTCAGGCTCTTCTCCCAGGTAGCAAGTAATAGGACAAGAAGAAACAGTCTCAGCATGTGTCAGGGGAGATTTAGATTGGATATTAGGAAAAATTTATTAATGTAAAGGATTGTCCAGCACTGGGAAAGGCTGCCTAGGAATGTGATTGTCACCATCCCTGGACTTAGTTAAGAGATATGTAGATACAGCACCTGGGGGATATGGTTTACTGGGGGACTTGGCAGTGGTAGGTTAATGGTTGGACTTGATGATGTTAAAACTTCTTTCCTCTCTAAGTGATTCTATAAGCATATTTGTGGGATGATGTCTTCCCTCAAAAGGTGTTTTCCTTCAATTCTGCAAGGTGCTGAGTGCTTTCTGAATTACTTGAGTTCAGCAAGACTTGACCATAATGACTTTCATGACTTTTTCTTTGAAGGAATGAAGCATCTTGATAATTTGGATCAAAAATTATTCAGTCAAGATTTGGATGTGTTTCACCCTTCTGGTGAGATACTGGTTTTGATCTTATGATGATCACTTTCAGAGGTTACTTGCTGAAAATATTCCCTTTTTTTTTTTTTTTCCCTTCAGCTTCTTCATCCCACTCCCATCCCTTTTGCAAAATGTGGGAGAATTTTGATGCACACCCATGTTTTCTCATCAGACAATGTCTGGATAGGATTACATAGAGCCTGAAACAAACCTCACAAAGTCAGTGTTAAAATTCCAGTGGTTTCAATGGTATTTGAGTGAAGCTGCTACTATGCTAATTCATGAGCATACCTTGCTTAATTTAAAAGAAGAGTTACCTTATGTATCCTGTTTGGAGCACTTCAAATAATTTGCTGGGAAAGTGTGAAGTAACCTAACTCTACTGAACAGCATTATACCCATGCACATCTTGCAGAGTTAGGGCACAGGGCAAGCTAAAACTTCATTAATGATCAGATTTTGAACTCTTGCAGGCTACAGACAATTTAGGAATAGAATTCTGCAGTCAAACCCAAGGGACAAGACTTCATTTGCCTTCTTATACTGACTCAATTTTTTAAGATGTTCACCATAAAGGGTGTCTGAGATGGTGGATTGAAATGAAAAACAAAATCCATAAAAAAGAATATTCTCACATTAAGTGTTTGTGTTTGTGTGTTTGGATGATTGAAAAAGTGCCTTTCCTAGATCCTGGACAGACTTTCTAAACACCACCATGATTACATGGAATAACATCTAAGGTTCTTTAAGTCCAGGATCCTGTCTTTAGCAATAGCCAATATCAGATAAAAATATAAAGACACTCTGCCCCAATATTATGTCTTTTTCCAGCCTCTAGCAGGTTAAGATTGTCTTCCAAGTCTGAAATTAATTGGCTTCTCCAGTAGATAGATAGATAGATAGATAGATAGATAGATAGATAGATAGATAGATAGATAGATAAGGCTATACTGAGTTACCTAAAACAGTTGTATTCAGATTCTTCCAGTTCCTACTGATCTCTAATGCATAAAAATTTGTTCTCTGATTTCCTTACATCATGAAAGAGGACAGAATAAATGCATGTAAAGATCAATCCTTATTCCATTCTTGTTAGTTATATCTGTTCTAGTGAACTTACAGATGCCAGAGCCATTAGAGAAGCTAGGTAATTTATTCTCACAAACATTCCTTGCCCCAGCTTTGATCAAGGCAAATCAACAGTCAACTGCCAGTCGAAGTTCAAAGTCCCTGAACAGGCCAGGGACCTCTCCCAAAATGAAGTTTGAATGTGGCTATCCTGTTCTGGACATTAAAAAATTTAATGGCATAATCCTGACCAGACCACACCAGTTGGCCTCTGGGCCAAGGAATGAGCCTTGCCAAGGTCTGACTTATCAGTAGGGATGTTCCCAGTCATTTCCTGCGTCAGCATGTGCTGTAATCTGAGTTTGCATGATATGAAAAAATATTTCCTTGGCTTCAGAGTATAACTATTACGTGAATCACAACTGAGGGGTTTGAGTTTTTTTATTTCTCCTGGTGTCATTTTAACTTTCTTTTCCTTCTCAGGAACAGTAAAAATTACACACATCACAAAAAGATGAGGAGTTTTTTTAGTAAAGTTTATATAAATGTTCATATTTTCAGTTAACAAAAAAGGGTACGTTCTTTTATAATGGTCTATTTAATGTGATTTAATAATCTGGGTCCAACAGTATCTTTTAAACTGAGTTATTTTTTTACTGATATAAACCTCAATCCAGCATTTAAAAATTAGGTTTTAATACCAGCAACTTCCAATGATTAAATGAAAAAAATGAATGTGCTTTTCAGTATGGCCTCACTTCAGTATAGTGAGCAAGACTGCAAAGCTGATGGATCTCCACAGGTGACTCTTCCAGCCTTTGCCTTTGCACAGGTGAGAGTGTTTAGCTCAAGTGCCTCTACAACCTGATACACAAAGGAAATGAGAGAGGTGAGCAGGGAGAAAGGAGAGCCTTTTGATGGATCTGTGTGGGACATCAAACATTATGTATGCTTACAAACGGTAATTTTAATGAGTGCCATGTGGTTTTAGTACCCTGCAAAATGATAGCTTTCCTTCTGTAACTGCAAGTTACAAAATCCATGGATTCATCAGCTAATCAAAGAGGAGAATGCAGTCATGCAGCAGACCTGGAGGCATCTTGTGAAAGATACCAAAGTGATGTCAACCAACATATTGAACAATTTCCAAGAGAACAAGCAGGATTTCAGTTTCTATATCGTTGGATAAACAAAAATTTGAAGTCAATGTGGCATTTTAACACTCACTGAATGTCCTTGAGATTGCTCTGAATTTACACCTTACTTGAACTTACAGTTTAACTGCTTGGTAAACTCAACTAAGTGCCGAGGTGCACTGTTATCCACTGGAGAGAAGCAGACTCCTTTTGAGTCTTCCAAAGGGGAATGTCTGCTTGCTTTTTTATTAACTTCTAGAGTATCACACTCAGATAACAATGGTGAGCACTGGTCCTTAGTGAATACAGTTCTGTGCTCTGTAAAATCACTTCATTCTCTTACCACTGAAAAGAAAAGGAAACAGAAATAAAACTCTTCTTCCTTTCAGTCCTGCTGTAATTTCTGACAGCTGCATAAGGCAGCTGTTATTGGGAGGAAGAATTAATGCTAAACTCTAGAAGTTCAGATGGTGTAAGCTCAATGTCTTTGCCGTATGTTTGAAGAAAATGATGCACCTGAGGCACTTCTGAGTGCAGGCATCTGCTTTACAGTATGTTACATTTGTAATAGCTCAGTCTAGCAGGGGTCACAAGCTGTTTTGTTTCTGCTAGTTCCCTAGGGCTGTCATTTTTAAAGTTCTTAAACTGAGTTTCTTTTAAATGTGACACCAGAAGGCCTTTTATAAACATTTGTGTGTTTGTATGTATGTATATATATAACTACATGTATGTATGTTTACTTAATCTTCTATTTACTAGTTCTAAGATAGAACCAAAATAACTTTTATTCCAAGAGAATAATTATAAGTCATTCTTTGAATTAAGGAAAGTCAGTGTCAGCAGTTTCTGTCCTGTCTGCCCTGGAGGGAATTCTATGTCTTTAAGAATGAACTCAGGTGCAATAAAACCAGCACTTTCTTTCTGCAGGATGGATGGTTTCCCTTTATAGGTTTACACTAGGACCTCATGTCCTTAAAATAAATTTTGCATTTTAAAATACATGCTTTAATTTAGCTTCTGGAAAAAGTTTTATTGCCTGTACATGGGAAATCAAAGTAATTTTTCAAGTTCTGTACAATATATTGCTCCATAGCAGGAAGGCTGAATCTCGATATTTCCTTTCTTTTAGTATAATTGAAAAATGCCTACTTTTTTTTCCTCACTTCTCAGCCTTTCCTGTATTTAACATAGCTGCAATATTGCCCCAGTGTTTTCAAGATTGTGTCATCTTCCATAGTCAGACAGAAATTTTGAAAGACAAATCAGCAGGTTTAACCTGTACTTTGTGGAGGGATGGAGGTAGCAGAAGGATGGGTACTGTGCCTTTGTGGTGGCTCCATCTCTGCATTTGCTAGACTACCTGCGTCTTCAGAAAGGTAACAAGAAATGTACCACAACAACATTAACTACATTAGTCGCAAGTAACATACATATGGAACAAGGTTAGGAGTGTTCTTGTGGGGAGGTTTGAAGGCATCTGCACAGCCATTGTGCGTGTACCGTAGAGGAGTGTGCTCTGTACTGGCTGATCCTGGCAGCTGCTGGACTTCCCTGACCTTTCCAAGGGTCAGCCCTGTTCAGAGTTACTGTGTCTACCTCAAGTGGCTTTTGCAAGGACAGACTCTACCAGTATTCCATTAATTGTTCCTACTCTTTTTGGGGGAGAATGCCATTATTCTTTTCCTTTTTTGAGTATAACACCATCAATTTATATTTCACTCTGCATCTGTTTTCTTTCAAGTCTTTTCCTCTCTCAGTATATTATGATACATCTTGGGGTATGGTGATTTTTTTGTTTTGTTTAGTTGGTTTAGTTTTTGTGGTATGGGATTTTTTTGAATGTGTGTTTTCTTTGATTGTTTTGACTATTTTGTTATTTTGATACTTTCATTTTTGTTTATCTTCCTCATTTCTCTGCCCCTTATTTTTTCTCTCCATCCTGTTTCCTACTTTATGTGCCTTGCTCCCTTTCCATATATTTTTCCTATATCTTTGCTCTAAAAAGGCCACCTAAGGTTGCCCTGCTGTGGTACAGCCTTCCTGGCTTACCTTGGAGTGAAACAATATTTTCCCTGTGCTCTGAGGTCTGTGGTTCAAATACTCTCTCTTTTGCCTGCCTAATGGGGTGAGAACCAACTCTATCCATAGCAGACTATTTGTCCCTTGAGTATTATGCTTCTGTGTGATCTTCTGAGAAGTCTAACACTGGATGTTGTCTAAGAGAATGATAGCATTTATTAAAAATGGTCTAAAAGGCAGAAATCATGAACCACAGAAACATGCTATAAAAATGAAACACACAGAAAAAGGCTCTTTTAAGATGCTGTTTGTACTCCTGGAAATGTGGTTACTGAAAAAAAGATGATATAAGTCATAGAAACACCCATTCTTAGAAATCACAGCTGGCCTTCTACCTCAAGAGCTGACAGAGCTAGAAAGTGACCAAGAACAACTTCCCAGATCCTTGTCCTTCAACTATTTCTTTCCATAGGAATCATTCTCCCTCCTATTTTACTGGTCCCACCATTCCTAGCTCATACTCTTCAATAATGTATATACTCTTTTAGCATCTAGAAGTTTTATATCCACTTCATTGATTTCTTGGTTTCTTTAATATCTCATTTCAGACAGAAACCCTTCTTGCCTTTAAGTAGGAGGGGCAACCCTGGCTGTGTGCACATACTAGGGAATGAGAGGCTGGAGAGCAGTGCCATGGAAAGGGACCTGGGAGTCCTGGTTGATACAAAACTTTACATGAACCAGTGGTGCCCTGGTAGCCAGGAGGGCCAACCCTGTCCTGGGGGCATCAGGCCCAGCATCACCAGCCGGGCAAGGGAGGGGATTGTCCTCTGCTCTGCACTGGGACAGTCTCACCTCGAGTGCTGGGGGCAGTTTTGGACACTGCAATGTGAGAAAGGCATTGAACTGTTAGAGAGTGTCTGAAGGAGGGCAACAAAGATGGTGGAGGGCCTTGAGGGAAAGACATGTGAGGAGTGACTGAGGTCACTTGGGCTGTTCAGCCTGGAGGAGACTGGGGGGAGACTGTGACTGCAGTTACAACTTCCTTGTGAGGGGAACAGGAGGGGCAGACACTGATCTCTGCTCCGTGGTGACCGCGGACAGGAATCAAGGAAGTGGTCTGAAGTTGAATCAGGGGAAGTTTAAGTTGGATATCAGGAAATCATTTTTCACCCAAAGGGTGGTTGGGCACTGGAACAGGTTCCCCAGGGAAGTGGTCACAGAGTTCAAGAATTGTTTGGACGGTGTCCTCAGATTCGTGGTGCACTCTTGGGGTGTCCTATGCAGGGCTAGAAGCTGGACTTGATCCTGATTGTTTACCTCCAACTCCCCATATCCTATGACTCTAAGTAGGTGTTATTAGCCAACATTTATGTTTTGCACCCACAGCTGCAGTGGTTCATTTAGTCGCTGTACACATCCGAGCACCAGCTGCATTTTGATTGCTTTGTGTGTTAGTGTGTTATCTGATTGTTGGACAACTTGTGATCCTTTACAATCACGGATGCTTTATCAATAACATAGCAGTCATGTTAAACCTCTACAGAAGTACACAGGAGCAAAACATAAGAAGTATTCCAGAAACAGGAATTTAGCAGCAAGGCATCCATTTTCGTTCGTGTGGGAAAGGTAAAATTGTAACCTATGTGTAAGAGGCTGCATTAATATGTAGTTTTGGTTTTTTTTTGTAATTTCAATGCAATTTATTGCTGAACAGTCTCCTCTTTCCCCCCACTTTTCTTTTTCAAAATGTGGACTAGGTTTTTTTCCCTTCTTGCTCTTTTTTTTTTTTTTGTTAAATACCTTGATAGACTACTGGTAATCTACCACTAATCCTTTCTCCTCAGTACACGCATAAAGAAATAAAAGATGCCAGTTTGTGGCTTAGCTGCATTCAGGAAAACTTCCGTATTGCTGCCAAGAACTGCCATCTGCCACCTACAAGCGCAGGTGCCAGGGAGTCTCCTCTGCACACAAAGCATAATAATATAACACAAAGGACCAATGTGCACTAATAATTGCTAAACACACAGAAAGAGGGGCCAGAACATTTTTATGAAAGTTTACTTAGTCTGTGGAGATTTGCATACAGATGGCTAGGTCAGGGTGCTGTGTATGCCGCCTGAGCCACTGTGGGGTAGGGCTGCCTTCAAGCAGCCTTTATAAGCACACACGGCTTTTACTATAGCATAGTGTTGTGGAGAGACCTCATTCTGCACACACTGAATAGTCATTCAAGTAGCTTGCTTTGAAATGAGAAAAGACCTTGGATGGGGGGAAAAAAAGCAAATTCTTTTCTTTGTGAGACAGAGGAGGAGTGTTGGGAAAGAGGCCAGAGGACTTAAAGAATGTGGGTTAGCAACCAGGAATTAGAGGAAAGTTTCTGTGGAGACACACAATTAGATATGTGGCATTCACCCCTCTCCTTCTAGTGGGCAACAAGAGCAAGCACATTTCAAAGGGTTCATCATCTGCATGAAACAAGGATTGGGGGAAGAAAAAGCACCCTAATTTTTAAAGTATAAAGCAAAGTGTAACTGTCTTAAAATAAAACAAACCCAAAGGTTAAGCAGCAAGAAATTTCCCTTCGACTAAGAACATGAAGACATAAACCCTGAATTTAGTGCATTTCCTTTGTGTATGTGTGAATCTGAAGCTGTACATATGTGTGCATACACACATGGAGGTGTCCTCTGATATATTTAGATATTTTAAATTTGGAGTCATCGCTATAAGAATAACAAATTTATGTCACGAATTTATGAAATGCTTTTTTTCTTTCTCTAAAATATCCAGGACTTACTGACCACAAAATCCAGAAAAATGCTACTTTGTGTAGAATACTTATGTCAGGTGTCAATATTTAGTTACCAGCATAGTAGGTACCTTTACAAACAGTGTATGTGAGTAGATGTGTATAATGATTTTCAAAGGTGCTCATCTTTTATGGATTTTCAAGTATAACTAATTATCAATTTTGCCTTTGAAACAGTTCCTTACCCTAGGTGTGTGGTTCAGTTTCTTCCTTGCTTTTTGCAGCCTGATGATTTCATCACACCTGTGAATCAGTTCCTGATTCTGAAAGAAAAGAGAATTAGTTGTCTGGGCTGCTCACCCATCTCAGTGGTAAAAAAAATCTATTAATTTCTTACTGTTCCTTACCAAAGATTATTTAAAAAAAAACACCATAAATTATTGCACATGCTATATTTCTCCATATACTTAATTTTTATAGGTAATTTCAGAAACCAGTAATAGAGCTTCAAAAGATACTTCAATTAGATCAGTGTGTCTGGAGATGAAAATCACATAATCTTACATTTTCAAAACCCTGTATAGATTCATGACATAGAATTTAAGTACTTTGCAATGAATGGATTCAAAAGCCTTGCATAAGCTCTGTGAGGTAAAAATATAAAAACATGCTTTAGAGGAAAAGAGCAACAGATAGGCTTGCCCAAGGTCACAGAGGAAGTCTAAGAGAGGTAAGAATTGAATCCTAGTCCCCTGAGTACCACAGCAATTCTGTATCCATTATCATTCATCCTACTTTGAGAGTGCTAATTGATTTTGACTGCTTAGCATGAGCTCTTCAAAGGGGCCTGATTTTCAGGGCTGTTTGTCTCCTGCAGAATGTGGGGCTGAGGTCTGGGGCACGATGAAAAGGGCAGCAGCGGAGAGGCTTTTCCAGAGTTTTGATTACTGTCGGGGTGGGTGCTTCCTCCCTGCCTCCCCTTGTGCTCATCTGATGACTGCAGAGTGTTTCCCTCAGCCTTTGCTCTGCACCAGGTTCTCTGGGGCAGAGCCAAGCTTGGGGTGCTCGTTGCCTCTGCTGTGATTTCAGTAGCCTGAGATTTGCAGTTCTGCCCTTAGAACTGGTTCTGCCACAAGCATTGCTTCCTGTAGGCTTGCAGAAGTTAGCAGCAGTGGAAACTGTAATCATGCATGAACTGCAGGGAGAGAGATTTTTCTGTCCCAAACACTTCATCTCAGATTTCGTATGTCATGCCAAGGATTCTCAGAGTCTTGGTTACTGTGTTAGCATGTCCATCCTTTGACATAAATAAATTGTCTGTTATTTACATAAAATTGCAGCCTTAAAAGGCAAAATAAACCTCAAATATTTGCATGCACTAAACCTACCAATACTTTAATTTTCTTATTTGCCCAGCGTAAGAGCTTTTCATTTGACCTGAACTCATGACACCGTGCTTTCTTAAGGCATTGTGACTGCACAGCAAGTCATATTGTCCTTTCCCAAAGCAAACCTCCACCTCTCCCCTCAGCACAGGAATTCCCCTTTCATGACAGTTCATGTACAGTTAGGGTGTAGAGGTAGATCCAGCAGGCAGAGAGCAACCAAGTGGGAGGTCTCCAATAACTCAGCAGCAGTCTGCAGCTGCTCACCAGGTATGTTCTAGCAGCTGATTTAGGATCTAACACAGTGGATGCCAAGCTGGAGCCTTAGTTACACATTTAACTTGATCTTTTCTTTGAACATGTTTTTCCTTTTGTGTAGGGCTACCATATAAATCCTGGCTAGAACAAGGATGGGTACAAGAGCAGAGATCTTTTTGGGGTCATTACTTAAGTGACAGCATGACTATGGCAGTGCACAATAGTATCTCTTTTCTTAAATGTAGGATTTATAATGCATTTCATAAGCCTTCTGGGCAAATTAGGAAAAAAATAATAAGTTAGCAATGGACAGAATCCAGGTTCCTAAATACCAAACACTGCAAAATTTCCATATAAATTATCCCTTCAGGAGCTAAGTTTTGCTTTGAATGCCTTCTTGGTCTATGAGGTCTGAAATTATGCCAGTCTGAGGGAGTTCCAGATATTTTCCATAAAGGTTGCTTTCCAAAATCTTTGAAAGTAATCACAGAATGTCCAAGAATGTCTTAACCACTGTCCTTCTGAGCAGGAGGACAGTGGTTAGGAGGATTGTCCAGGAGGTGTCCTCCTGGTTGCTCCCCCATAGTGGTAGGTCTGAGTTGGTTTGGTCCCCTGCAATTACTTTAGCAAGTGTCAAAGAGCTAATGTGGAAATTATTTTAAAGCAAATGTTTATTGCAAGTAATTTAAAACCATAAAAATTTTAAGACTCAGTTGCCCAAGAAGTTTTATGTCACTGGTAAAATCCAGAATCATTAGCTAAACTTTGAGACTTAGAGCTCAGGAATTAAATTACTGAAATTGAAATGAAATTAAATTAGAGCTCCTCTTCAATGCCTTTAAGTGAAACCTTGACCTCACTCAAATCAATAAGGTGGCCACTGACAGCTACAGAATTAGAATTTCTACTTCTGTGTTCAGTTCTCTTGCTCTAAAGTGAAATAACATAACTTTCTTACTTCAGGACAGATGCATTCACATTTGTGAGATACTTCTATTCAGCTCTGTGTTTGCTTTCCTATCTTCTTTGGAAAAATGCCTGCTTTCTCTTTTGGTTTGATGCAGAAAGGCTACACTGATTCTTAGTGTGTATATACACTTCCCAGTGCAGAGCATGTTTGGATGTCATCTGTTGATGCTGAATTTGTTAAAATCCTGCCAATTGTAAAACCAAATTTTCTTTGAGATAACTTGTTCACAAGATATTCTAGAATTCGCGGATAGATTTTTGAAGTATGGTTGCCTGCTTCTTAAAATGCAGCTAGTAGGAATGTTTAATGAAGAGAGAAGAAAGCTCAATTTATGTCACTTATCTTACAATCTAAGGAAACCATGTTACAGATAAATTATTTTCTTGAACAAATTATAGGACATACCTAAAAAGCGTTTAATATCTGAGTCCAGATTTATCACATTTTTCACTTCTCTATTCCATAAGTTGCTTCCTAACTCCCATTTTGATCTATAACCATTCTCTCAAAGTGAAATTACTTGAGAAATGCCAAATTTAAATAGATTCTTATAATAGTTGGCCCCTCCAACTGTGAAGGTATTTATTTGGAAGATATTTCTAATAAGGAATCTTTAAAAAGTACCCCACACATGATGAATAAATAGGCACTACTTGTGTGAGAGCATGTGTAGGTCTGAAACAATGGGAGAATGGATCAGTCTTTTGAAGTAAGTGTTCAGTCTGCCTCCAAATAACAAACACTTCTAGGTGGAAGGCTGGTATATGGGGTTCTAACAGAGCAGTTTCAAGGATACTTGGAATGCATTATTACTCTCTGATAAATCATGCCCCTTTTCTGTTATGAAAAATTTATTCTCTGTTACTTTTAAGTTACCAATAGGACTTGGAAAACATCTTTCTTTCTTGAAGTAGGTGAGCATAGATGCAGCTGTCTACAAAGTGTGCACAAAATGTGTGAATTAACATGTGGAAGATATGAGGACACAGTCCTTGTGTGACTTTGGCAGATGTTCTCTTCAACTGTCTTAAAAATACAAAACTGAGTTTATCAACCAAGCAATAAAAGTGTGTTAAATTTATTTAGATTTTTGAGATTTCCATGTCAAAGGGCTGATTTTTAACTAGAAAAACAAGGATCCAGAATCAACTCCCTTGGACCTGGATGATTAATTGCTAGACAAGTTTTTCTGAAGGAGAATTGGTCAATTTGAGATGTAAAGAGGATGAGGTTTGACATCATTCACAGAAATTTTGAGAAATTATGTAAGATTTCAGGATAACAAGATAGCAAGAAACAGGAAAGCAGTGGAGGAAGGACTGCAGAGTTTCCAGTCTTTTCCTAAGTGGTATCTGGGGTTTTACACTTAAATCTGCTCCCTCTTTTCCTGGACAGTTGTCCTAATTTGAAAAAACCTCCAAGAAAGGAGGCAATGCAATACTCAGAAGTAGCTGAATCTTATTTTAAATGCCTTCATTGTACTGATTGTCCTTTGCTTTGTGAGTGAGAAGGAAAACTGAAATTTGTACTGGGGCAATTCCTTCATGCAATAGAATTAAAACAACTGTGAAGAGGCAGAGTAGCATGGAAGGTTTTGGTGGCCAGAGGCATGTTGTTTATTGCCACACTTTTAAATCCATTTACTTAAATACAGGCTGAGGTGCCTAAGTTTAGTAAGTGTAGGTTTTAAATCTACTTTCTCATTACCTCACAAGAGGAGCAGACCACAATGTCGGTTTGACTCTAATACTTTGGAAGCAAAAAAGGACCACAGAAGTATTAACTACTGATCTAGAAGAACACTGCATTCATTTGTAAAAATGCACCTTCTTAGCCTTTTTCATTCCTATTGTTATGGCAACATATTTGCAATCAAAATAATAATTTAACTTTCTCATACATTCGAAATACAGAGGGAAAACTAAAGGAAACCTAGTTTATTGATAAAATAAGCTATGTAACCTTTTCTAAGGCTGAGACCAAATTCTCTGAAGCCTTTAAGCAGCTTTTCCATTGACTGCAGTGGGCACTTGATCAGCCATTTGTATTATAAGAGGAATTAGTACCATCCTTAGGAAAACAATGTTTTCCCCTAGTGGATGCACCTTCCCTTCTCAAATTACAAAGAGCTTGTCATGAATTATTTTTTCTGCTTCATGTAGACAAGGTCTACCTGCAAAGGTAACTAAAAGAATAACCATGGAGATGCCAATTTTACGGTAATTAAAAAAAAGAAAAAAAGCAACTTTGCTAATCATCAAACCCTTTGATGTGGTTAACCCTAAAGGTCAAACTACCCTGACCCCATCAATGTTCTTGCTCTAATGTTGCCCTGCTTGGATCATTTCTCCCATTGTTTTATTCATACCATATTAACTTCAAAACGAATCTGCACTGTTCCTGTGTACCTAGCAAATCTTCCTGATCTTGCATTGAGGTGAAGGCCCATTGTTTCACACCAAATCAGTTACCGTTGTGCCCATTCAGCAAAATCTTTCATTTCCCCAGCCTAATGACTATATCCTATTCGAGGCTGTAAGCATTTTGTCATTCTGACCCCAAAAGCTATTTAAACCCTTTGATCTTACCTGTTATTGCCCCACTCTTCAGCTGCTGAGCTGACAAAATAGGCACTGTTTTAGCCACCAGCATAAGTGACTGTATTGCCATTTGCAAGACCTATGCATGAATGGAGGAGTATGAATGTGTTGAAGGAATTGCCTCAAATCCTTAATTTTACAGTAATGTGTGCAACTTGTGGGGAGCTGGGTTTTTCAATCCTGCTGCATGTTAGCCCCTGCCAAGAGGTTGTTTTTTCCTCTCGATGTCAACGAGAGTTTTAGCTTTCATTTCAGTGGGAGCAAAACTGAAACAAATCCTTCAGCGCTTTCAGAAATTACGGCCTCATTTTCTCATGAGGGTTCATGCCTTTTAAGCAGTGTTTTCCAGGGGGAAGAAGGGTAAGATGGGCCAGAGACATTATCCCCAGCAGCCTGCAGAAACCAGAGAATTTGAGGTAGAAGTGGGCAGCTCTGAGCCACTCCCCTCTTCTGTTTGTAGCCTCCACAGGTTAACTGGAAGAAGAGTGATTGCTTGGAGCAGATTTTTCTGGGGGTAGTGGACTAAAATAAGAGAACAAGGACCTGTTGCTTTTAGCTCCTGGATGTAAAAGGTAGGAAAAGAGTGATAAAGGACAACAGAAATCTAGAGGTCCTCTCCTCAAGCCAAACACTTTTTCTCCTTCTAGCTGTTTTCTGTTTGGAAAAAATTCTTCCTTTGTGGAAACATACCTTTAAAAAGTGTCATTGTAAGAACGAAGCAGTACATTTTAGAATTTTCGAACACTTTTGGCTTTTAGCAACAGCAGACATTGAGCCCAAGACAAAGTAATTTTATCCCTGTAAAGTGACATATATATGCTTCTAGCCCCAGTCCTATTTTTGTTTTAATAGGGCAGGATGATGTTAAAAAAGAATTAAATCCATATTTTGGTAAGAAGAAGATTCAACTGCTGAATTTTATGTGTGGGAGGAACTGGAATATCTTGTCCAGTAAACTAAAGTGCACGATTCAAAAAGTAATCAAGTGACATAAAGAAGCAGAAAGTAGTTCCTGTGAAGCTCATTGGTAGCTCATAAAAATTCATAAATTAATGTTGGCTCAATTTAAAATTAAATCTGTATTTCCAGATAATAACTAATGACACTGGAGAAAAGACAGCTTGAAATCATGAACTACCTTTTGCAAATTATAATGCAGGTGCAAGGTTTGTTTGGGTTTTTTTTTTGTTTTTTTTTTTTGGTTGTTGTTGTTTTGTTTGTTTTTTTCAGAAGAAATCTTTAGAAATTAGTATTATAAGAGCTATCCATCTGTTTTGGGATTTTGCAAGGTACTTTGTTTCCTGATTTGTGATCAAAAGTTATACGTACGTATGCTAACTTCCCCAGGAAAGGACTTTGCACAGTTATTACACTTTTGAAAGAGAAAGCTTTATAACAGATACAAATTGTGATAATAAGAAAAAGTTGTTTATGCTAAACAGTTAAATAATTCATGGTTTTAATTAGTCCCAGAAAATATTACCAAAACTGTGAGTATAACCTACGTTGCTGCTGTGACTAAGATGTCAAGAACTGGTAAACAAACCTATGTTTTATACTAAAAATTTCTTTAATTCACAGGTACCTTTAGAAGAAGTCATTAATTTATGCTGGGAGGCCACACAGAGGGGTCCAGAGGATTTATGACCTGAGAGTGCTCAGTTTTCTGTTCAAAATACATTTTTAAAAGAGATCAATTTAAAAAATTTTAATATTTGTTGGCCAATAGACCTGTACAACCATTTACCTTAAAGCCTGAATTAATAATAATGAGTTCAGATCTTTACCCTTAGCTGTATCTGCTAACCGTAAATCAGATGGGCTTAAATAAAAACTGCTACATGTTCTGCTTTATATACTAAGTACCTCAGCAAGGAATAACAGCCTGAAATACAGGGGAACCGAATAATGAACATGGAAGAACAAGTTTTTAAGTCATTTCAGGTAGAAAACAATTCAGTTGCTGTTCACTAAAATTGTAATTTCACTATGACCATTGCTTCCATTTGAAAGTGTCAGCTTGACATTAATTTCCAAGGTCTTCTTAATGGCATTCATCTACTGTTAGATAGAGAAAGGGACCAAAGCTTGTTATTTGAAAGCTCATTTGGTACTATTTGCTTATTTCACTAATGAATTACTGTTGTAAATTCATATTTGCACTGTGGTATGCCTGCATCCTCAGATCCAAGTGTAGGACCTACATCTGCTATATAACCTGGAAAACTGTACATAAACAGAACTTCTTTCCCCATGTGACTGTGCTTTGGTTTTGTCATTAGCATCTTAGTAATGTTTGACGTTTTCAAACCCAATAACAAATTCATATACCAATAATAGGGAGAATTTAAAGAGCCATTTGAATTTAAAGGATGCATCTACCAAATTTGTAAAGAGGTGGCGAGATCATAGAATCATAGAATCATAGAATCATAGAATCATAGAATGGTTTGCATTGAAATTACCTGATGATCTGGTAATTTCAATGAAAGATGCTCTGGTTACAGCCTCCCTGTCTTGGGGTGTTGTTCTCATTGATAACTCATAAAACAATCTGTGAAAGCTTGTGAGATTTTAAAGTGTTTTGTCCACACTGGGAAGGCCAGTATAGCCCCTGGCTGACAGAATGGTAGGACGATTTGATTGGATTTTGAAGATACAGCTCTGGAATGAGTACCCATGACATTGCCAGCCAGTTATTGTCTTAAAGAAAAATGAATACATTTCTTTTGATGGGTGTAGAATGTAAGTTAGAAAGGGTATTAAAAAGTGCTATGCTGGTATGTACTCAGCATTAGTTGTACTTGGGAAAAACTGTAAGCTTGCATCACTGTCATCTGTGATACTGCTAAAAGAGAGCAGAAAAATATGACTTACTGAATTATTTCAATTTAAACTGGAAAGAAGTCATATTGTACTAAAGAAGATTGGTATAATCTCCTCTAAAATGAAAATGGCTTTGTGATTTGATGCTAGAAAATTTTAAAACAAAAGATTTTGTTTCTAGGGCTTGTCTTGCACAAGAGAACTTGAGAATTTTTAAAGGTATCTTTGGTAATAACAGCCCCTTACCAACTCTTTTTAAGATCTGCATTATGAATATATTTAAATTTATGCAAAAAAGATAATTCATATACCACGGTTCTAAAGTTTGATGCAGTTTCCCAGATGAAGTGATTCTGTAAGACACTGCAGAGGGAAACTGAAATATTCTGGACTCATATATCACAAATTCTGCAGGAAGGAGCAGGAGTTCTCTAGGGACTTATAGGAAACAATCTCTCACTCCCACCCTTCCCAATAGTTAGAAAAAAAATGGGCCATTGTCTGAAGTAATGCTAAGGAGTTTAGATAAGATAACCCCTTAAGATAGGGTTTAGTTTGATTTGGTGTTTAGAAATATCGGATAAAAAGACATTTTCATTGTACATGTGCAATTAAACTTTTCTTTGTGTTTGAAAGAGACTTTGAGAGATGATTATTTGGAATTTCTGTGTTGTTGAAAATGGTGAATTTGTGTCAAGGGGATAGGCATCTTAGAAATGTGTGGATATAATGTCCAAGTGCTGTGAAGAACAAGCAAATAGATGATTGATAACAAAAATCTGGTGTAGCTGTTATATCCTCGGCAAAACCTACATGGCAGAGCTGAGTGGAAGACAAGATAGTGACAGAGATAGAAAGTCTATAGCTAAACAATAATTTTTAGGAAGAAGGAGGAAGCAGGGGGAAATGCCAGCAATCTGAAGCAGATGACCTTTGAGCACATATCTAGATTTATACTGAATAATAAAACAGTCCATGAACTGTTCTGGTCCTGAGGTTAATCTGGGCATGGCATAGTTCTTACCCATAGAGCTAAATGCTCATACCTGCCTGAAATATGTTGACTGTATCAAAGTTCTCTTTTGGGAATGGTCCCTGGGCCATGCTAACTCCTGAAATAGCCTTGGTGTTGTCTGGGACAGCTTTTAGTTGCCACAACCTGAACTATAGAGACGGTGCATGAGCAAAAACCACTTTTCTGTGGGGGTGGCTGACCACAGAACAGTGGAGTCTCCTTCCCTGGAGATGTGTGAACACTTGAGTACAACCCTGAGGAACGTACTCAGGGGACACAGCTTCAGCAGGGAGGCTGGACTAGATGGCTTTCCATTGTCCCTTCCAACCTTAACCATTCCATGCTTTTATAGTGTTATGGCTGTGATATGGACCACTGCAGATCTGCACCCTGGACTGGCTAAATTTGCTAGCGTAAGCACAGCTGGTGAGCACAGTCAATGGCCTACAGAAAATTTCAGTAGTCCTCAAAAAGGTGCTGGCCTCAAAATGGTCTTTGAAGTTTGGTGAGTGGTTTGTTAATTTGATTCCTTGTTGCTCAAGGAAAGAGGGTTCTGCACATCAGTGCTGAGAAACAGGACTGCATTAAAGAAACACTTCACAGTCTCCCCAGTTTCCTTTTGTTGGTGAAACACCCAACAGAACTCAGGTTTTCATTAGATATGGTGGGATGAGGATATAATAATTATCTGTATGTATGGTTGGACAGGAGCACATGGAAGTGTTGTATTCTGTGATCAGACATGTCTGCACACCATGCCAAACTGCAACATATTCACAACTTTTGTAATGAAATTTTCCATATAATTGTTGTTTACTAGCTTGTTGACAGCAGTATTTTCCAGATTTCTGTTTCCACTGGATATTTTATATTTCTGCTTCTTTTCCCTGAGAAGTGCTAACATGAATTTATCAAAGTCACTCGTGGTTTTTTAATCTCTGTAGGTTTTGTGCATCGTTCCTCTGTGGTAACATGTACCTCCTAATGTGAAATGAGTCATGCATTTATCAACATGCTATTTTCATTTTGTTTGAGAGCGTTAATGAAGATTTTTAAGATCAGTACTTGCCAGGTATCATTAAAAATCTTCCCCGAATTGGCTGTCATTTTTTTCTTTCAGCTGCACTCATGAATCATCTTATGCATTGCACAGTTTTATTTCAAAAGCACTAGGAAATATTTTCTATTTCTATATATATGTATACTTCTGTCTCCTGAGGCAAGTGTAGATTTGTATATTTATTCTTTGAAAGAGCATACAGAAAGATTGTTTTGTCTAGTCTGAAAAACAAACTAATCATAGTGGGGAAAAACCTATATTAACTGTAAAAATATATATAGCACCTTTTCCTAATAAATATCTCTTGATTCTTTGTAATATTTTTGTCTCCCCTGTACATTCAAGTCAGTTGTCATTTTTTAATGCATTTCTGTCTTTCAATAAAAATACCACTTTAAGCAAGAACATAAGCAATACAAATCACTAATCCTACTGTGATTTAGAGAACAAGGCATTACTCACTCTGAAGGTGTTTCATAAGATCCAGCTTTACTATCAGACTAAGATTGCTGTAAGGAAAACTGCTATAAAATTCTCTGGTATCAATTGCTTGCTTCCCCAAGTAAATGCACACAGACAGACAGGTAGTCGCTGCTTGCACATGGTTATGACCATAACTTCTATGAATATTTGTCAAATTAACTTTATTTTAATCTAAAATATGGCCATAACATATACATGGTTCTAAAATGTTGTGTAAAAGCAGTGCAGGGTCTTTTGATTTTTTTCACCTCTATACATCAGTATAGATCAGTTTTGTCAATGACAATGGCTTTGCTTGAGAACACTTCTGATCTGCCATGCAGATATAGAAATTAATTAAACCCTCCCTTCCTTCCTTCCTTCCTTCCTTCCTTCCTTCCTTCCTTCCTTCCTTCCTTCCTTCCTTCCTTCCTTCCTGCCTTCCTGCCTTCCTGCCTTCCTGCCTTCCTGCCTTCCTTCCTTCCCCCTCACTTTCTCCATTCTTTCCTTCATCTGTTTCTTTTCTCAAGCTGTTTGGTTTTCAATTGCTTGCTGGCTTTACTTTGTGTTTGAAGTAAACATCCTCATCCACAGTGATTCCATACAGCTGCATAAAAACATATTTTGAAATGGAAGCATCTGACATCACTATAGAGTGTTTTAACCTTAACCATGCTCTGGTTGACTGCTATGAAAACTCTTACTGCAGTTTTTCTGACACAACGTTGTAGTGTCATAGCTTCAGGAACTGATTTTTCCTCGTGAAATGGCAAGAGTAATCTCAGTAAGGTGAAAGTGTAGAAAAATTTCATGCCTTAATGGTCAATTACAGACTAATGAAATCTTATTTCCAGATTTGTGACTCATGCTGTAAGGTTCATATGTACCAAGCTTTGTCACTAATTACTATTTCACTGTTTTACATAATTGCACTGAATAGTATAGGCTGGCCCTAACAGAAGTAGTTTAATGGCTGAATATCCCTTGACATAATTTAGCATCATATTTCTTTGGTGCTTGCAGGCAAAACACTGTCTACCGGAGCTGTGGTAGTAAGTGAGAATAGCCATTTCTGTAGGACCTACAATATGCTACAATGATTCAGTAGTTATAGTCAGATGAGTTTGTGAATAGGATGCAGGTATCATGTGTTATGTGTGTACTCTGAAATAAACCGCTTCAATTCTAATTCTTGAGCTGTATGGTTACATATTGCACAATTTCTTTATTTCAGATATGCTTAACTCTTTACTCCAGTGGTTTACAAAGTCTTTAGCACATTTCTCCTTTTCTTACTGGTTGTTGTCAGAGCAATATCTGATAGCAGTGATGTTTGGTAGAGCTAAAAGGTATAAAACATTCTTCATCTAGTCATAGCCCAGAGGATATGGAAATAGTCACTGTATGCATGACCTTTGAGGAAGAGCTGTCTTTCCTGACTTAGAAATACAAAACTGATTCACTCATCACAGATAATTCAAGGAAGCTGCTGGGAGGTGAGAGATTAGGATCTTCTGAACACTAAGAACATACAAAAAGATCAAGACTTTCCTAAGAGCTTTTGTAGCCAAAGAGGTGGATAAGTAATTACCCTTATGGTCAAAGGGACTAACTAAGGACTGCTTAACAGGTGCTTCTCTACTTTCAGGTTGCTACTAAACCTCTATGTCTGAATATTTATAATAATGAATACATAGCCTGCTGAACTTGCCCTGAGTAGGCAATGCTCAGCATCTGATATGGGAAATTCCTTGCAGAATCAGGTTAACTGGCTGAAATTAATCATCTTCTGCCAGTCATATCTTGTAAATACTGTCAGGAATAGGATTTCCTATCTCAAGATACTGCCATCTGAACACAGACATCTACTTCCCTTGTCATACAAATTCCAAGTGATCCAAATATCACTAGGTGCACTCATAGCTTGTCCATTTTGGGGTCAGGCACACAGGATGGGATGAAGCAGAACCCAGCATGCCTGTTTTGTAAGATTTGTGTTTTCCTGTTCGAAGTCTGAACTCCTGAGTGTGTCTGAGGGCTTTGGAGTCTGTAGCTCACCAATATGTCAGGCAGCTGTGAAAGTTTTATATTGCAAAATTTGCAACTGGCATAATGGTGACTGATTTTCAGGTTTACAAATAGCAACCAGCTATTTCATTCCCAGAGACTTCACTATGAAAATAGACACCATTTGTGCCTGTGAATGGATCTGCTGAAAGTTTTGTCAGATCATACAGAAGATATGTAAGAGGGCCAGATACTGGGAGTTAGAGCTGTTGTATCTTGCTGCAGTGCGCTTTCACAAACACTGGTCCTTCTAGATCAGTCTAAAGCCTTCTTTTCTTCTAAGATACCAAAAATGGTTGGTCTGGAAAAATTTTAAGCACCGAATAAGCACAAAGAATATTTTATTTTCTCAGAATGTTCTTACTCCATCACTTTGATAGTCAGGAGTTTCTGATGGCAGAAATGTGGGGATTGTCTGTGAGAGTGTATGTGTGTGTGTGTGTGTGTGTGTGTGTGTGCAGTGATCATTCCTGAAAGCTTTTTCTTCATTCTATTTTATTCTAAAATATCATGTGATTTAACATCCATTACACCCTATTCAAAGGAAATAAAAACTTATTTATGAAATACTTTCCAAAGTATTCAATTTTAGTTGTTAGGACTCCTAGTTCCTATTTTCAAAAGAACACAACAGAAAAACTGACCTGCTACTGCTCTGGAATTTCAGGTCTCCATCAGGTTCCCTGTTTAGTTCTCTTTTTCAAATGGAAGGGTTCTAGGCCATTTAATAATTCTTTTATGTAATATGTTTTTTTCTTCTTTTCTCTTTTTATGCTTTGCAAAAAAGGTATCATTTAGGTCAGAGTGGAATCATATAAAGTACTAGGGGACGCCTCACAGTACTACATAGCACAGATACCTGGATCAGTGTGAACACATTCCACCAGTGCTGTATTAATATACTAATGTGATATGAAGGTACTGTTCATACTCTACCAGCAACAGCAAATGCAAGTGGAACATTAAGAGTATGAATCACAACTGCTAATGTAATAAGCTGTTGATTTTTGATGAGTGCAGCAAAGCTGTGTGCCGCTGCTTAGCTTACCTTCAGCCTCAGCTTTTGGACCCCCCAGCATTTCAAGAAACTCAGCATGCAAAAACAAATGGCAAATACACCTATTTCCACCCAGACTGACAGGGTTTTCTTTTGCCAGGCAACTCCAGTGCACCCTGTCTTAAAAACTAACTTGGACAAACTTGAGCAAGCTATTCACAAGACTCCAATATGTCCTATTTTTCTCATGAGAGATTTTGGGAAGAGACTAGATGGAGGCAGCAACACTGAGACAAGCTTTGCCAGAAGGTATGTTATAGGGAAAGAGCTGTCTTTTTAAACCTTGTTCAGATACATGGCCTCACTGGCTGAATTTGGGGTGAATTTATTAGAAATTTATCTTCTTTTCTGTACAGGAAATGTTTGTCTTGCCAGCTCCATTAAAGTTTCCAGAAGTTCTAGCTAACTGACTGCTGCACCTATTCTGTTGGCTGTTGGTATCAAGCCTGGTGTAACCCAGGACATGCATCTTGTTGCCTAGGGATAAGAGACTCATTCCCACGTGTGCAGAAGTGCCCCATTTCCCAGCTGATAAAAGAAATCTCCAGGTGATGATCCTTCTTTGTGTCCAGTTTTCAGTGGAAAGATAAGTTTATATCTTGGTTTTGAATCAGTGGGCTTAAATTTGTTTCTGTTGAAGCACAGGCTTGTTTTATGAGGGTCAAATTATTTTCTATAGGGTCAGTTATTTTTTAAGAAACACAAATTAATTCAAAGATGAGCTGTAGTCATAAAAGCCATAAAAATTGTCCAAATATGATGTTATGCTATATAACCACAGACAAAGTATAGAAAGCAATCTTATTTCATCTTACTTGAAGAATTATAAATATCTCAGAAAAAAACCCCAAAAAAACAACAGCTTAAAAAATATATCCAAATAATTTTTGTATTCACAAACCTGAAAAAGTATGGAGTCTTACAATTTTTTCAAGTGGGCTTGATACACTTAACATTGAAAGTTCTGGGAACAAATTTCATTTAGCAGGTCTGTCTCTAGAAGCTTGTTATGTTTCAGTCTCTGGGATTTTGGAACTGTTTTTTATTTTACATGAATGAAAGAGTGAATGTGTGATGCCTTTCTTTATGGAGTTAACATAACTTCTAAATCTAAATTTCCTACAAATTCTTGTGCTTAAAAATACAATTTCCTTAAATTCTTGGTATTATTGCCTGTCAAGATATTCATTTCAATGTTCACAGAAACAAAACTCAAAATATGCATGAAATCATTTAAAATGAATGTATCTAAGCTTCAAATGAATTTTAGAAGTCATATTTTGCAATACTTGCTGTGAACTAAAATACTTAAGATTAAGAAATTTAAATCACTTAACACCTACATGCTTAAATTTAGTTACTGGCAGAGAAAGTGAGCATGATTTTATCATAAATAAAAAGTTAAAATAATTTTTTAGTTACTTCACTGGAAGCACAGTAGTACAATTTTAACATTGATTCCTGAGTATCAAACAAAGCTTTTAAATAATTTGTCCTTTTCCAGACAGGGAAAGCTGTATCGCTTGTGGCTGTACAGAACAGTGGATTCTGCATGTAGTTTTAGCTGAACTTTGGCATAGCTGAGTGTCTAGCATTGTTATTATTACTACTGTAAATGACCTTAAGGCATGGCAAAAGGGCCATAAAGGCTGTATTGAATGTTAATGTGATGATGAGAATACTTAGTTTTTCAGCGTGGCATTTCAAGATTCAGAATGAGCGTATAAGCCATCTCTTAATTGATGTGGCAGGTCTCTGATGTGGGAATTAGGCTGTGCAGCTCCATCTAAGTTGGTGTATTGCTGTGAATTGTTACATGTGTTAACAGTAAACAAAAGACTTTTTGCCAGGAAGACTGAAGTGGGGTACAAGACTGCTGCAACAAGCTCCAGTCTTCCTTCTGGCAAAAGCTGTGTCCCTTTTTTTCTCTAATAAATTCATTATTTTAAGGAAAAGGAAAATTTACCTGCACTGGTAGCTCGTGTTCAACTGCCACATATTTTTTCAAGCCGATGGTCTCTGTGTTTTCAGAACAAGCTAAGAAGGGCAGTTATTTCCTTGCTAGTGGGTGGTTTGAAGCTGTATGTTACATTCTGTGTCTGAAAAAAATAGTGTGATATTTTGATTTGATTAAGTATGAGAGCTGATAGACTAATTCATGTTGTGGTTCAGAGCTGGGCTAGTCATGTTACTACTGCGATTAGCTGGATATTTTAACATGTGCCTGAGGCCATGTTCTCTCAGTTACACATCTACATCTAAAATGCTACAGCAGTTTAAGTTAAATTATAATTTTCAACTAGTTTGGTTAATCCAATGTGAAAAGACTCCATTTAAATTCCTTTTGCTTAGGATAGCTTATAAGTTTCAATCTAAATCAGTTTAAAACAAGGCTAAGCTAGACCAAATTAAGAAATTCTTGAAAAAAGTCTTAAAATTAGTGATTTTACCGAGAAAAGTTTAATAAAACCGGGAGCTGTGTTTGGGCAAAGTACCTGCCTCTTTCCTTCCTATGCTACCTGTAAGTGATGCCCCGAGCTATACCTATGCCTAATACATGATTTTCTAACTTCCTTGCGTGCTGCCACCTTTACCATTTCAGAGGTGCTGGGTCTCAAAGAACCATTAAACCACTGATGGCTGGAAGCTTTTGCTGTAGGAAATTAGTTATATTTTTCACTACTATGTTTTTCTGCAGTATCTCTGTTGGCCACTGATGGGAACGGGATGCTGGGCAAGATGCACTTTTGATTTTACGTGACATGGCCATTAGTACTCTGCATCAAAAATATGGCCTTTGGGCTCCACTTCCCAGGCCACAGAAGAGTGTGCAGAAAGAATATTTTTCTTGGAATGAGCCCCTCCTTTAAAAAAATTGTCTAAGCTCTGCTGAAATCAAGGGGGAAGAATGTGGGGGAACACATTTCCTGAAAGGAGGTGGAGGGAGTTTCAGAGCCCTTATTCCACAGATGTAGCACTTGTTTCTGAACTCTTCTTGTGCACCAGCAGTCCTTGCACACCCACATTTGTCCTGTACACGCTATGTGGGACGTGCGCTGCACACAGGCTTGGGAGGAGCTCAGGGCTGGGCATAGCCACAGGAGAGGAGGCACTGACCAGGGGACATGGTGCCATCTCTCATGTTACAGCAGGGGCCGGTGAGCTGGTGTCCCCAGGAGCAGCTGTCTCCTATCCTTGGCACTCTCACAGTCGGAGTGAAGGATGATACGATCAGTCACGGCTTTAATGCAGAGTATCAGCCAGTTCACAAACAAAACTGGGGCTGTAGAGAGAGCTCATGCCCCATGGGTTGCAGGTTACTGCCTAAGGAGAAGAGGGATATTACTTCTGGGACATTAGAAGGGGACTCTCAATTATGGAAAAAAATAAAGGCAATACATACAATTAAACAGAAAGCAAAGCACCTTTATGTGTCTCTAGACAGCCAAATCTCAGAGCTTCTTGAAGATTTTTCACTCTGGAGTACAGGCTTGTTCCCTGGAAGTAGCAGACACACAGATACTTAGACATCCTTTTCACTTTTGGGTGCCAAAAAACACCTGCCAGTTTTGTGTCCTTTTCTCCTGGGCCCATAGATGCACACGAGCTAAGTCTATATAAGCAAATTAAACTCTGCCAGTGCTCAGGCCCGAGCACTGGGACTTACTAAGCTCTTCTGTCCTGTCAGCTGAACCATCACTGGCACTGGCACAAATTCAGAAAATAGTCAGGGGATCAGCAGAGCCAGAGACCACTGCTGCTGCAGAATCGGGCTGCTGGGGTCCTCCCCAGCATCTGGTCCTCAGCACCTGATAAAATCAGTGTCTGTCCACAGTTGTCATCTCTGAGTCTTGACTCCACAGAGTACTTGGCATGGCTTCAACTTGGATTGTTAATTACGGGTAGGATTTAACTCCAAGCGCTCCGTTGAACTAGAACAGCAGTATAGTTAAATTTCTGCTTCCTCTCAACAGTTTGGTTCCTAGAAGAGAACCACAAAATCCTACTAATCCAAAATACTTGGAGCAATAAAGAATAAAATAGACAAGCAGGACTGCTTTATCTTTGTAGGTTAAAATATGACACTGTTAGAAAAGGGTTTTTTTAATTATGCCATTTTAAAATTGTATTAAAAATTATAAACTTTTAAACTGAGCATGTCACTGCATATATTGTTGATTGTGTTATAAACCTCCCATTTTCACAGACAAATAGCTATTCCTTTTGATAAGTCCTAAAATATGCATGTCCTCTGCACATGCAGAGAAAAAATCCTAGTACTCCAGCTCAGAAAAGGTGTGATAGCTGCATGTTCAGAACCCTAGATTCTGGCCTGTATACATCACTTATTTTTGTTGGTCCCTCCTTCCTCTGAATTTTGATATAGTTGAAACAAATGCATCTTCTGTTAGTGAACTATCCACAGTGAGTCTTTCTACCCAGATGTTTGTGTGACACTGTTCACAGAGCAATGGTATATCTGTGTTTAAATAGCCAGAGGACCAATGGTTGATCAGGGGAGTTATTGTGAAATTTATTCTAGCCTCTGGCTTGTGGCTTCATCTGTTTTTAAGTTTAATTCAAGTTACCCATCTGATGCAAATGGCTCCAAGTTATGTGTTCTATAATGTGAGAGGCTGTCATCTGAACTCAAATCTTTGCTTAATGTTATAAAAGATAGTTATATTTTACCAGCTTCTGTTATTTAAATGAGCTGAACATGTTTTGCTGATCACTTGACTGAAACTAAAGCATGGTGAGTATGCGTGCTTTGTTGTCAGCTACTAGTGAGAGATCAAAGAGATGGTACTGAACACTGTCACAGACTCTAATTAATTGGCACTTATTTGCTTACATCTCAAGTAAGCCTATAAGCAGCTCCCTAAATCTGAAATAATTGGCGGCTTGCTATGCTTTTTAAATAATGCCATTTTATTTTCTAATTCTTTATATATGAATGCTGTTGTGATTGCAAGGAGTATTGATTCTAGATCTTCTGATCTAATAAAGTGTATTCTTGATCTTAAGAAACACCATGCGAATGTGATGTGAACATATTTTGTGATGGTGTTGTCCGTAAAAGAAATATTCCAACATCAGCTCTCAAATCATAAGACATATCACAGTTATTCTAATGTTGATAGCTTCATGTTGGTTGTGCTGTGCAGGTGTGTAATAATGGGAGGATCATTTTTGGGATAACATTCTGTCCTCAATGGGGGGACAAAGTATTTAATGTGAATTATAGTTGCAAGTATAGAGATCTGGAACTTTCCAGGAGCTTCCCAAGAGTTCCAAGTGTATGAAAGGTAGATATGTACACCTAACCACAAATTACACCAGGAAATTAACTCCAAAACTCCTCACCTTGAGTACCTGCATTCTCTTTGATTGACTTAAAACTGGTTTTGCTTTGATGGTAGTAACATGATTTTTATAATGAAGAATAGCTGGAGAAATAAGTATTATTTCTTGGTAACACTTGAATTTTTGTCAGCTTTTCATTTTACTTAGTGGCTGCATGAGGATAAACATGAGAAAAAGAATAGTGGTTCTGGGACTGGGAGACAGAAAAGCTTTCTGGGTCTTCGAAGGTCATGGAGTTGTTGAATTGTAGAATCATTAAGGTTAGAAAAGACCTCCAAGACAGTCAAGTTCAACCTTTGACTGAACACCACCACATCAACTAAACCATAGTACTAAGTGCCACATCCAGTTGTTTCTCAAACACCTCCAGAAATGGTGACTCCACCACTTCCCTGGCCAGTCTGTTCCAATGCTTGACAACCCTTTCAGTGAAGAAATTCTTTCTGATGTTCAGCCTGAACCTTTCCTGATACAGCTTGAGGTTATTTCTTCATGTTGTGTTGCTGGTTGCCTGGGAGAAGGGACTGACCCCCACCTGGCTACAACCTCCTTTTAGGGAGTTGTAGAAAGTGATAAGGTCCCTCCTGAGTCTCTTTTTCTCCAGGCTAAAGACCTCCAGCTCCCTCAGCTGCTCCTCATCAACCTTGTGCTCCAGACCCCTCTCCAGCTCCATTGCCCTTTTCTGGACTCGCTCCAGCACCTCAATGCCTTTCTTGTAGTGAGTAGCTCAGAACTGGATACAGGATTTGAGGTGCAGCCTGACCAGTACCAAATACAGAGGGACAATCTTCCCTTACTTCTGCTGGCAACACTATTTCTGGCACAGACCAGGTCAACAGACAGGTAAAAAACCAAAGGGCCAAAGTATCTACAGAGGATTTTCTTATGCTGTCATGTCATCACAGATCAATTGGAAAGCTTTTGTTGCAAATCACAAAAACATCCACTTATCACTCTTTTTAAAAGAACTAAATGATTATGTTTTCAGAAATATACAATTTTAAATCTGAGTTATAATTGACCGCACAATTTCATAAAGTATGGGTTTAATTACAGCTGGAAATAATTTGCCATTCATTCTGAGTCTAAACAAATATATCTTTTGCTATAAGGTTTAATGTGACTTTGCTATGTGTCTTTAAGTTATACCTGGGCCTGTTGCATGACGTTTCATAGAGCTGTTGTAGATCACTTCAAGGTGCAGAAAAAGGCTTAGTCAGGATAAGTTTTTCTTAAGAAATGCATTGCAGAATTCCAGTAGAAGAAAATCAGGTCACTTCCAGTAGGAAAAGACTAGGTCACTGCCAGAAGGATCACAATACAGGGTTGTAGATAACCTTAAAGGGGGCAGACAGTATCTTTTCTGCAGCATAATTTCTCTAGCTCTTTGGGGTCCTCACATTTATTCGCTCTATTCAGTTTAATTTTCTCCTTGCAGATTCAGGCCCAGAGAATGGAAAGGAATGGCCAAAGGCTACATAGCTTTGTTTGCAAATCTCTGTTTCAGGTTTAATATTTTTTAATAAAATGCATATTTGAATGATGTCTTCTTCTCCCTCTGCTTGGGATTTTAATTGTCTGCAGAAGAAACCTCAGAAAGAACCCCTGTCCAAATACAGTTCTTTAAGATCACTTGTTCTTCCTCTTCAAATTAATTTTCTATACAGGAACTGAAAAATAAGATGACAAATGTTCAGAGAAGGTATTCAGGAATGAGTAATATCCGCTGGTAAATTGGGGGACTATCGGTTCTACTCAGCGATTGTCACATCTTTTTAAACACACTGATTAATGGGTGGATCTATTACTGAAAGCATGCATGCTTAATTTATTCAGAGAAGTTGAGTGTATGTCACCACTCCAAGGCCTGTTTTTCTAGCACAGTTTCACATTTACAATGTTATAACTACTGACAATTCAATGGAAGAGAACTAACTCATAGCACAAAGCACTAAAAATACAGCATGATCTGTAAGTGATAGAAGCTGACATATAAGAAAATATCAGTGGGATAATTTAAATCCAGTAAAAGTGAAGCTGTCAGTATTTGGATATTTCTTAGACTAAACATTTTCAATTGTGACACTTAGTTCCATATTTTTTCTTCCACCCTGTTTTATGGGCAAATGTGTTATTTGGAGAACAGCATGTGGAAACACTATGGAAATGGCAATTCTGTGAAATACCATTTGAGAACTGAGACACACTTTTAAACAAGGAATGGAATTCAGGTCAAGCATCACAAATGAAATGGTTATTGTAAAAGCAGTGAGAGCTAGCCATCTGCCACTGCAGTGCTCAAAAGGGCTGAGATACGGGGTCTCCGCAAAGATATTCCTTAGTGAAGTAGCAGTTAGGGCCCAGAGAAGGATCAGTTACAGACATTAATATCGCAACAGATTTTCCAAAGGGACAAATACACTACATGGTTACAAAATGCTGCGCCTGTGCCCGTGGAGTAAAGTCAAGCAAAGAGAGGAACAGCATTTTGGTAATTTTAAAAGAAGGCAATTTGTGCCTTGTAAGGGACTGATCCTGAATTATTTACTTGGAGTCTGATTATAGCTCCTTTTTTGGCATGAATAAGATGTTCTGTGTGTTGGTGCCATGCTGAAGATTTAAATGTCCCACACATTTGATCCAGGCTGGGGCTGTGGCAACTACTGCACAGCTGATGACAACAAAGGCTGGTTTCAAGCTCATTGTCATCACCATGGTGTTACACCAGATGAATGGGTGGCATTGATTCTGATTGGCATATTCATTCACATGTGTTCAAAGCTCATGAATTTTACTTAACACGTCCCTTTGCTTATTGGCTGGAATTTAATTGGAGTGATGTATTGCAGCACTGCTAGATGAAGTGGAACAGTTTCTTTTTTTTTTTCCTTTTTTTTTCTTGTCTTTTTTTTTTTTAATTCTTTTTCTTCCAAACCTCCCAACTAGAGACACCACAGCATTATTTTTCACAATTACCAAGGCATTTCCATGTATAGAACCTAATTCTTGGCTTTGTATTGAAGTTTACATTTAATATTTGGAGACAGAAAAATAAATAGACAAAGGGAGAACTCACACAGATTTGAGTGTTGACTTTTGTTAGTGAGTTTGCAAATTGTTAGCATTTTCTTTACATACCAAGAAAGGAAGAAGTCTTTTTTGTGGTTGTTTTTATGATTTTTTTCCAACTTTCCCAATTTTAACATCTTTCTAAGCTAGCTGAAATGGAGAATCCTGACCTATCAGCTAGCAGATTGTTGATATCTTTCCAAAGAGTGAATAAATATACTATTATGTGCATGCATCTAACGGATATACTCCCGTGTGTATTTGAATACATCATTGCTATATAATGATCAGAAACATTCAGACAGAAAAAAATTAGAGAGTTTTTTTGAAGAAAAACATGTTTTCATTGTGGAGATATCTATGTTGAATTTTTCCCTATTACCAGTTTTGACGTGAAAAGCAAAATGTTTCATCTGAAAATCAAATATTTATGTTAGCAAAATCAAAATAAAATATGTGGTTTGGGGTCAGATCTATCCAAGTCAAGTTATTTTAGTTTGTTGAACAAGATTAAAGAGTTTCATTTCAAGGTAGTTCTGCATACACTGTGGAACATATTGGCAGAAGCTAAGTGTATCTTGGGGTCAATACAGAGAGCACCCTTTGGAAGTAATTAATAGCCTCCATGGTTCATGCTCTGAGCTATCTCTGGAGATCTCAAGGCTTTCTCCATTGTTTCCACAGCTCAGACAGACTCATCTCATTGGGCAAGAGTTATCACTGTAAATAATGTCTGCCTCAGTCTGCACAAGGGTTTGGTGTTTCTTCCCTCCCAACCTCATTTTACTCCATTTGTGTGGAGGAAATCACATGAGTGGTGCATCATTCCACGATATGTTAAGATGTTCTCTCTTCCTACAGAAGCTATATAGAAATGGTTTTGTGGGAATTGTTGGATGGATTGCAAACCCAGTCCCACAGTGGTGAAGTGTGGAAAAGTTTATGCATTACTGCTGAGAATTATGCATGCAGTAAAAGCTGTGAGTACACAATAATTCCATGCATGTTCTTAGTATTGTTGCTAGCATATATAATCTCTTAAACTGAAATCCCATGAAAGTTTCTTAATTATTGTGGAGGTAAAGCTGTAAGTCTGTCAGATAGGTCCTAGAGAGGATTTGAACTACAAATTATGATAGAAGTGATGTGGCACTTCTTTGGCCTCAGCTTAGTTTAGCAAAGTTCTCCACACAGAGTCAAATTAGTAAAGTAATTTATGAAAAAAATTAGAAAGTCTGTATCAAGCACGTTTATGTATGGTTTGATGCTTCTATATATGATTAGATTTTCTACCTTGTGTCGTTATTCTGTAATGGTATCCGCTGCTTGTTGCCTTCAGGAAACAGTTCTGACTTCTCTCTTTTCTTCCCAACTATCTAATCCATTGATGTGCTCAAAATGTGCTATAGCTATTGAAACCCAGCCCATACCATACACAGTGTGAATATCTCTGAGGCACAAGTCAGGAAAGCCACAGATAATCAAAATCATTAATGTTTTTTCCCACATTTTTGCCATGTTCCTTTTTTACTTTTTCATGGTCATGACATTTTCTGATTTATTGGTTTTCGTGTATTGAACCAAACCCTGCTGTTTGGAGATAGTAAAATTAAGATTATGAACATCTACCTTGCTGTAAGTGGGTCTTTAGGTTTGCCTGGCATTTACTGTGAATGGAGTTGTACATGCAGTATTGTCTATTCTCTTCAGAGATATACAAGCTTTTACAGAAATGCTTGTACATACCTGGGCTATAGTAAAATCAAAAAAGAAAAAATCTTTGACATTTGGTGTCTCTGAACCAAAAATCCATTATTAATTTGACAGAAAATATGTCTGAAAACTGTTGTATTTTCTTTTTTTGCAATTTGAAATAGCAGTACATGGGTTGAATTGCATTCAGTGGAGACACCCTAAACTGTGCTCAGGGGATTAGTGATTTGTAACTGAGGTGTGAAGCTTCACAATGAAATTTTTCTGCAAGTTTTTAAGAAAATCAGACCTAGCTACCAGTTCTGACCACTGGTATGAACATTGGCCTGGCTACTGGCATTTGATGGAAGTCTTTCTATCCACTTGTAAGAGTTTGATTAACCTTTATGTGGTCCAAAGAAGCCTGATATTAGATATAAATTAGATATAAATTTGACATATAGGACAAAGAGCTTTTCAGAAAAAGCAATAATGAAATTTCCTCAGTACTAAAACCCTCATATTCTCAGTTAGTTACTTCCAAATAATATGCAAACTGAAATAAATCTACTCCTTTTGAGAAAATGTCTAAAGGTTAAAACCTCTAATAGAAAAGTATAGATACAAGTAGTCTATGTCAGTGACAGTGCATGGAAAGCATATCTCACTTTCAGCCGTGGGGAATCAAAGCAGATCACTGCACATACTGAATTACCAGGTGGAGCTCCAGATATGATGTTTAGGCACCAACAATTACTTTGCATGAGTTTTTTTTTTTATTTTTTCTCACAGCCTTGGTAACAATACAAAACTCCATTAATGACCTCACGTTTAGAGCCACAGGCTGCAGGGGTAAAATTCCCCAGTAAATGAGGAGACAGTGAGGTGGGATGTGAGTCTGGGTACGATGTGGATCCAGTCTCGGCTGGAGCTGCAGCACATGCAGGGGCCAGGGTGAGGTCTGCTCCTGCAGGGATTAGCAGCATGTTAGGCGTTTCCTTGTGGAAGAGGAGAATGCGACTCAGCCTCAGCTTCCTCTGAGGGAAAAATCATTATTTCAATCCTGTTCTTCAGCTCCTTCCACAGGAAAAGCAACAAGTACAACCCCAACTGAGAAAAGACTTATCCCACTGAAAGGAGCGAGAAAACCCTCTACTTTGATGCACATGGTAGCACCAATAGGTGCTGCTGGCTCAGCGGTGCTCGGGGTTGTCCTACGGCAGGCTTTTGTGTGACTGCACATTCCAGCTCTTCAGCAGAGCACTGCTAGCTTAGCAACATCAGTGAGCTGTCAATATTTGTCTGCCCAAATCCCACCATTAAGTACTCTGCTTACAGCTGGTCTTTGCAGATAATAATTACTGTTCTACCCTAGCTTTTAAGCCTCTCCTACCCTCCTACTGCCTCCTTCAGAGGAGGGATCGCTGCAAGCCTATAAAGGCAGTTTCTATCACCAGCTTTTTTAAGAAAAGGAACTAAAGACTTTTGTGTGGACATAGTTGTTAGTTATACTTATTCAATAATTTTCAGGTTTCCTGTATGATGTATATTTTTGCAATATTTTATCCACTATCATGTGTTCTCTATTAAAATTGAATAGAAATTTACCTGTTCCTCTATGTGTCACCCTTCCCTTACTTCTCTCAGTCTTGCTTCAGTGGCAGTTTAAAACCACCATATGGATGACACAGAAGTTTCAGGTGGCTAGAATGAGAAGAAATGAGCAATTTGGGCAGCAGCATATGTGGTAAGAAAATAGAAGATAGAAAGGAATAACTTTCCAGATGTTGCAAGAAATCAAAATATGTCTAGTCTATTTTGCCTTAGTCAGTAAGCACAGAGTCTGTCACAGACAGCTTGACTCCTGAGAGCTGCCCTTCCTCCTACTTCCAGCCATCAAAATTATGATAAAAAAAAAGGCTCCATATAATGAATGGTCAGAATTTGAGGAATATTTCTATGTATGATCCTGGTTTCAATGGGAGTTAGTTAGATTTATCCAAGGTCTCGATTATTGGTTATCCTGCATAGCTATGTAGTCATTTCTCCCAATACAATGCAGGGAAGAAATAGAAACAGAAACAAATAGATAAAAGTGAAAGAGGCAAGAACCCTCTGAATTGTCTTAACTCGGCATTGCCAAGGAAAGTTTGGCATGGCCTCAGGACTGTGCTGTCTGGGTTGTCATCTCTGTAAGTCTGCATTTCACCTAAACACTTTTGTCCAAAGTATTGGCACATGTAGACACACATCCTGTGCTGTAGACCTTTCTGTAGGGCCAGGTGAAATACACTCAGCCACCCATAGAGGTGACAGACTGAGAAGTAATTTGGACAATGAGATAGGTGAAGAAAGAATTCTGTAATAAGTACCAAATAGATTTACCAATTAAATATGGGTTAGGAAAAAGCAAAAAATCTTTGGGATGCATTAAAAATGTTTTAATGATAGCTGTCTACCGGTAAAGGAATGCAAGGGCCCAAAGCATTTGCCCATGAATTAGTGCACAGTGCCTTTTGAGATGAGCTAAGGTGCCAGAGATGTCCACGCAAGGCTGCAGGCATGGCACAGGACTTGTGCTGACCTGTGGCGTATTGGAGTTGCAGCATGAGAGTGGATGTCATTCCTTATGGCACTAGATGCCACATCTCATGTGGAACCAGATGCTTTCAGGGAGAGGTCTCCAAACAAAAGTGAACATAAATACTCTTCCAATAGTGCTGAATAGAAATTGTAAATGTTACGCTTCTATGATATGAAATAAAACATATTAATTTTTTAATAAGAGAGGAATGTTTCTCTTTGGAACACAGTAGCTTTTAATATATATACAGCTTATTAATGATAGAGAAATGTGCATACTGTAAGTAGTGTAGGTTTTATGTGATGTTCAAAAGGATGTGTCTGCTGCTGAATGTGCTTTTACACGTATATTAAAAAATTATGTATACATTTGGGTGTTTCTTAGCTCCATATATATTTGCAGCTAGAGATATACAGGTATATGTATTTCTAAGGCCTAAAAGCAGTGCATAAATCTCAATGTACATTACTGTCAAGCACAGACATACTGGTGTAAGAACAACTGGATTTACACTTCTACATAATAAAATATATGTGGGGACACCTCCATAGCTGCACATACATATACATACAGCCTGTCTCTGTATGAAATGAAAGGCAGTCATAGACATCATGCTAAATCTTTGCCAGTATATATTTTTTGTTAAGGATCTGTCACCTTCCTAGTTTACAGAAGACTGAGCAGTGAGAGGAATTTGAGTGTAAGCCTGCAGTACCAGCTTCCGCTTGACTCCAGCCTCGCTTTGTCTGTGAAGGCTGCTGGTAACAGTTAAGAGTTTGCTGGTGTGATAGGTGAGCTTCATCTGTCATGGCTAATGTCCTGAGACAGTTGTGCCTCCTTTTGTTTCCTTATTCCCTTGAGGACACATTCTGGAGGCCTAGCTGTGTTTACCGTGCAATTTTTTTTTTTTTTATTTTTTTTTCACAAAGTCAGTAATCATGTTTACCTTCCTTTCTCTCCCAGTGCTGTTTGCCAGCTTTGGTGTGGTGAGATGACTAAGTCAATATATATTAAGGAATACATAACAATGTTGTAATGAGAATTAGCGGTGCTCTGAAAAGGCAGAGACATTGGCTGCTATGTTTCGCACTGTTTAGTCTGGGGGTAATGAAGAGCTCACAGATGACCTGATTTCATTAAAGTAGGTCAGATTTGCCTGAAATGTAGCTATGGCTCTTTCCTGGCAGTACAGTGTCTTTCTCTCCCCCCATCACTGCCTCAGCCACGCTGCCTGTCACGTCAGCATTTGAAATCTTTCGGGGAATTTACTGTAGAGTTTTGTTAGCAGCTTAGCCAAATATATACTACAGAACTTATTTTCCACTACTCTCTGTGCTTTCTGCCAGAAGATGTGTGGTGGAGAGGATGACCATACTTCTGTCTTTACTACAGGAGAGGTGATAATATTGAGAGGATGGCACACTTGATAAGATGGCATTTATGTACCACAGATATTTCTCAGTGAAATCCAGTCTAGAGAGAATACCTCAGAGTTTTACTGAGGCATCTGAGTCAGATTAATGCACATTTATGCACAGCTTTAATATAATTTTCTATTTATTTGCACTGTTTCATATCCCAAGTTTTACACTGGAGTAGGTAATTGAAATTTGGCAATGTCCTAGTAGAAAAACATCTTTAAAAAGGTCCTGGGGATATCTTTACTAGCCTTTGTGCTCACAAATAAGAATATATTACCAGATATAAGAGTTTTTCACAACTTCTGATGGAGTGGATGTGAGATGCTGGAAGCAAGTACAGAATTAGGTATTGTCGTCCCACAGGATGTCTGCTAAGAGAGTTTCCTTCTAACATCAGTGGGAGTAAGGTGGGATCTATAGACCAGACCTAAACAAAGACATTAGGGAAGCTATTCAGACAGTGCTCAGCTTGAAAAAAAATCAGGCCCTGCTGGGTGGAAAAAATGATACAGTAAGATGTATAGAGCCTTTTACTGAAAGATTTTGAAAACACTGGGTTGATAAACATGCTCAGGTTTGCCGTGCAGCTTCTAAACCACACTTCTAAACCAAACCATCTTCTATCATGAAATATCATTGTTACTTTTATTACAGCCTTTCTACAATTATATGATTTCCAGAGAGGTACAATATCCTATGTTTAACTACTTACTCCTGTTTAAGACTATCAGTTTTTTAATGTCAAAATGTCTCTGCAAAAGTTCCAGCCAAAGTATATTGCGTTTCCTTTGCAGCCATATTATATTTAAACAGAGGCCTAGGTAACAGGTGAAGTTTGGGAACTCCAGTTCCCAACTCCCTCCTCCTCCTCACTTCTCTTTCCTGCTGTTAATTGTTGTGATTGTGCCTCTCATGACTTCTAAAGCAGGCATTTTGTTCTCACATTTGCTTCAGGTCATTACAGTAAAATCTTTTAATTCCTGAAATCTTTTTTCCCCCCATTAGTCCTGAGACAAATAAATTGATTGTGATGTTTGGGGTGGTCAAGCAATTCCCAGAGAAGTCTGTAATCAGATTACTTGTGTAAGTAATCTGAGGACCATGGCCTTTTGAAAATCTCAAATCTTCTAGCTACATTTTGGCTTTTAATTTTTCTTTTCAAATTTGCTTTCCATTTACAAAGGGTGTAGTAGTTGCTTTATGCAGCTTGCGCCATTATAAGTAGAACCAACATGTATTCTAACATAGAAATGTGTTGTTTAACTTAGAAAAACAGGACCTTCTGGATCATCAAGCACTTGCTCTTGCTCTTGCAAGCAACTGCACAACATTAGTTTGTTCACATACATATATGGATAGATATAGAGACAGATTTATATCTATGTCTATCTCAATCTCTATATCTATCTGTCTCTCTATCTGTCTGTCTATCGGTCTATCTGTCAGGTTCTATTGCCAAACCACTTCCATTTTCTGCACTGATCCAGTACACTCTTTCAATAGAGGTCTGTTTGAACAGAAATACTTCCGAGAAACTAGTTATATCAGGTAAAAGCTATGTTTAAAATAGTCTATAAGATTTTACTAAAAAAAAACGAACAAAACCAACTATTATTTCACTAAAAGAACCAGAAAAGCTGTGTTTTCCTGAGGAGTTTTGAGGAATGAAGGATTTGTGTTCTTGTGGTCTTTCTGTGGAGTGGAAGTCTTAGCTGCAATGCTACCTCTGCTCTTCTGAAAGGCCGGCCAGTCTGTCTGTGCTGTAGGGGTGTGCCACTGTCAGCATTTTGTCAGGGAGAAAGTAACACAGGAAACACTGGCACGCATTGCCTGTGAGTTGAGGATACTAAGAACAACGCAACAGAAAATCAGCCTCACCTCACCTAGAACAGCCTTTTCTGAGCAATGCCATAAGGCTTGCCCAGCTTGGGATGTTTAGTGATGGTAGTAGTAATTTTGGCTATTTTGTACTGCATTAATCCAGGTTTTGCAAGTTGTACTACCTGGGTAACAACTTGGGTTACTCTAGGGTGAATTGTGATGTTGTTATTAACTACAGTGGTGTTGACAGCTATATCAGTTATTTCTTTTCTAACTAAAAGATGCAAAAGATATGTGCTCACTGATTTTTCTCAATGCAGATTAACTGGAAGGATCTTCATTTTCAGCTTCAGATTCATTTTTTATAAGCTTCAACAAAGGCATAATACTTTAGTTTACCATTGCCCTCAAATCAAAGGAGGGAGATCAAAAACCCTGTCTTGAAAAGATTATGCAACTCAATAGGACCTGATCTTGTTGTATTATTGCATCCATTACAACAGCACAGTTCAGGCAGGTGTTAGTTTCAATTAACCTGGGATTCAGGTATTCACAACATCTTGTCTGCCAATTACTCACATAATTACATGGCCCAGGACTGTAGAATAGAATCAGCCATCATGCTAGGCATGTGTGATTACTAAAGAAAAGAGGAATTCAGAGGATGTATGAGTAAAGCACAGCTTCAATGATCATGGACAAAAGTGGTCTTTAGTGAAGAAAGCTTATTTACTAGGCTCTTGCTGATCTCTTGAATGCAGGAACTGTGCCAAGAGTGTTTGTGTGACACGCAGATGCCTCACAGCTGTCTGTTGTTTTTGTATTCTTATTCAGTCAGTAGGTAAAGTGAGAACTTATTTAGCATTTTTTGTGGAAGAAACTGAAAGGCCTTTCCAGGGAGCTAATGTATGTCAAAAATCAAAATATCAGAGTCAAGTAAACATTAAATCCAACTTTCTCAGACCAGAATGTCAGCTGAAAAAGACAACTTCTGACATTTTGACCTGAAATATCCACTGACTTGGTCAATATGAATACCTTTTTCGTATGGCTCTGTCACTGTACTGTCAAAAATCAATCACCACATAAAGATCTTTTAAGGTCAAAGGCCAAAGGTCTTTCTGAGTCTTAAATGACATGTATCTTTGTACTATTTAAAGGTATAATGCCAAAAAAGTGAAATTATGGATGAATGTTGTGAAAAGTAACAAGTAACTTCATAGTCTAAAATTATATAGACATAATTATATATACTTAATGTCACTGAAGTTTAATGACAGCATCCTGAAGGAATCAATAGAAAGGCAAGCTGTTTATTTCCATTTACCATGTAGATCCAGACAAGGGTAGCCTAAAATTATTCCTAGCAAAATAACAAATCATTTCAGTGGAACAAATTGTGAGGAAGGACACTGCTCAGCCCTTATGGCAAAATATGGGCCTTTATTTCATCAGGAAACTGACATGAGGAGGATATAGAGCTAATACCATTTGACAGTGGTACAAGTCTACTTCTTGTTCTAAGGGAAAACCTAGGCTATTATAGCTCCCTTTTGTCATGGGAAATTTTTGATATGTGTGATAGATTTTGTAGGTTTGTTGTGGTTTTTTTGTGTTTTTTGGTTTATTTATTTATTTTTTTTAATACAGGAACCTCATTAAATGTAATGCCTACTCTTAAATTTCTCCAACATTTTCTTGTCAAGCACAAATATTTAAACAGAGATATGCCCAAAGGGCATATATATTCAAATATTTGAATTTTTACAGAAACCTTTTGCCCCTAGTAGAATGCATAGTATATGACTAACTACTTTACTGTGGCTAAGACATAATTTTATGCCTTTCTGTGTACCTATTTTTGTGTGTATATTTATTTACATGAGTAATTAAAAAAAACCCATATGTTTTGTAAATATTAAATTGAGGGAATTTTGTGGTTTTCTAATATGGGAATTAATATGCCTTCTATTGAAATTCTGCACTTTATTATACCAAAATAAAGCAATTTCAATGTATACCAGCTCTCTGGGAACTATAGTAGCAAAAGCTCAGGGACATTTGTCCCACAATGCAGCCTTTTCTCGACGTCATATCCATACATCTTATATCAATCACAGAAATAATCTGTTTGACAGCTATGTGTTTGGGGCATTGTGATACATGAAAGTTCCAGATTAATACATGAGCTCAGAGTTATTTGCTGTCATGAAAATAACAGTTTTAATGCAGTTTGAGTGTTGTCGGTATTCAGATATCAGGTTTAAGAAAAGCAATCAGTCCCCAAACCTATCTCTGAGGTTATGTACTATTTTAAATTACATGATTGTTTTCCAGATGACATATAGGTTTTTTAACATAGGACCAAGGCAGGAATTAGATGGTGACTGGACAGCAGTCAGGATTATTCCTATGCTGGCAAATATATTGCTAATGGAAGACTTACCCACCTCCCACCCAGAGGCACTGGTGTGAGAAGCAGTCTTATGAAGGTTTCTTCTTGCCTTTTATTTATTGCTGTCCATTGAAGGACATTTCAAGCTTCTCAGAACTTCTGCAAATTCAGACAAATTTTGGAGTTTGGCCAGGGTAGCCCTCTTTTGTCGGGGAGGAGGTGTCAGGCAAAGGAGAAGAAACGGAGTGACAGCAATGAGTCACTTCACTCCCATAATACACAAGTGAGCTGCTTCTTGTTTCTGCATTCCCATGAGCGTAGTTTGGGATGTATAGCAGGAACATCACCTGTAAGATATTGCAATTACACTCCTGAATTCATCAGGTTTGCAAAATCTCAGCTGTGACAGTGTCCATTCTGGTTTGGGATATGTGTTACATCGATGATGTAACCCAGTTGGACAGAATCCAAAGAAAATTATAGAATGGTCAGAGAATGATCCAGAAAATGTCACACTTGGAGAAAGATAGAAAGAATCATAAACTGAAAAAAGACTAGAGAGACATATCTACTTGGTGTGTGACAGGACCATTCAGAGAGGAAGGTAAAATGGCAAATAGAAAGTATGGGGATAGATTAGGCTAACCATTAAAAAAATTCTTCTTTTGGAAGTTTTCACAAAGCACTGGAATAAATTGCATGTCCAGGCTCTGGAGCTGCTGTTAGGAGAGGCTTATATAAGAAGGTTAGACAAACAGCTCCCAGAAATAAATTAGACATGATCCTCTGTTCTACACCAGATGGATCAAGCGACCTCTGGAGGGATTTTTCAGCTCTATTCTCTCTAATTTCATCTTTAGGCAGGTATAAATCTGCCACAGTGTAGAGATTGTTATATCCGATAGCTTTTATAAGTGCCCAACCTTCAGGGTAATCTTTGGGTGACCAGTTCACAGCTGTCAGCACTGTAAAAACCGTAACTATAACTGGCTCTAATTAGCAGCCTACGTGGCAATTTTAGCAGTTAGGACAACAACTTGACTATAAAGGATGAATGATCCTTCTGCCCCAGTGGGTGTTTCTTCAAGCTCAGCGAAACTGGTAAGTCAGAGTGAGGGAGCTGACAGTGCTGCTATCCATGATGTATCTTTTATTCCCTGTGCTATACTGCAGAGGATGTGGGTCTCTGGGACTGTGCATTCAGCATCTTTGACAAGCACGGCTTTCATACACAGAATAACCTACTTGTGCTTGGTGCTCTGTACTGAAAATCATAGGGGTTTCAGTGGAGAGGATGAAGGGATAGAGAGGAGGGACTTACCATAAGCAGGTAGTTGGCTGCTTTTTGCCGAAGGCATGTAAATAGAGCAAAATTCTGACATCAGCACCTTTTCAAACTTAGGCGCTGTTGGGAGCTCTCCTTTTGGATGTATGGTTTTAGACAGGGCAGAAAGATGACCCAAGAATTCCTCTCAGCCTCATGCATAAATATTTGCATCATAGGTTTCAAGAGCAGAGAAAAAACAGTGTTACTTTGCCTCCTCCTCTCCCAAGTGTGTCTGTTTCTCTTGGTTTCCAACTACCCCAATGGCAAAAAAATACACTTTTCAGCTGTGATGAGCGCTTCCTATTTGTAATCCAGGCCAGTCTGTGTCTTTGCAAACTGCCAAAATTGTGAAGGATGCTGGTCTTCACCAGATGCTCATATCTGGGGTCAGAAAAAGGCCGATCTTTTGAATTCTGTCTGCACTAAAGCCAGAAGGCATATGTGCTGTACCTGCCCGAGGGTTGCTTGAGATTGCAAGGCAGATATCTTTCTGTCTGTCTTTTCAACCAGCTTCTTTGTTTCTGCCACACTGGAACTGCATAAATTCACATTAGTTTCTTTGTTATATCTGTTTCATTTAAAATACACAGGAAGCCTTGTATGAAAGTGAGACATTCTGGAGCTTTGGCTCTGATACCTCCGGATAAGAAAAACCCAAACAAATTCATGACAGAGCATTAAGGAGAGCTGTTGAGAGGACACCAGTTAGAGGACGCATCAGACTAAGCCAGTCGTTTGGCATGTTGATGCAAATGGTGACTGCTTAAAAGCAAACCAAAGAGAACCCACAGGACTCTGTAAATGTGGAAAGGGAAACTGTGCAATAGTGTGATTTATCTAAAATCACAGTGCATGTAATTTGATGAAATTAGGGGGAAAAATGAATGCTCCCCTAATTTCCACATGCATATCCATCTCTTAAAAATCGGTAGGGTAACTAAAGTGGCATGTAAGCCCTGTGGCAACTGTCAGATAAATTACACAACACTGAAGAAATCTCCTGAAAGTAATGCAATATCCAGCTAACTGCTTTTCCTCTTTCAGAAAAAGACCTTGAGCTGCTGCATTTGATTCTACTTTAGAAATGTTACAAAATTTCTCACTGAGAAGGCAGATCTGTGTTTTTGTGCATGAATAAGCCTTTTATTTTCTAGACAGGGCACAAATGGAGGCATAGTGAAAATTATTAAAGGGCACTAACAAGGGAATACCAGTCTTTAGGCTAATTTTTGGGTAACTATTTCTATTTATTTTTTCATTAAACAAAGTCTGCAGTTGCACAGATTGTTGTTATGAAGTCCCTAAAGCCCTATAAAGCATGGTAATGTGAGTAAGTTTTCAGAATTTAGTAAGTCTAGTTCTGGGATTTTACTATTACCTAATGTTTCCATTCTAAGGTATTATGAAAGCACTATAAATGGCACCTTTCATGAACCAGCTCTTCTGAGCCCAGCAGGCTGCTTCTGTAGTGTGCTGGTGTATCTTTCCTAAAACATGCACAGGCACACAGACACGGACACAGTGACAGACACACAGACTCACACACACACACACAGACACAGACTCACACAGACACACACAGACAGACACACAGACACACAGACTCACACAGACACACACAGACACACACACACACACACAGCCACAGACTCACACAGACTCACACACACAAACGCAGACATACACACACAGACACACAGACACACACTCACACAGACACAAATACAGACACACAAACACACACAGACACACACAGACACACACAGACAGAATCACACAGACACAAATACAGACACACAGACACACAGACTCACACAGACACACACAGACAGACACACAGACACACACACACAGTCACACAGACACAGAGACTGAGACACACAGACACACGCAGACACATACACAAACACACACAGGCACACAGAGACGCACAGACTCATACAGACACACACACAGACTCACAGACACACAGACACACAGACACAGAGACTGAGACACACAGACACATGCATGCTGTGACTGCCCCATTATGAACGCTTTCATAAGAAAGCAGAATTGTCCCACTCATTGCCATTATATCTGATGACATTCTTAATACTGGGCATTGTTTGCAGAAAGAAGCTATTGTCTAAGATTGCATATCTGCTGACCAAAGCACATGGAATAAGCCCAGCTTTGGACACTCTGAGCCTGGCCCCAGGGCAGAGCTTAGCGGTGAGTTTGTTTGAATGTCCTGATTCAGTGGTGAGCTCCAAAGAGGAAATGCCCACCATTATGTAAGGATTGCCATTTATCTAGAGTTTGGAAAAACATCGTTTGTTCATTTTTGTCATAAAGGAGATGGGTCTTATTTAAACCAAGACAGTGCTAATGAAAAATTTCCTGAACAGAAAAATAGAGACAAAATATTTCTGCATTAGAGGTCCTCTAACTCACCAACGATATCTTTCTAGTAAGCAATCAGCAGATAGTTTCAAACACAAAACTTTTCAAGTGAGTATAAAGACTCCAGAAGAGACAGGAAACATCTTTACATCTCTATATGTTATCTGTACCTGGACAGTTTTTCTTGGACAATGATTGGGAAAAATCACATGACACTCAAATGAAAATGCCAGAAATAATGTAAAAATAACTTCAGAAAGTCACTGGAGTGTTTTCTGTTTTTCTTATTTTAATGAACTCTTACTTACAGTCAATGGGCATTATTCAGCTTCCAGTGACTCAAAAAAAAAAAAAATAGAAAAGCGTGCAGAGAAGTGTAAAGTGATTTAGTAAATAATGAATTATTAAAGGATGATTATTCCTTTTTCTGTTTCTGAATTATTTCTGAAGTAATTTATGTTCTGTGAATAGCCTGCTATCTAAAATTATTAATACATTGTTTATTCTGTATTTGTTTATTTTCAGATTTATTCTTTAGATCCATAGAGCCATCCATTATGAAGTCACAGGCATCTTTGCAATCATCTATCCTGAAATATATATTTTCTGTTTCAAACTGAGTAGGAAATATTTTGAAAAATGTTTGGTCTTGATTGAAAGCATTTGCTAGTTGATTCCTTGGCTAATTACCCTTACTGTTGAAAAAATTGTTCCTTATTTATAGCATTCGATTTTTGTAGCTTTAGCTTACAGCCTCTGTATTTTATGTCTTTGACCTAAGAAATCACAATCAAAGTCTTACTTTGTGCCCTTAGAAACTTCACCTTCCCTCTCAGACTGAGTTTCTGGAATCTTTTGGTGCAAGGGAAGTTCCTTTAGTGGTTCTTCATTGATTCTCTTCCATCCTTTGAAAACCTTTGAAACAAAGACACAAGAACCAAAAAAAAAAATAATCACTACAGGAGCAGTTGCACCAAGTTCAAATGCTGAGATAACATTAATTCTGAACACCTATTCAAGATGTTTTCTACATGGAAAGATTGTATTATCCCTCCTAAGAAGATTGACACAGGGAACTATAATCAACATTACTATTCACACTTGACTACATTACAATAAAATTTGCATGCAGTCCTCCAAAATGTGTACCATAAACCTGATTTCCTCATGATCTTTTACTATCACAGTGATTACTTACAAAGTTTAAATCTGGTTACTTTGTAATAAAGATTTTATAATAAAGATTTTATTAATCTTTATTACAGGTTTTTTAATAGATCATTTGGTAAAATGCAGTCAAGAACAATGCCATAGAAATGGTATGATTTGATAAAAATATTTTGAGGCATGTCTGTTTTCTGTTTCTAATCAATGGGTATATGTACTATTAAATTATAGTATGCCATACTAATTTAATGTTATCGAATTAAATGTAAGGTAATTTAAAGTTGAAAGTCTAAAAGGAAAATAAGGGCTAATAGAATTTTCTCCATCAGTAGGCCCATAATCCCACAAAATGATAATTTTACTTTGACAGAAATTATTTTCTGTAGTTTTCTAGACTGGCATAATATTTCCTTCATTTAGCTCTTTGTCTAGTCCTATATCAGGTGGAACTCAATGCATGTTTTTCTCAGTTCAATGCCAACCTGGCAGCTTATCATAAAACCAGTCTTGCTGTCATTTTCAAATATTTGCATAGCATTTAATTTTCTTACATTCTGGAACTTCTACAGAAAAGCATCAAAAAAGATCTGAGGTAGCTTTGTTACTGAAATGAGATTTGGAGAGGACTAAAATTCATACTGGTTTTATAAACATTTCTTAAATTTCTATGGAAGTATTTTATTATTACCTATGAGAGATATGCTTATATAGATTCTATCCAAATAAGAAGATATTTATTAAAAATGTTCAAGTGTATTGATCTCTTCAAATTGCTGCTCCTACCTTCTCCTAGGAAGAAAAATAATCAGTTAGGCTTCTATTTTTTTCTCATTGAATATCCCTAAAATATGCACTTCTTATAAATATATACTGTATTATTCATCCTTTACTCTGACCTTAATTTCTCTGGGTTCATGTTTTGCCTACAAGCACTTGAATATGACAGGAAAAGGTACAAAAAGAACAGCAAAAGTGATCGATGATATGGAACCTCTGGAAATGAGAAATGACTCAGTTGACTGGCACTCAGCCTTGTGGACAGATGAATGAGAGGGCACATGGTGCAGGTCTACAAAATCATGTGGGAGCTGGAGAAGGTTAATAAGGAACAATCATTCTGTATCTCTTTGGCCATAAACCCAGGCAGTATCAAATAAAACTAATAACTGGCAACTTAAACAGGGACAGGATCCTTCATGTGGTGTATAATTAAGTTGGGAAATTTCATGCTGTTGGATGCTTGCAATGCTTAAAGTTTACACGGATTTTAAAAAGTAATAAATTCACAAGGAAGCAAATCCTTTCAGGGTTGTTAAATGCAAAGGCATTCACACCAGCTCAGGAAGTCTTTGAGCCACTGAAAACTGGATGTGTATTCTAGGGATGCATTGCCAGAGGCATGCCCTGTCCTGCTAGTCTTTGCTAAGAGCATCTGCTGCTCATTGTTGTATTATATTAGCCAGCAGCCATGTCTTGACCTAGGATGGCACGGCCCTTCCTATCCCTGCAGCGGAACATTTGCACCAATGTTAACTCTCGTGTACAGCTGCTCAGCTGTGTCATATGCTGCTGCTTATGTTCCTTGAGTAGCTGAATATCTTTTTGTAAACAAAACAAAAACAACACAAAGGCGAATAAGTGCATGACAAGCAAAAACCAGCTAATCCACATGCACAAATACCTTTGCTGGCATGTGAACACGGGTATTGTTTGGAACAGCTATCTCTGCAAAGATAGTGTGACCAAAAAGCTTAACTGCAAAAAAAGTAAGTATGATCAAAGATGAGCTAAACAGCTGCCATAAGCTGAAGAAAGCCTCACAAACACTGCTTTTGTGCTCTTCTACTGGCTCCAGGCCACAATAACTGCACTGAAGTTGATGTGATTAATTCAGAGCTACACCACTGTAGCATTAAGTTTTAATCCAGTACAAAAACCAGATGGGATGTTTCCTAGCTCCTGACTTACTGAGTGTTTTTGATGCTCCTTTGTTGTCTCACCGCTGCAGTGAGTGTGAGCATTTGGAGCAGCAGGGGCAGGTACCAAGATGCCCAGGTGCAATTACAGAGGAAGGTGTCAGCCCTGAGGAGTGAGGTCGTTGTACACGACTGATGTGGGGCTGCGCTCTGACAGATGGGTTACAAAGTTATGCTGCATGCAGGAATACAGTGATCTTAGTCTGCTGCCAGACTTCCCAGTTCTGCAGCCTGGCTGAAGCATATTTCAGAAGTTTTGATGCCTTGGGGATGATGAAGGTCATGTGAGGAAGCCTATTTCTCTCTACTGACTGCAGAGGAAGCTTCCTGTGATTAGGTTAGATATAGATATCAAATTTCTAGATGGCAGTTTATCTCATTTTAATTCCCTGGAGGACTGTTCATATCATCTTAAAATATGTACCTAAGAAAGGTCAGATGAATTGTCATGTGAAATGGCTATTTCTCTCTACTGACCACCGAGGCAGTTTAAGGTCGATAGCTTAGACTAAGACAGCTAACTTTTATATGGTTAAAGCTGGAAATGAAGAATATCGTCCTTTGTTTCATGTTGAGTGGGTTAAATGCCATGACAGATACTCTGTTACTCAGTAATAAATGTAGTGTTGCATGTTTCACAAGCTGGCAAGACCTGCAAAGTCTTCATTTTAAATTAAATTTCACTCAAGATAATGTCAGTGAGCAATTAAACTATTTTCAGGAAATTCTATATTGCCTTAGGATCTTTATGACTTGACATGAGAGCAAAGACAAGCAAAGCTGGGACAAAAGAAACTATAAATACCAGTGTGTGTCTGTGTGTGTGTGTCACAGTGAGTCACTTCCAAAGGCAGAGCAGAGTCCTAAGCTGTCTGCAGAGTGTATAAAATGAGATTTTCCCATGAGTTTATGAGTTATCACGATGCATAACCCAACATTAGGCTGTTTTCTTAGCATAAGAGTTAGTCAACATTCTTTGAGGTGAAATGCTATTGCATCAAAATAAAAATGTTTCCAGTGATAAGTCAATATTTACTTCTAATGGAATTACTTCAAACATTTGTCATATTAACTTATAGATTAGCAGAAAGGACTTTACAGGCCTTTTATTTTATATCAAATTAATTATGATGTTAAATGTTATGTTTTATTTAAGGAAGGCTACTTAATAACTTAAAATAATACATAAGGCATTTTATTTTTGCACTTCTTTTTGTGCTCCTAAAATGTAATACTATACAACAATACTTTAATAATTTCAAAATATTTTATTTTAAAATTATCAAAAAGGAAATCTTTGATCAATCTGTCTACCATTTATGAACCAAAAAATTTTAGTAATTTTGACTTTTGAAAAATGTTTTGAGATATTAATCTTCATTCTCTATCAAGTGCCAGAGCTCAGCAGGAAACTTACGTTCCCTGCAAGTCTGGGGTTTTTGGCTATTTAGAGTCTCACTGACAAACTGAATTGTCAATGGAATGTATTCATTCATTTATATCAACAGTATTGTCCCTGTCTGCTTTGTTTTCCTCTGGATCCTTATTTTTTCATCAGCAGCTTGGAAGTGAATCAGTGTCTGCTTATTTTCAAAAGGAACTGTGAAGGGAAGGGCTGTTAATTGTCTCATAAAAATATTTTTCAGGAAAACGTGTTTGTTTTAAAATGCACTTTTATCCATGAATGATCTCATGCCTTAAAATTTTCATCTTTGAGACACATTTAAATTCTCACAATGTCCAGAATGTTGTTATACAGCCAGAGAAGCTATTTAAAAAAAAATAAAAAAATGGATTCAGGGTTTGTCCATGATGTCTCTTCTACTTTTGCCCAAGTTTTCTCATTTCCTGGATGTCAAGTAGTAATAATGATTAAAAAAAAATCAATAGTAGTTGAAAGCCATCTCAAGATTTATCTGAAATATTTACTTCAAGTGTTAGGAAGTCTGTGAACATAGAAAACTACAGAATACCCACTGAAACAGGCAGATGAGAACCTGAAAGCTGCTGATGCATTCTAATAGTTTCTGATAATCTCTGCTTCCATGAATAAAGAAAATAACAGAATCATGTGTTTGAGGGGAACTTTAAAAGTCACCTAGTAAAAAAATAATTTAAAATTATAAAATATTTGTTTGAATTCTTAGGATTTGTCACAGGGAGCAGTTATGAACACACATTTGACCCTCTGCTGTATGAAGAAAGTGTTAATTGATGCAGTCTGATGCAACACTGGACATCAACGGACAGAAGGAATTTTCACAGAACTAGATAATAGAAGGTTTTAAAAGAGACCTCTGTTAATAATTTTCCCTCTGTTGCCAAACTTGTCTAAAAACATACTCTTCTGTGTACAGTACTCTGAGTTTGGACATCTTTATTCAATAAAATGGAGGAAGAAGGGAAATTTAAAAGGTACCTCTGTATCTTTTCAATACAAAAACTTCTCAGCAAGGTGTGGTTACTTGTAAGGTATTTCTAGACATGAAACCCTATTTGCATTTTTGTGTTACTTTGGGCAGAGTCCTTCCAGTTTGATGATGCTTGCATCATCCATATAATCTCACTGGATCATAGACTCAAAGAGTCATCTTTTAGGTCCATTCCTTGGGTGGAAAGGCATCTTAAAGATCATCTCATTCAGCCCTCCTGCCATGGGCAGGGATGTCTTCCACTAGACCAGGCTGCTCAAAGCCTCATCCTGCCTGGCCTTGAAACACTTCCAGGGATGGGGCATCTACAACTTCTCTGGGCAGCCTGTTCCAGTGCCTCACCATCTCCACAGTAAAGAATTTCTTCCTAATTTCTAATCTAAACCTACTCTCTTTTAGTGTAAAGCCATTAGCTGAGTCTTATTTCTGTTCTTTTATAAAGCTGGGAAACACATTGTCTACTAAGTTTCATTAGTATGACTTGAAAGATAAATAGAACTATACTGGGACTGTTTCCTCTTTTGCTTAATTCACAGTTTTATTTTTTGAAAGCAACAAAAATTCTAAAAACAAGGTGACTCCAGGATGAGCCTGGAAATGTTCAGGGAAATGCAAAACAATGTGTTACAAATGAAAAGCAATCTAATTTTAGTGTCTATCTCAATGTGGGGTTTTTAATTGAAAAAAAAAATCACAAAAATCCTTTGCGGATGGGAAAAAATGCCTGTCAAAGAGTTGAAGTTGACTTGTGTTTAGCTGGTAATCTAAACATGATTGCAGCTTATACAGATAGCCTGGCTTTAAGGTGGCATTTCTCATCGATAACATTATAGTCATAATACCATTGAAAGTGCTCCAGGAAATCACAGCACTCCTGGGATCCTTGACACCTGTGCAGGTGTACAGACAAGCACCTGAGCCACGGGCAAAGCGATCTCTGGATACACGGATAGCTGACCTCCCTACTTTAAAGCTTTAGTAATACCATTGACCAACCCTGCAGATCTCAGCCTTTTCCATATACCAGTGAGAAGGCTCTGCATAAATTTATTCTTCAGAGAAAATCATGGTACTAAACTATAAGAAATTCTGGTTGGGAGCTGAACATAGGATAGCTAAATTTTAATATTTGAGTGATAAACTTTGGAAAAAAGTCTACTTGAAGGTATTTTGAGATCAATACTGGAAGCACTTCTGGCCTTTATGTTTTAGTCAAGATCACCATACCTGGACTCAGTAGAAAAGGGATTTAATTTAGGTACCTAGAATTGAGTATCTTAAGTGTACAGGATGTAAGGTGAGGTCATCCACCAGGTGTAGCAGTGGTCCAAACCTGATGCTTCAATCCTCTGAAAAGAAAAACCTTTCAGATTTATTATTAGCAGTTTTTTTCATTAAATAATGTTATGTTATCTGTAGTGGTTGCGGTGAGGTAATATGACACAGAATTTATTTGTGTGAGTGGTCCAGCAAGGTTTGGCTAGAAAATGGAGATTTTTTCTATTGGAAATTTCAAATTTTTCAGAACTGAATCCTGGTTTCACTCCTGATTCCTAAAAAACCCCCACTAATTTAGGGTAAAGATAGCTAAAATTTAAAAGCTTTTAAACAAAAATATGGTAGGAATGCAGTGGAATACCTCTTCAGGGTATAACAGCATGTGTTTGTGCCAACTGAAACATTGGAAAAAATATTCAAAGATGCTGGTGCATTACCATTACTGTGTCTAACCAAAAATTCATCTATGGGACGTAAGAAACAGCATCTTAGAATGATTGTAAGCCAGTGCTGCTTTATGTGTTTTAAACTGATGTAAATCTACATGTGAAATATGCATTGAACAATTTGAGTTTAATTATGGCCATTTTTAAAATGCAGAGAAGTCCTTAAATAACAATTTTAACAGGGCAAAAGTTGGAATTGGTTTGCTTCTTGACCAAATGTCAATAGTCATGACAGAAGTCACAGTATTTACAGCTACAGTAGTCACCAGTAATAATAACAATATCTATTTTTCATAATATTTCCTCCCAATTTCCTCTTAAATGCCATTAAAACAAACTGAGTAAATTGTGAGAAATATAACTGAGGGCAAGTACTGCTGTCTGTTCCTGAGGGAAATAATGTGAACTTTCATCCTAAGCCAGATGAAAGCCAACAATTTAGGCACAAGGTCAACAGCATGGAAACCCATTCCCAGAGTGCTTTGGTTTGCACAAGTTCAAAGATCTGAGAGTAGAAGAATTTTTCATATTTGCTCTTAGGCAGACTTTTCTGGGAGATGCCCCACCGTAGCATGCCACCCTGTTATACCTTGCAGAGTTGGTAGCATTCCCTGAGATGAGTGCTAGTTTAAAGAACACTAATAAAAGAAAAAGGTAGCAGGGAGAAACAGAGTTAATGGCTTTTTTTTTTTTTTCCTTGGAGATGTTACTGAACCTAAGTCCAAGCTGATACTAGATAAGTGAGCTGGCAAAGGGCACAGGATTTTTCCCAGGTGAAATGCAAGATTAATATTGGGTTTTTTAAATAACTAATAGAGTCTTTTTACAAGACTGACACGCTTAACTATGAGATCCTAGCCAGATTCTGACTTAGTTCATTACATCACAAACTCATAAAGTTCATCTTGTAGAAAGTATTATGTCCTTCCTCTCGGCTGTTTTTAAAGTGTCACTGTGCCTTGGCTTGCAGCTGCCATATCCCATTAAAGAGATGGTTTAAGTGATACTTATACAAAACTTGGTATTTAATAACATAGCAAGGCTACTTTGTGGTTCTGGATTAACCCTGAGGGATTTCCCTTCTATTTAATACTTGATCCTTCATGGTTTTATTTCTCTTAGCCCTCTCCCTAAAGCTTTCAGCTGTTTTTTTCAGTTTTATGCTCCCTTCCTGCCTTCAGTCCCTCTCGTTTCTATTTTCCACTGCTGCATCTTACTGCATTCAATACTTCAGGCTCTATCTCCCAGAGGCAAAGAAGGAAAAGTCTGCTATTTCTCTCTCTTTCTCTGTCTGTCTCTCTGCATGCTTCTCATTTTAATGGTTTCAGGGAAATTAGGGAAATTTTGATAACATGATCTCAGTAAATCCTCACTGCAAGTTCAAATCCCAGACGTTTAAAAACCCTGATTTCTAACCTCAAGATGTGACTGGCAGGTAATAGTGTTTTTGAACTAGAAATCTGTTTTATTGTAACATTGCTTACCAAATCCCGAAGGCTCATGACTACACTTCCTTCAGCTGGTCCTGCTTCTTCACAGAAACCCTTACAAAAAACTGCACTTTATCACACAACTGTTTATGAAGAGATGCCAGTTCTTTCTTCCACACCCACACATCCACACAGTAGACAACTTCCTCCTAATAACAGGCTACCCTGCCAGCAGATCTCTCCTTGGAAACGCTGCACATCTTTATGGCCTCTGGAGGAAGCATTCAGCCAAAATTTCTGTGTATCAGTATAGAATCTGGACATTTAAGATCCTGCTTATCATTTTAAAAACCTTTGGGATCTTTAAAGGCAAATGGCATGAAGCAAACAGGGAACTTCCAGTACCATGCTGGTGCATTCCCAAGTCTTCTATACACCTTGGGGAGGCTGGAACCAAGCTGCCGATCCTGTCTTGAGTTTTGATGCAAGGTCTCAACCCAGCACAGTGTCAGACTGATTTTTATTTATAATAGCAAAGCAGTCAGGCTGGAACTGGATTTGAGACTGAGACCTCTCACCGCAGAGCTCACACACAGCTGAGGAGGACCCATCAGTACAGCCCATGGCATCTCAGCCATATATCCAGTGGAATGCACAAGGATCTCAGTGCTGTATCTCTCAGATGCCCTGTGGCACTGTGTGGTTGTGTGCTGGCAGCTGAATACACCTCCAGGTCCCAAAACAGATTTGTTTAACACAAAGAAACCTCCCAATGTACCACACCTTGATTTGCTTCATCCAAATCCAAGGAAGACTACCCCAAGAGATTATGATATCAAACATAAATAAGTCATCAGAATCTATCAGGAATTTTTCTTTAGGCAAGAATCACATAGGTTCCAATTAGAGCTTTGTCAAATCCATTCTGTGTTCCAGGACCAAACCTCTTTCCTTAAAGGAGAAGCTTTCCAGGGAAGCTGCTATCTCCTTTATTGTGTTAGCCTATGGAGTTTGCGCTATCACTGGAAAATAAGAAAAGATAAAAAAAGTTCATCACAGGTATCAAAAGTAATATAATATTTCTTAAGTGTCTGTTTCTTACAAAAAAGACAGATAAATATGATTCCTACAAGAGTATTATAAAATGCTATGCAAAATAGACATTAAAATGATATATTTTCCTTTTAAACATAGGTCCCTATTAAGCATCTGATGTAAAGAAAATCCCTGTAGAATGTTTTTTTGTAATGCATGCTTTGTGAAATTTGAACTTTTTTCCTTGTCAGAAATATGTAACTGTTTAGCATAGCAGTTCCTGTAAGTAAAGATTAAACATGTTAGTTATTTGCAATAAAATGAAAGCAACCACCTGTAATTAATCTAATTACACTGAGGTGAGTTCCTTTTTTTTGAAATTCACTCTGAGTTGTAAGTGCCAATAGTTGTAAATCCCATACCTCCCACCTAATAATCTCCAATTTACTGGTGTTAAAGAATTGTTCTCTGCAACTTATTCAATATTGGCCAAAGTAATATACAAGAACTGGTGATTTCCTCTTGCACGTGCTTTAACAACACCATGCTCTCCCTGTTAGCTGGTTAACTTGCTCTGCCATTCTCTGGGTTCTGAAGCACTGCTGTGTGCCCATAGCCTGGCATAAGGGTCAGTGTGCTAATGCCATCAGTCACTTGGCACCCTCAGACAGGCAAATGGGGCATAATTCTTGCTGGATCCTCGAGTGCAATCACTTCCCACCCTCTTGGCAAGCTGAAGACTTCCAGGTTATGTCCTGCTACACTTCACAAACCAATGTGGCAGCATGTGGGCCCAGGCGCTGCTGACCTGTGGCATGGCTACTCTCATGCTTTTGCCCTGTGCCTCTCTCAAACAGCTGCCAGGCATGGTTTGAGAGACAGCAAAGCCCAGGGATTCAAACACATCATAGATGCAGCTGTAGATGGTGAAACAGCTCAGTTGTATGAATTATGTATGTAAGTGCAGGTGACTCTACCTCTGTCCCTCCCAGGGTAACAAAGCTGACTCCCAGCTTTGTTAGTTCATGAGTTTAGATATGGACAATTTAGGCAGCCTGCCCCATGAGGCAGCTTTCTGCCCTGGCCTGGCTTCTGTGCAGGGTGGAGCCTGGGCTGCTCACAGCACTTCTGCACACCACAGATCTCTTCCAAGGGATGCCAAGGTCCATGGGTCAGTCACTGCAGAAGACTGCTTCTCTTGGGAGACAAAATCACTGCACCAGTTTAAACTGTGTATGAAACTAAGGCCAAGCAGAGACCTGTTCCATCTTCTGTCAAAATTTAGTTTCTTAGGAATATTGATGCCATTTTAAATGGATGCAGTAGATGTCCTGAAAATAACTCTCCCCCTCTCTCACCCCATTTACAGTGTGCAAAAATATTCTCCATTTTCTGATTGACAGGTGGTCCTATTAGCAGAAGAGGTATATTTTTCAACTACTCTTGTGCCCACACACAAATACTGTGAGAGAAATGTAACACATGAGAGGCCACTCTTTTAACAAGTTGGAAATGAAAACATAATGTGGTACACAAGTCATTAATTAATTTTATTACATCTTTATGCCAATTTTTATTAGATTTTTTATTGGATTAGGAATTGAATTTTGAGATTATGTGAAAAATGTGATGGTGTTTGCCTATTTTCACAGTAGATATAAAATTTAAGTGGTCTTATTTCAGTAGTTTTTCTTCTATAGTTTAGCTTTTGCCATTTGGCAAAGTTTTTAGAGTAAAATATTTGGCGTAAAATCAATTCTAACTCTTTGCAGTCAGAGATTAATGATCTGTCCATAAAGTTCCTTTACTGTATGGTTAATTCCCTTAGCATCAAGTGCTTCCACTTACTAATGTTACTTTTGCAATTTGTAAATGACATTAACCAATAGAAGTAATTTTATGGTGGTCCTGCAGCATGACTAATTAAAGTACTGCTCTTCTTCTTTCTTGCAATTAAAAGAAATATTTTAATCCAAATGGTAGATCTGTCAGCAAACTGCCAGGAAGAAAGTGCTAATAGGTATATTCTTTCATATGCTCTGAAAGAAACCTATCACATGCATGGATTTAGCAAACACGCACTGTCAGTTGATGTAAGAATTAGCAGTCATGCAAGAGTTGTCATTGACTTAGACACTGATCAAGAGAAGACTCTGTGCCACTACTGTTTTCCTTTTTTCCTTCCAGCCACAGACAGAAGAGCCTCTGTTCTCTGATGAGGCCTGTGTGTCGATTCTTAAAAAGGGAATCACTGGTATCTCTGGTATCTCTGGCTAACACCCGGTTTTAATAAACATTTAATTGATCTAAGTCTTTACTTTTGTTAAAATGAATCATATTATATCACACTGAATACATGATATTTGATGCTATTATTGAGGAATAGAGCAATAAGAAATTAAATAGTAGTTACAGTAAAATTTAACGTAAATGATTTTTTGCCATACAAATCCACTTCTGTTTACCTAAAAATTTTTTTCCTAAAAGAAAATTTGTCTTCCTGCGCTTATTCTTTCTTTCTCATCTGGTCAAAACTCCCATATTCTAGCCAAAACACAAAATAGGTTAATTTTATTTAATTTTAAACTTCTTCCTAATACAATTTGTAAGGATAATCTTTGCTTCTATTTTTTATCCCATTATAATTCTTCTATGCATTCTCGAATATTTGCATGCCACCTATGAAGAGTCATGGGAACATATACTCTGTTTCACCGAGTGAATGACACTGTGCGCCCATCAGGTTTAACTCCAGCACATGAATCAGAAGTAAAGATGATTTCTTATAGCACCACAGGCATCCATTTAATCCCACATTTCCTAAACTCAAGTAAAAGCACATGGCTGGTTTACTACGTTTCAAAGCAATCTGTGTCCTAGAGGCTTGCACTTTGATACACCTGCTGTTAAATTCAATTAACTTCTTTACTGGAATGTTTCTTCTTACCTTTCTGCTTCTTGCTGATGCAACCATTGTTCTATTTGCAGGACACACTCTCATTCTCTAGTTACTTCTACAGACTTGCTTTATAACTGTTTGCAAACAGAAACAAATGCCAAGGCCTGACAATTTTCCACATCTTGCAGCACCACGAAAAGTGAATGAAGAGCAGAGAACCTTGAAAAGTGGAAATTCTATGAAAAGAGCACAAGTGGCCTGCAGAGAAGGAATCATGGGTAAAGACTGTGCTGTAGAATGAAACAATTGTTCCTGTCAGGGTACAGACTCAGATATTGATCAGCTTAATTCCATGTACTTGCAGAAAGATTGTGCCTGGGGCTTTATGGAGGATGGTTCTGCCCTTTTATTCTGCACGGGGTGTGGCTGCATGAATGGAACGGCCCTCAGACAGAAAACTCCTGCTTAAACCTAGAAGTAAGAGCATTGGGATATTTGTTCAACAATAGTCTTTTCAGAAGTAATCTGCTTTGTGTAGGGAAGATATTGCTTTGGTTGAGAATTTGGATGACACTTTGATCTGTATATGAGATTCAGCTCAGATAAAGGTAATAGGGTCAAAATCTGCTTGCTTAAGGGCAACGAGGGTTTTCCCAGAATGTCCTGTTTATAATTCTATGGCCTTAGAAATAAATAAACTTAAATAATTTGAGTGTAAAATTTCCATTGGAGTTCAGTGATACCAAAATTTTAATTTCTGTATGTACTGGAAAAATGAATTTGACTGTTAAAGCATAGCCTTCATAATGCATTTCATTTCAGGTTTCATTGGACCTCACACAAACATGACTGATAGAATGGAAAAGCTTTAATTAGCTGTCAGAAATATGCTTCCAACATGTTTTCAGGAAAATGCGCTTTCAAGCTTATATACGTTTTTGCTACGTTTTTTGTGACACATGATATTTGTGCAACAGTCATCTATTAATATCCAAATAGGACTTTATTCTTTCTTTAAGCTGCTTCATTGAAGGAATGCTCTGAAGCTTTTAAGTAACTTCAAGAACATTTAGGAGGAAATCCTGGAGCTGCTGAAGTCAGCAGATATTGTACTGCTGATTTAAACACAAGCAGAGTATCACTTTTCTTGCTTTATGCCTTCTTCCATACAAATTCAGCAAGGCTATTCTGCTCTTCTTCCTACTCCTTTGTATTGATATTCATATCAAAGAGCAGTTGAAAGATCTCTGAAACACCTCTGATCTCAATATATATTTCCTGTGAACATATCTAGTGAGATGTAGTTCAGCTGTTAAAGTTTAAACATTAACTATATGTAAGATTTTCAAAAGCACTTCTTATTAAATATATGTGTTTCCTTTGAAATTACCGGGATTTTTTATCTTTGACATAATTTGGAGCAGGATTAGGAAGACAGCTGAGTACTTTTGAAGAAGCCAGGCTATGACTAAATTTGCCTATGGTATGACCCAAATCCATATAATGTTGACTAAAAAATCTTTAATTTACTTCAGTGAAATTTGGTGGTTATGACACAAAAAATACAGTGATACTATATTATGTAAGTATTGTGGGCTGAAATTTTAGTCATTTGTAAGATCTAAACAAAGAATAAAATGTTGATCCATTTTCAGTGAATAACACTTTAATAGCAAGTATATAGACTTCTTTGGAATTATTTATATAGTAATATACTGGTGGATATGAGTAAAGTTAGAAGAATCTGCTCTAAAGAGGGAAAAGAAAACATCTTGTAGATTTAATAGAACTTCTGGCTATACCAGCTAAATTATAGCAACCTCCTCTCCATTAAATATACATATTGTTGCACAGAGAAATGAATGGTATAAGTATGAAACTAATATTTGCAAAGATCAGGTTTTACCCAGAAACAGTGGGCCAAATAAACACTTAAACTGCAAAATTAGTACTTTACTTTTTTAAGGGCAGCTGAGAAAAGTGGCACATACAACTGCTGCAGTTGTGGCTATAGCTTGTAAAAAATATTATGGAATGAACACAGTCATTTGACCATTTTAACTGCTTTTTGCTGCAATATGTAAGTTTCATACAGATACGTTTCACCTATGTAAAATTCATAGAAAATTCCATTACCCACATAAAACTTACGAAAATGTTGTCATGTTCAAGATAACTCTTTTCTTACTTTTTTTTCTTTTACATACAAAGTCTACTTTATCTGCTTTGGAATTCATTAATTTCTTCTGTGCAATAGCTGATTTTCTACCATGCGTACCCAGAAAGTAAACCCCTCTATTCAGCATCATATTTAGCTGTGAAGGTCTAAATCAGGTGCTCCCTGAACATAAGCCATGATTATGGCTGTCAAATTGTACACAGAACTGTTAGCCGCCAAATATTTTATCATCTCCTCCAAGACCTTGGTGCCAATACTATGTCTTTTGATACCTAAATAAGTGCTTCGTACATAAATGAGGTCTTTTATAAAAAGAGAACTTCTTAATGAGAACATTTTGTTGACTGGTTGATAACATTGTCTTTTTGGTGACTAAGACCCTTACCTTTGGCCTACAGGAAAATGGGAATAAAGGTACTAGATTGCATTTTTCTGTTAATTTTGCACTTCTTAAACCAATATGTTCAAACATTTCTCAGCTGTCTGGTGCACTAGTAGAACCAGAACAGTTACCTGCCAATAAGGAGGTGGGTTTAATGGAGGGCACAGATCACCCCATAATGTCTGTAGAAGAAATGTTGCCATGACTTTGTATCCTTTTTAGAGAAGCATGCAGTCAAACACTTTTATACACAGTTTTTAAACAAATCTACTGGAATCTTTAAAGTTTATCACATGCATTGTCCCTTTGTTACACAGAATTGAAGGTGAGCAGCCCAGTTCCTTTATAAAGACATGTATGCTGTGCAGGTCAAACAATTTTGGACAGTAAGAGAGAGTTACTTCACCTCTCCTGACACATAGTCTTGAAGTCCCATGGGTTTTAATGACAGTAACCCAGGGGGCTGCCTAGGTTTGGCTCATCAGATCTGAAAAGTCTGGAGCCCTCAGCACCAGAAAGACATGGAGATGTTGGAGTGAGTACAGAGGCCACCAGAGGGCTGGGGCACATCTGCTGCAAAGACAGGCTGAGAGGTGGGGTTGTTCAGCCTGGAGAAGGGAAGGCTTGGGGGGGCACCTTATTGTGGCTTTTCAGTACTTAAAGAGGACTAATAAAAAGGATGGAGAGAGACTTTTTACATGCAAAGATAGTGGTGGGACAAGGAGAAACCATTTGAAACTAAAAGAGGAGAGATTTAGATGAGATATTCGGAGGAAATTCTTTACTCAGAGTGTGAAGAGGTAGTGCAACAGGCTGCCTAGAGAGGCTGTGGTTGCCACACCCCTGGAAGTGTTCGGGGTCAGGCTGGGTGGGGGTCTGGGCAGCCTGATCTAATGGAAGGTGGGAGCATTGGAATTAGATGATCTTTAAGGTCCCTTCCAACCCAAGCTCTTCTGTGACTCCATGATCATTCAGATCCCATATAAATATTCCTTTGTAATTGAAATTCCTTTACAGTCCAAGACGGATTAAATGGATTTTGTCTTTGATGAGACTGTTTGCATGATCTAGTCTATTGATGCAGTTCATGTTAATTCAGTTCTTAAATACTTGTACCAATGCAATATTTTCAAGCCTTTTCAGCACTTAAATTACACAACATACATTTCTATTCCTTCTCTTCCTCTTGTAAAATTGAAAATACATGCAGAGGGAAATACTGTAGGCACGAAGGCAACTGCAATCTCCTATTGGCAACAGTTATATTGCAGAAAGATTTGTGAATGTGATGGATTTGAAGGGTTTTAACAAAATCAGAAACTGATAGTACTGGTTCAAGCCAGGCACGACGCAGGCAGGTGCTGGACAGGCTTCCCCCGCTCAGCCTCTGCCAATACACATCCCCCTGACCTGCAGCGCTGCAGCTGTTCCCCTCCATGCCAAGATGTGTGGTGGTGTGTTAGGGATTTGGAAAAACACAATCACTGCACAAATACATTTCAGGTCTCCAAAGGGCAATGAATTAACCCACTGTATCACTTTCAGTGCAATGAATTTTTAAATTCTTCTTTCTAAGACAAAAGCCTCCTGTTTTTCTGCAGGGGACAGCAGTACATGCCCTTTTCATTCTTCCTCTAACTCACTGTTATATCTTGATCTTTGCAGTTTTGCTGGAATATAATGATTTAAAAAATGAGCATACTTTTCTTATAGAAAGAATAATTCCCTTTGAGCCATATTTATGAAATTAACAGAGTGAGAGAGGAAATATTTGAAAAATTTGGGGGCAGATTCCCTAACCTTTGAAGCAGCGATGAGCTCTCTATGCTGTCAGTGATCTAAGTGTCAACAGAGGAGTTGCTGGAAAGAGATATTTATTTTATCTAGCTCTTAAAAGGTGACTCATCTCACTAACTGGTTTGATATATGTTTTATAGTACTGCAGTGAGTCCTGCAAAACTGTATTTTGAAAGAGATCTCAGGGTTTTAAATCTAGGTCACACTTTTCAGTCCTGTTTCAAGAGCAGCCTTGTAGAAGAGATGCAAACTTTAGCTCATTGCTGGCAGGGATCTACAGCATCAAAACTGTGAATTGACTGGTGGTAAAAGGGAGTTATGATTATTTAATGAACTATCAGAAAGGCTACTGATTCATTGACAAATATTCGTATTCATGTTCGCAATCTTTCTCAAGGACAGGATTTTAATTTACTGTGTTTTATGCCGGACCTGACGTGTGGTCTCTGAGGGTGTGTGGTATATGGCCTGGGCTATGCTAACATGCAATAACAAGTTGTACTGAGCACTCATCTCATTTCCATATTTAAAATACACCCTGGATCACCCCACTGATGTAGATGACCTCCAGTTCCAAACATTTCATTTTTATTCATTCTGGGATAAAAGAAAAATACATTGCTTAACAGCACAATTTTTACTCACTGCAGTTTCTCTCTTTCAGATTTGGACACTGTGGGTAACCAGACTTGGAATGACAAATTTATTGCCCTTAGATAAGAGTTAGCAAAAAGTAAAATCATGAAATAACTTAGGTTGGAAGGCACCTTAAAAATCATTTAGTTCCAAACCCCCTGCCATGTGCAGGGACACCTTCCACTAGACCAGGCTACACAAAGTCCCATCCAGCCTGGTATTGAACACTTCCAGGGATGGGGCATCCAAAGCTTCTCCGGGCAGCCTGTGCCAGGGCCTCACCACCCTCATAGTAAAAATTCTTTCCTAATATGCAATCTCAACCTGCACTTTCAGTTTAAGGCCATCCTCCCTGGTTCTGTCACTCCATGCCCCTGTGAAAAGTTCCTCTCCAGTTCTCTTTGTAGGCCCGCATTAGGTGCTAGAAGGTGCTATAAGGAGTAGTGGGAAAGGGATATTTATTTGCCAGGTATTTCTTTATTTTCTCAAGCATCAGATCAAGAAACCACCACACTCTTCTGCAATCCCTTCCTCAGAAGAAACCCCATTCTTCACAGCCAATTTTTCCCTTTCCCTAGAAAGAAATTGATTGATTGAAAATATTATTTTTTTTTCCTCGACCATTTGTTTTCACTTGTTTGGTGAATATTCCATTCTATCATATTAACAAAATATGGTTCCATTTTCTTCCTTTAAATGTAAAGAAAATTCTTATTCTTAAGGAACAATAAACTTAGAAAAGCAGAGAACAAGAAGGAACTCCAGGATATTAATTTATTGTACAGAATTGGTCTTTTCCAACAGTGGGACACGTTCTATTGCAGTAATAGTGAGGGAGATCTTAGCAATTCTCCAGAGCTCCTGGGTCTGTTAATATCTTTAGTCTCATGCTACTTACTCTTGGGAGCTCTTTGCAGAAGGGTAACTATGCTCAGTAATGTCAGACGGTGTTTGTTGAGAGCCTGAATCTGTCACTAAGGCAAGCAACAGCCTGTGTACATTTTCTGTATGTAGTAACAAAGGAAAAAGAATTAAATGTTGAAACCAGGGAATATTTTTATAATCTCAAAATCTGGAAACAGGAATAGTAAAAATATAAGCAATTCTCCTGTTCTTCTCACCACCCAATAGAACATGGAATTTTGTAAAAAAAATAAAATAAAAATCCCGTCAAAAATCCAAACAACATAATTCTTATATTCTAAATATATATAGCATTTTGATGAATGTGAGCCATTTTCCCTTGGGTAAAGGAAAGAAGCTGAGCGATACATCAAAAATCTATGAATTAAGGTGGATCAGTCCTTAAGAATTTGCTGGATGATCCCAGGAGGAATTTCTCAAAGTGGAAGAAGTTAGACCTTTAGTCTTCCCAAGGGGTTGTACAAATATCAGGTTTGAATAGTGCTGCAGGGATGAGGATATTCTACTACACTGGACATACAATGAGAAGAAAACTTTACTCTGGAAAGCTTGTGATCGAAGATATATTAAAGACAAAGAATAGGAGAAAAAAATTGAAGTGGCTTAATTGCAGGTATCCCACAGGTGGGGAGGACTGCCCTCCTGGCCCTGCTCCGTGCTCAGTCCCCTGAGGGACTGTAGCCAGATCATCCCCACGCTGGCTAGTGGCACACGAAGGAAATGTGCCCTCTGGGATGAGCTCCTCCAGTCCAGCTCCTCCAGCCCAGCACCTTTTCTCAGTGGTTTTGGCTTGCAGCTGGCAGGATGGAGAAGCTGAACAGCTGTTGGATTCCTCCTTGTGCAGCTGCTCATAACTGGGTATTTAAGGACTTGTGTAACTTCAGGGAAGTCTTTGGAAGTGCACCAAAACTGGCAACCTATCAAAACAGTGAAAGAGTTGGGACAAATCTAAGAGGGTAATTAAATATGAAGAACATTTACTTTCCTAGTTCTTTGTCTTTTTCTAGAACGTGCTGATGTCTAGAACATTTTGTCTGAGCACACGGAATGAACTAAATTCAGTAAGCTTATTTATTATCCCACTTTATGTCTAATATGAGCACATTCTTAGTTACAAGACCTCCAGCCAACAATGCCCTATGGAAGTCCTGTGTAAACAGGGTCAACTCAAACATTCAAATTGGGTTATTTTTGCTTAACTTGTACGAACAAATAGGAAAACATAATTTTTAACCTTATTTTTTTAAGGAGATCTAGGCTTTCAGATTACCTGTGCTGCATGCGGATATTACTGCAGGCAGCAATACTGAATGCTTCAAATCCCTCTACTTAAAGGAGTGAAAAATAATTTCTAACTTCCTGAAAATTACTGAATCTCTTTGTAATATCTTTTGGAAAATCAAAGAAAATTGCTTTCATCAGCTAGTAAGTAGGCATATTTTTTCAATAGTTGTGTCTAAGAAAATAGAATTTGGTAACAGTTACACTTTGATGATTTCGTCTCAAAAGATGAAATATCTAGGAATCTCTTAGAAATTCAGAAAACTCTGAATACTCAGCCAAATTCAGCAACAAAAACATCCATGAAGTGATTTTGAAAGAAAGAAAATATTGACCAAAACCACAGAATAATTTCCTTTCACTCTAAAGCTTGCAAGGTACTTTTAAAACTTTGCCTGACCACCAATGAAGTCAAAATGGGTTTACCACTAGTTTCAGTGAACTCAGGAATGGTATAAGATGCTTTATTTACTTAAAATTAAACTAATGCTTATAGTTTACGGTATGCAGCAGCTGTAGTGGCAATGCTTGTTTGATAAATCTGATACTGTTTTTTTTTAGACAATCCAGGAAGCGTCATTGTCTTTATAGGATAATGTATATGGCTCCCACAGCATGCTTACCATGCAAATCAAACCCCAGTCTGGCTGTGAAATGTAATTAGTAGTTACACATGGAAGATTACTGGAAGCACAAGCCTTCTTTCACCAAGTATCAATTAGAAGAAGAGTAATTTTAGAGGCTGCATGGAGTACTGTCTGGCATAGACCTCCCACACAGAGATCAAGTTCGGCCAAGAAAAAGTTAGGCCATCTGAAAATGCATAGATTTTATTGTTATGAAGGAAGTCAGCAGGAAAGAAAATAACAGAGAAGTAACACATCTCTCAAAACTGCATTTCATTATCTCATTCATTTCCTAGGAATTCATAATACTAGAAGAAATTCATGTCAACTTCAGCAGTTCAAATCTTGTGCAGCCAATATAAGCTGGTGCTCTCTTGTCAAACCATGTAGGAAATGGGCTCATCTACATTACCCATCTCTTCCTGCTGACTGTAGGGGAAATAAAGACTAACTTAGACTATAAACATAACACTAAGATGCCCAAAGATAGATGAGATAATCCTTTCCTTTTAGATTCTGTGAGCTGAAAATTCAGGCTCTCCATTCATAAGAATATTTAACTATTTTCTTCTTCATTAACTTAATGTTCTATAAAATCACAAGAAAAATTTCTACCAGTTGAAGTGAAAACCTGTGCTGGCCCAGAATTTCTGCACTCATGTAGAGTTGCCAGTAATAGATCTCTTATCTGTTGCAGCAGGGATTATCACAGTTTCAGCTCTGCTTACGGCAAAGCACAGCCTTGAGCGCATGACCCAGGAGCGCTCTTCTCATCAGATGACATCAGCTGCCACTTTAGGCAATGCAGTAAGTGGACTAAAACCATGATGTATGCACAGACTTCTTTAAAAAGTGGGATCAGCTCAGGTCTTCTTATCAAAACAGAGGCATAAACCCTTGTATGTGAAGAAATCAGCATAGTATACTTTCACACACTGAATAAAATCAGCCCACTGATACTTACTAAGCTGCTTCAACTTGTGCATTAACCCTGTGAAAACAGTTGATTTAGTAACACTGAACTGCAAAACTTAACTTGTGAAGCATTAACAGGATATATTTTTCTTTCTGTAAATCTCTACTAATCTTACAGCCGATGAACTGGTGGCTCAGCAGTAAGTAAACATGTCACTTGGGGACAAGTTATGAGAACCTATTGACAATCATGTTCTATCACTTGATGAAATTGCACATGTTGAGAAAAGCTCTTTTAAAATAAAGATGCCAATTCTTTCCCAAGCTGGTCACTAATTTTACTGTGTGTTGGGTGACAGAATATGTGATGATAGACCAGAAACTATGAGAAGAGAAAAACACATTTTGTGGAATTAAAGAAAGCCTAAGGGATAATAAAAATTCCCAAAGAGGCAGCATATTATGAGGAACAGTGTGTACAATATAACAGAGTCACTTCCAAAGAATTTTTCTCCAACAAACACAACATCCCTAACAAACTAAGTGGCAGAAAAGCAGACAAAGAAATAGAAGATCAATTAAAATTATAAAATAAGCAATGCTTTTTAATACTTGTAATGTAATTACAAAAAAAATACATGGTCACTAGCCAAGGTGGGTACTAAAAATATCAGCATGTAGAAAACATAGTCTGAAAGAAACTAGCAACTGTGAAGATATAAAATACAGAATTTTTTAATCTGTTCTGATTAAGTTATGGCCTTCAATTACATGTATGGTTTCTGCTATGTGTTCTGAAAACCATTAACTAAAAGGAAGTCTATAATATGTAGTTTGTCTTTTAAGACCTTAGCTTTTTTTGAGTAGACTGAAGCCTGTACTTTTGCAGGCTAGACTGTAGCATTCAGAAAATGGAGGAGCAGCTTGCAGTGGCCAGCATTGCTTTGCAACTTGTGTGAAGGTTTGGTCTTGATTTTTTCAAAGCCACAACCATAACACATAGCTATTTTTCCAGTTTAAGATGAGCCCAGCCCACAGAGATAATTCTACTCTGGTATGCCTACACAAGCTCTCCTAATGATGGAGAGTGTTTCTTCATTCAAAAGCTGTCTCCTATATACCCTGTCTACTTCACTAATTATTTTTCCCTCTTTGGTGCAGGACTTTGTCTCTTCTTTTTTGCCATTCTTTACCAAGTCCCCGCAGGAAAATGAGGTTTGCTGAGACCACTAGAGCTGTGTTGCTGTATGCTATTTAGAGGGGATTGACTTGTGTTTCAGAAGCTGAACAGCCAAAGGATTAAATCTCAAATTCTCGGGGTACATTTCAGAGTAAAAGTGGTGAAAACATGGCATTAAAGCAGCAAAGAAGGGGACCCAATTTAGAGGCAGGAAGCCAGATGTTAATTAATAAAACCAACATAACAGGGCTATTTGGCTTGCCGAGAACATTCTCTCAGCTGCCTGTTTGTAGGCTGCTCCCCAGTTAATCAGTTCTGCTGCATTAAATTTCTTTAAAAGAAATTTTCTTCCCTGGTTGCTTAGAGCCCTGTTGAATCAAGCTGAAAGCTCTGTGAGGAGTGCTAAGCCAGGCCAGCGAAAGTAATTTATAGAACGTTACAACTCTACTGCTACCTTCAGCAGTGTTCAATTTACATCTGCAAATGTCCCTGCCTGTTTCACACAGACAATTAAGCTCATTCTGTGAGTAGTGCTCACTCAGATGGCTCTAAGTCCAGAGCAGGGTGAGTTTTCAGTTGTCAGGCTGAAGCAGTACAACCCCAGGCACAAGGACCCAACAGTGTGGATACGACTGTTTCTGCTTCTGTAGCTTCTGCCATACACTTATATCACTAACTGCAAGTGTAACTTGCTGTTGGAAGCAAAATGCCTTAAAATTATTGATCTGCCATTAAGTTCCTGTCATTTAAATCTCCCAGGAACAGCTTTTGTGCTGTTATGTCAACCAGAATAATGCATTGTTTTCAGCTATTTGCTGAAGAGGAGTCAGACCAGCAAAGGAGAATGTAAAAGTTTATTCATCAATAAAATCTTTAGTAAACTGTTTAGGTGGATTACTTCTCTCTCAAATATACTTTAGGTTATACTTATATTAGGCTAGTGCCAAAAGATTCCTCCATCTTTTTTGCCAGAATAAACAAGTGCTAGCATCAAGGAGACATTCTGTCCCAGAGGTTACAGTCTTAGCATATGTTTGTTTAAATATTCAGGCTACCTGAATGTGGCAAATAATTTGTGTATTCTTTCAGAATGCCATTGATAAAAATAATGGAATAAAGTGAATTCTTTATTTTTCTTAAAGCAATATTTCAAGAATTTTTTTGAGATATATGAGTTGAACTTAACCTAAACAACTCTATGATTCTAATGGGAAGTGATGGGTTCTGAGGTATTCAAGAAACTACAGGCAAGACTAACTTAATTGCCACTGGATGTCATTCATGGGTCAGCAAAGTATAGGGCTTCAGTTGCTATATGGAATTAACAGTCTCAAATTATTCAATTTCAAATTTAGGAGAGAGGATGCCTCACAGATGGAAAACAGAGCATCTTAGACATTCAAACACAGGTGAGATTACAGTAAAAGTGGAAACTGGTGAACATGTGAGTGTCCCCATAAGCAGTCGGATTTAAGATACCCATTTTTAACCTGAGGATTTCATACTGGTTATCTTGGGCAGCTCCCTGCTTGGTTCTTGGTGAGCCCCAGGCTGAAGAAGTGCAATCTCCCTATAAGTTACTTAAGTAATAATCACTCTTTAATTTGGACTGTGGATTTCATAAATTGTGCCAGATATTTATGGCCCTTTGTGGGACTACAGCTGGACTCTTCACGCAGATTCTGGTCCCTGGTATGACATTGTCCTTACTGGGTGAACTGACTAGCTGATGATGCTTGTGGGTCCCTTCCAACTCAAGATTCTAGGATCTTTTATTAGTTTCCTGCCTTTGGATAAATACAATTTTTTTCAAAGATGAAAAATGGCAATGATAAAAGAAACTCCTTCTATTTACTAAAAGTGGAATAAAACATTGGTTACATGAAGCTTTGCATAGGACTTGGGTTATCAGGAATCTCAGTAGAAAGCTCTGTTCTGTGTCACACAGGCACAGGAAAATCCAGTGAACTTTGATTTGGGAGAAGAAAACATTTTATTTTCCCTTTAATGATTTCAAATTCTTAGGAGAAAGAGCTGTGAAGGTGGAGGAAGGGCAAAGAAGAGGTCAGCACCTTTGAGCAATAACATTTGCATGGTGGCTGGCACGGGGCAACAGAAGCACAGAAAAGACAGTAAACACTGATATTTATTTTAGAAAGGAGAGAAGAATTGCAGAAAATGCTTTATTAAATAAATCGGAAGCTGAGCAGTCTTAGACAGCCTAGTCCATGCACTTTTGGGTGGGTTCGAGTTATGGCTGCAGTGACTCTTGCAGTGGCTCTGACCCAAGGCGGTGAAGTCAAAGTGCCCCCCAGTCACTCTCACAAGCTTTGGATCAACTCCTGATGAATTGTGCAGCTCACTGGCTTATACTGAGCTATGCTAGCTGTCAGACAACCAAAACATCTCTCCCCTGGGTAGCTTGGCATATAACCCTTAGGTATCCTTACAAATCAACACGGGGAATGACATGCAAAGAAAGGAAAATGGGCATTTCTGATGTCAGACACCATCCGTCTTCAATTAAGTTAGCTTCCGAAATGTTTCAAGTATCCGAGCTCTTTTTGAAAGCCCAATTGACCCAGAAGTCTCTAACAAAGCAATCCTTAAAACCAGCAACATCGTTAGTTTGTTTGCTTGATGGGGGGTTCTTAATGCCATAAACCCCAGTGCAGAAGTTAATAATTTCATACATTATTACTTTGAATATGCAATAGAAAACTCAAGGCAGCTGTTTGAACTTCCCTTTAAAAGAGGACAGATTGCCTTTATTGTGTGCACTACTTCATGGCTTGTTTGAGGCCAGGGCAATTATGGGATGAATGACTTCCCTTCAGCTGTTGATGTGTAGGCTTGTTGTTGTGTGTGCATTGTTTTGGGCTTTTTGTTATTGGCTGTCTTTGTTTTGTTTTGTTTTGTTTTTAATGAAACTGGAGGCCGTGTGATAAAGTCACAAAAAGCTGACAGGTAGTGATCACAAAAGGGAATGGCCAACGCTGACTAGGCATTTTATTGTCTTGTAAATATAGAATTAAAATAACAATTACATTTCTGTGGAGGCCATTCTTACTGGTTTACCACTACAAGGGTGGGTGTGATTTTGTGCTTTCAACACCACAGAGAAGAAGGCAGAAACTTGTCAAATTATGTTTTTTTTCTCTCTGTTGGGTTGCAGTAGTCTTTCCTATGGGACATTTTGGTAGCTAATTAAAAAGGTGCTAATTTTTATTTACTTGTGCTGCTGCTGACCTCATGAAGTTCATGAAAGTTTCATCCGCTTCCTTCTAACTAAATATTTTTTTTCTGTTTTTGGAAATAATACAATATGGTAGTTGGACTATTATCCTTAAAGTAAAATTATACATCTGGGAATAAGGACATTTCTGTAGAGTCTAACTGACTACTTGGAAGAGACTTTCCTATGAACTGCTCTGAAGAAACAGAAGTTAGAGGATCAACTCTATTGCCAACGGACAACTATTTAAGAAATTGCTTTCATTCAATGTGAATGAAAATAATTTTTATTCTAAGAGACATAGACACAGCTAGATAGAGCACTTCGTCGTGGCTGCTATGCATTTGTTTTTTGGCTCCTGATGAAGCACTTTCAGGCAGAACTAGGATTTACATGAACTATATGTTAAAAAAAAAGTAGTGCCGCCAGTAAATATTTCGTGTTGGTTTTATGCCTGTGCTGTATGAGTGCTACAGCTGTAATATAAAGGCAAGGTAAAAAATATATGTCTTGGAAATGGGAATGTTTCATGTCAGATATTACTGACACTATGTATTGTACAGATGTTTGGACATTAATCTACTTTTTTTTTTTTTTATATAATGTTGACAAACATTACCAGAAAATAAGTGCTGATGTATGCATCATACCTCTCTGGAGGACTGCACTACTTAGGAAGGAATAAGAATATTCTAATTAATAAATTAGGGTTTATGACAGAAAGTTGAGATAAGTTATTAATTATCGCCACATTCTTGTTTACATGGTGTGAATCAAACATGGGAATAAAAGCACAAAACCATGTTTCTGTTATTAAGCCTCAATGTTATTGCAGTGGGTTCAGGTGGTGCTGTCTTTCTGTCCTCCAGAATTTCAGGGCTGTTCACATTTGTTTTGTTCTTTAGGTGATAAAATACTTTCAGGACTGAGTAATAGAGGAGAAATTGCAATTCATTAGGATGTGTAATTATTCACTGTAAGTCGTTTAAGTGGAAATATTGCCCTTTTCCTTAGTATATCTGTCTTATGCTGTTTTCAATGAACTCAAGCAGAGATACACATGCATTGTAACTTCTCACGGGTCTGGAAATACATATAGATACACAACAAATAAGAGTTTCCAGCTTTTTTTAGACTCAAATCTTACTCTTTTTCCTTTAAAGCTACTGCTATCTCTTGGGACTTGCCTCTGTTCCTGCTGCATCCTGGGACCCAGGCTCCTGTGCAGCCTAGCAGAGGCTGCCCTAAGAACACCTTGCTGAGCCTTTGCTAAGGTCAGGCCTCACTCAAGATGCTCTATTCCAGTATATTCCCACTTCTAATAAACTTTCCTCTGCATGTTATAGTAGGAATATGGAGCTAGCTGATGTCCTTGCCCATCTTACCTATGGGCTGTTAGAGCTACTTAATTAATTAAAGCTTCCAGTGACCTTAATCAAACAATCTTAGGTAAACAGCTTATGAAATAACTTATTAATCCATTACATTTTTACATACCCTGTTGAATCTGTGATATACTCAACCATAGAAAATATATTATCAGTTCTTTTTCAATTATTTAAATATGTTAGAATTATTAGAAATTTTTTTTTTTTTTTTTAGACTCAGAGCAATGAACAGAAGTGTTCAGTACCATGTAAAACAACTTCTGCTTTAGTTTGGAGTCTTCTTGAATTCTGGAATTCCACCAACATAAATTATGTCAATTATATCAAATTTCCTTTCAAAAAGGAAAATTATGATATTCTGAACATACAGAGATAGAATACTTGTATCTCTACATGAACATACTTTTATTCTCTATAATTTACTTTTTGATTGAATGTATTTGCAGAGATTGACAAGATTTCATGAAATGTTTTGTTTCGTTGCCTACATTTTTGGAATAGTTTGGTCAAAACTTTTGTGCTTCTGTTCTTTACTGCTGATATTTCCAAGCTGATCATTAAACTTAACTTCCTAAGTTTGATTTTATGTATTTATTCTGCTTTTCTACTATATGCAGTGAAAAATATACAATCTTAAATTAGGATCCCAAGAAAATATTTTATTTTTCTATGCTAAAGCAAAATTAATTATTATGTTGTTAGTAAGACAATATATATTTGCTGAATTATTTTAAAGTTCTACCTTTAATGCAGATTTAGTAATTCAAAAATGCTCATTAAAAGCTGTAGAGAAATCTTGGAAAAAGCTTAAAAAGCCTTTTGAGGTTTATTTGCATAATTAATTTTTAGAACTTTAATTAACAAGAATATTTAATTATTTTTCTTCCAACTTGTGTGTCAATTTCCCATGCAAATACAATTTAGGAATTCCTATTCTTATTCTACCAAAAAGACTGTATATGTGGATGGCACTTAAAACCAATTGTCATATTGCAAGAACTAATATTTTGGACATTTCTGATACCAAATTTATTTTCTTTTTTTACTAACCTAATGTCATACATTTAAAGGCTTTTCTTTTTTTTTTCTTGATCAGAGCAATAGCACTGAATCATAACATATGCTAACTATTACCAATCTTTGTAAACTTGTCCTCATTCATCAAACCAATTCATTTATTATATTTGATATTTGACCTTATTTGGGTTATATTCATAGGAATTACCTTTTGAAAAGCAGATTCAGTTTGCAAAAGTAGTAAAAGCAATAGTGATGTCCCAGTAGTATCTACACTGCACCATCCACAAGATTTCTGCACAAGAACCTCCTCACGGTATTTGCAGGAGTTTGAGAAGAGATACCTGACAAGCTTTTGCCTTTCTTAACAACAAATCATCCTGTATGTAGAATACCTAATACGTTTTGTTGAAAGCCTCTCACATTCTGTGAATTTACACCAAAGAATCCAAACTTCCATAGTCTGTGATGAATAAAACCAGCATTTACTTGCAGCTACCCCAGAACACTATTTTTCTGGTGGTTTTTAACCTAACACATAATGTAAAACACCTACACTTCTGAGGAAAATTTAGTGGAAATGGAAGAACTGATTTGACAGCTATTTAGAATAAGGAGTTTGATTTACCTCTGGTTTGAAGGAATATGAAAAAGTCAGTATTATGCTTCCCTTTTCCCTTCCAGGATCACTTTAATGATACACAATACACTGTAAGTCTTAGTTTCCTTGTGATGAACTATAAGAATACAGTAAAATAGTGATGTTTGTATTGGTCAATGTTTAATTCATGAAATGCTTGAATAAATATGCAAATGGAAGAGTCTTTCTATATTAGATGCCATAAATACACTTCAGCTATATCCAGCACTGTTAATCAAGGCATGTAGCCTTATGTTAAGCTAAGAAAAACAGAGGAAGTTTTGGGCAAAAAATGTCTCTTTAGAGGAAAATTAATTATGACTATTAAAAAAGGCTAAGCAGCACTAGTTCCTTTGTGCAGTTTTGAAAATCTCTTTCTACTAATATGAAGACATGATGTGTCTAGTATGAACCTTTCTCTCATGATAATCCTCTGGGGTGTAAGAACCATTTTAACAACAAGGATTGCAAGTGCCACTTTTACCATTACAGCAATGACACCCTTTGAACTGTATATTCTAAGCAATATTTTCAACATAGGATTATTAGTAGTAGTTTCTACTTTTTTATTTTTTAATTTTTTTTCATTTCAACTGGATGTTTACAAATTGGAACAAAAAATTACCACCGAGTTTCATGGGCTGTATTTAGAATCCTCTAAAAATACCAAAACAAATAAGTATGCCCTCTTGTTCATCCACTATCTTTATTAATATTTTATGTATTGTTTCTCAGTATTGTTATTATTCTTGTTATTAATACTAACTGACTCTGATACAATAAACAGTGAGTGTAATGGAAACAGAAAATATTTTCAATAATTCACTGCTGAAGTTATTACTATGCCTGCAGGCAAAAGAGAAATTTCAGTACACCTCAGCAGCTGACAGACAGACTGTGGATGAAAGCTCAAAAAGACATGTGAAAAAGCCCATATTTCTCAAGAATTCTTCCTCAAGCCAGGAAACCTAATAACCAACCCAATAAATAAATTAAAGCCTAACCACCCTGGTCTGACCTCATTGCTGACCCTGCTTTGAGCGAGAGCTTGGACTAAAGACCTCTGAGGTCCCTTCCAAGCTGCATTATCATACATACTGTGATGTGGGTGTATTTCTATGAATATGTTTTAAACTTTCATATGCTTCTACCATGCTTCAGTGTTGCTGAAAAGCTTGCAAAGAAGGCAAAACAACCTTGTCCTAATTGTAAATAAGGATGATAGATCTCACTCCTGAAAAATTTTAGCAGACATTTCCTCAAGCAGACCAGGTGTTTTGCAGCAGCTCCCATGTGTAGAACTTAACAGCATTTTCCAGACAATGATAAATGGAACTCTTACAGCTGTCTTGCAGGAGCACAAAGATACCTCAATATTCAGTGCTAAACCGACTTGTCAGTCAGTGTTACACAATTTTTTATATAGAAAGAGAATCATAATTTTTTCACCTCTCATTTCTGCAATGATAAATGCAAACACCCCCACCCATATCAGTCTAAGAACTGCTACAAAATTGGGCTGATATTACTAACAGTAACAATGATTATAAAAGTTTTGTAGGTTTTGTATCTATTTTTAATGATTTGTATCTATTTTTAATGGCAAACAAGGCATGGAGAGAAAGAACTGTATTATTATTATTAATAATTATTATTATTGTTATTATTGTTATTATTATTGTTATTATTGCTATTATTATTATTATTATTAGTAGTAGTAGTAGTAGTTGTTGTTGTTGTTGTTGTTGTTGTCGTCACTATTATTATTACTGCTATTAATTCTTTATAAATGTTAACTTAGAAAAGGGTGACAAAATTAAGGCATTGGAAAAAAAAAAGTCATCTGCCTAACCATCTGGAAGATGCAGTACATAGTAAAACCTCACTGATTGCTACAGTGTGCTACCAACAGCCATCACCCTGGCATCAACATCTAATCTTTTTATGTTTGACACTTGGCTTTGTCCTGCTATACCAATTGTCTGAATTACTTTTTTTTTGTTTTTAATTATTGACTCTAACTTCATAAATTATGAGGTCAGAATGGGCCATCAAGCATCTACTGCATAATAGTGCTTTTGCACTTTCTCTATCAGAGTGACACCTCCTGACTGAAGCTAATAAACTTCACTAAAATTCCTAGAAAATTTTAGACAGTGGTACACCATACTCTCTGTTATTCCAAATTTATTTATTTATTTGACTACAGGCAGATATTTATATCTCACCTAGTTTTGTAGTGTTTTTTTATAAACTGAGAGAAATAGACACTTTTAAGTTGCAATTCGTTACCTAGAATAGATATGTAAACTAGATTACATCAGTCTTTTCTTAAAGAAGGACCTGATGACTAGCACAGGTACAGACATCCACCCTGCAGACATTTAACACTATGAAAGTTTCCCCTGGTAGGTTGTTCAGTAGCTTGTCCATGTTGTTTAAGTTTCCTACAATTTATTCCTTTCATCCTTAACATTCTAGTTAAAGATACACACACAGAACAATTCCTACTGGGTCAGCCTGCTCTTGGAGATGGGCCTCTCTCCTTCCAGCATTTGCTAATCCCCAGTTTTGTCAAGAGAATCCACTGTTCTACCTGCCTAGTAAGCTACAGAAAAGTCTTGCCATTATCTGTATTTTGCAATAGCCTGCTGATTACAACATATTCCTAGAAAATGTGACTGTAAGGATCTTTGCTGTTTTCAGATTTGGGAGCTTTGGTCTCATCATTCAAGTGACTGCCCTTACCAAATGTTCTTCAACATCCCGATCAAGGACATACTCCTTCTCTATTCAGTCTTTCCTCCTGGAGCCGGATAATCAAACAGCGAGTATTTAAAAAATCATAGACTAAGAGATGGCAGAATGTAATCTGGTTCTATTTTTCCCTTTAGACTTGCCTCTCAAAATGTGAAATATGCTTTTCTGACAGAAAAAAATAAAAAAAGCATGTTTCCCCACCCTGTGCAGGAACTCTAGCTACTACAGTGTTAAAGAAATATGATGTTATAAAGAGATGCTATACAAAGATCCTATTGTTTTATTATTTTCTTTAAGTGAGCTATTCCATGAACAGACACATAAGTGTGAGGATTATTGGAGAGCAAATCTGACAGGCAATTCTGGCTGACATCCACATGAAGAAGGAGGAAGTAGAGTGATCTGATAGAGGAAAAAAAGCAGTGAACATGCTGGCTAAGAGTTTTGAAAGGCTTTGAAAGTGATAATCTGGTACACTGAAAACCAGGATGTGTTATACAAGGGGATTTAAAATTTTCCTAGTCCTGCTTTGGAAGTTGAGAATAACTCCCTCTCACTTAGTATTGGTATTTCAATGATGACACATAGCTGTGCTTCTAATTCTAGAGAGAATGAAACGCTACAAAATCTGGTCCTGAACATGTCTCAGCAAGACACTGTTCTTAAAGGCCAAGGTACACTTGTACAAAGATCTGTCTGGGTCTAGACATTTATTCAGCCTCTGTCTTGCAAAGCTAGATGTAGTGCAAATGATGAAAGGGGATGAATGAACTTATGCAGTTAAGAACATTCATAACTTCAAAGACATCCCTACTTCCTTCCCTGAAATAATATATACAAAATAGTATCATGCAGTGACTGTGAATTACAGCACAAATTAGTCATCCAGCTCACTGAGCATTTGGTTTCATATTGGCTTGTAGATGTGAAAACCAGGACAGCCAGGGTGAATCCTGTCTTGCTTGGCAGCTAGCAGCAATGTCCCTGAGAACTGATTATAACTTTGTTCCAAATACATCTTTTCCTAATGCACGCTTCACAGGGTCACTGTCTTCTAGAACACTTCTGCTGTCACAGGTAGTTTTGGATATTTGCATAGGAATTAACACAGGCTTTAAGTTAGTGAAACTGCTGTTCTCATAGTCTCCATTTTTTAAATGGAAAGACTGTATTAAAACATCACCTTTCATGGCTTTTGTGCTTCTATTGTCCTATGCCTTTATAATGTAAATTTTTTTATTTGATGAATACATTAGTCAGAGAAGCTCAGCAATATTAGCAGAGTGATTCTCTTTTGAGAATGAGCAGACTGAAAATGAAACCTCCGAGAGGCCTTGGTACTGAAGCCTGTGGTCCCTTTGTAACACCAGATAACATTCTGTCATTATAAATTCCTTGGTAATCTTACAGTTACTTCTTGTTTTAAACCAATCAAGTCTCTTTTGAGTAAAGCTTATGACTCCATGATAATTAATGATCTATGTTATTTTAAGAATTTAAGTTGAAAATCACTGTTTCCCGTTAATGACCTTTTACCCATCCTTTGGCTTAATTATTCCTATCAGAGCATTTCTTCCAGCTACCAGGAGGAGTGGGTGTGAAGGGTATCAGTGAAGAGCAACCTCTGCAGTTTAATTATGAAGAACCTTCTTGATAATCTGGCAGTTCCCAGTGCCATGCTGCTTAGCACTGCCAGTGATGAAATACCAGATTGAGGATTATAGGTAAAATGCTCCCTAACGGTTTTACGCTAAGGGTTTAAGAGACATTGTGTTTTGTTGCAACAACAGCAACCTAAATAATTTATCAAAAAGCAACACATTTTAGAAAAACATTTGAATATTTTCAGAATCAAAATCTGGTAGGCATTGTCTTTTTCCCTTGTGCAATTTGAAATGGACCTCTGGTGTTGCTCACTTAGAAAGCATGATGGGACTGTCAGCATTGTCAAATATTTGATCCAAATTTATCTTGGCTGTTGGCAAAACTGGATTTACATGAAGAATTTGTTAATTCTCTGTAATCCTTTATCAGGTGAATGAATCCTGGAACGTGGTCCTAAATAAACCAGAAGGGGTGGAAAAATCTGTCTCTGAATAGAGGGTGTGAACAGCCTGTGCTGTAGCCCATATATGTTGTAATGCTCCACAGCCTGCAGTTTGAGCTTTTGTATCAAACGCAGAATTAATTTCCTCATGGGTAGTTTTTATACAAGCCTATAACATAATGAAAACCTGGCAGGAGCTGACAGAGCTACCTGCTCACCTCAGTCAGGTTAGGTAAACATTATAGGAAAGCTATGCCCTGGAACCACCATAATTTAATGTTGGCTGACCTGCTCTTTGATTTTAACAGCATTACAACTTGACCTGAATTTGTAATATGAACATAAATTGTAAATTTGCAATAAAGTTATCCAGCAATTCCATAATGAAAATTACTTTATTTTAACCATCAACGTTCATTGAAGGGAGCTGCATTTGTAGATTGCCTTGTGAAATGCTTTACTGATATGATCTTCCTTCCCTCCAATCCTTGCTTTTCAATCACCATGTCCTAGTGTCTCTCTGTAATGCATCCAAATGCCATGAAGTTAATAACATCTGAAATAAGTACTTAAAACAGGTATATCAGTACTTCAAACTTAATGAAGTCATTCTTGTGAACCCTGTATGGACTGCTGGTATTGCCTCTCTCCTGAGTAGTGACTTAAAGGTAAAAATGGCTTTAAACTGAAAGAAATTTAGATTATATATAAAAGAGATATTATTTACTGTGAGGCTGTTGAGGCACTGGAACATAATTCCCTTTAGGATCTGGGGCATGCCATCCCTGGAAATGTTCAAGCCTGGGTTGGATGTGGCTTTGAGTAACCTGGCCTGGTATCACTGTCGGTAGTGGAGAGGTTGGAACTAGTTGGTCTTCAAGGTCTCTTCTAACCAAACCATTCTATTATTCTGTGATTCTAATTGAATGTGCTAAGAACAGTGAATTATTATTACAAGTGGAATTTAAAAGCTGAAGGTAAAATAAGCAGCTCAGAATTATTTGAATAACTTAGTGAAGACTAATGTTTACATGCAGATTGTGCCACACAAAGTCTTTAGCAAACAAATGCCACTATAATTTATATGCATGTGAGGCTCTTCTTATGAATGTTAGTTTGGTGCAATTCAAAGAGGAAATATCAAGCATTTACAGGACAAGAGAAAAAGTATCAAACCATACTCATATTGCCTGTGCATCTAACCAACTGAAAACATTTACCAAAGCATGACAGAAACAAAGTTCTTTCAAGCACTTGACACTTCCCACAAATTCAGAACAATCTAAAGTTTGTTCTTGAATAAAGGAGCTCTAGAATATATGAACACATTACAGCACAATCAGAACAAGCTAAACAAGTAATTTCTGCACTCATCCAGAATATATGATGGAGGTCACCTGAATTTAGTTAATTGGTGCTACATATATGGGGAAGAGAAAAAGAGAAAAAGTTTTTCTTTACTTCAGCAAATTCTGCCTATAACAAAGCAGCATTGCTGGATAGCTCCTGCGGTAATATAAAAACCTTCTGAAACTTTGCCAAACAAGCATATCACAATGAAATCAACAGTAAGGATTTTTTCACATATCTATCATCTATCTATCTATCTATCTATCTATCTATCTATCTATCTATCTATCTATCTATCATCTATCTATCTATGATACGTACTTAAATGGAAAATTTCATGTTACTGTGACTTTTATATGGTAAAAAATGGTTTTGTTTAATAATTGAAGTCCAGATACTTAACCAATATAAATACAGCAACAAGTTACTGTTGTCTAAGGAGTAAGGTGAGTAAAAGATAAAATAAGGATTATTTAAGAGAAAATAAAAGGGCCTGACAAAAAGCAACAGGCTCTTTTTAAACATTCACTTCAAAGAGGCAGCAACTAATATCCACCAAATTTGAAGGGCTGGATTACAGAATGAAAACTGGGAAATGTTATTAGAAAATTGTAGGTCTGGATGTCTGGATGTGTAAGTCAGGTCTACCAGTCATTTGTCACATGAAACTTGCTCAAAACACAGCTTGTTCAGAGCTACTAATTGAATAAACCTCATTGAATAAACGCTATTTATTTGAAAAGAAGGTGTTTATAGCACACTCTTCGGAACTGTCTTTTCACATGTGATCTGTTTATGCCCTTTCTAATTGTGGAAATTAGCCCGGTCCACTTTATATGAAATCATTTTGTACGTTCATATGCTCTTTCCAGTTCATACCAAATATTTCATAGGCCTTTCATGTAACAAGATTAAAATATGCCTGAAGGATTTCATTTAATACATGATCTATGTTGACTGTTTGAGCCATCATGAAAATGCAAAGCATACAGAAAAAATAAGAGTAAAAAAAAAAACTAGATACTATATTCTAGATAATGAAGAGCTATTCATCCAACATGTAGTTTGTGTCACACTAGCTGCAGGATTTTCAGTCTTATGAAAAATGTTATGTGTAAGTCAAATATTTTCAATAGTTTTAGGAGTCCTCTGCTATTTATATATGGATGTTTGTTCACATGTGAATAACTGAAGTTTCTTCTCTAGAGATTTAGCCAACAAAAAAAGTCAGTTGTGGGAAGAAGGTCTCCAACACAGACAAATTCTTTAGTAGATGAAAAAATAGCAGCAACATTTTATGGTTATTTACCATAAATGCTTGAATAACACTTCAATGTTAAATCTCCGAAGAACAACATATACAGTGACTAATTGGTCTACATACTTCTGCTCTGCTGTACAACAGGCAAATATATTCACATTATTTGCTCCCTGGATATTTTTCTTTCTCTAACAGAGAGTGTTTTGGGCTAGTATTTAGGTGATGACAAAGTGAAGAGAAATAGAAAACATTAAAATGTGGCAAAATCATTAGGTTTGAGAATAGTATCAATTTCTGGGTATTATGCATATGAATTTAGGATCTGAAAGATCCACTGAGTTGTACAAATCTATAAACTGTGGGGTTTTTTTCACTGGAATTTAAATGTGTTAAGACCAGACTTATTTGCTGTTTTTTCTCAGGAATGTAATGCAGGGATGTATATATCAACTCAATGTATACCTAGGCCAGAGATGTGGCTGCAGAATTCATAAAGAAGATACAAGGATTCAGACCAAAGGAATACAGGAGGTATCCTCTTTTAGCAGAACTGGAAAATAAAAATTATATGTCTGAAAAATGCCTATTTTTTTTTATCCCAGTATAGTAAACAAGAAGAAATTGTCCAAGAGACTTCAGCAATTGAGCAACTTGCCTTGGGACAGGAGAAAGTGGAGGCAAAGTTCTACTTTCTCTCTGAACTAATCTTGAAACCTCCACATTTAAAAGAAAGAACCTAACCACCAAACTACAGCATCTGGGCACTGCGATGAAAAGCTGGATCTGATTAGATACCATATTGTCTTTAAACAAGTTAGCTTGAGTTACAACGGTTATGGCACCTCAGAAAAATATTTATTCCAGGGTCTGGGATAAATACATGGGTGCTGTAATTCTGCAACTAGCTGCAGCCCCTACTTTGTATGTACTCATGCCACAAAATCTGCTTTGCACCAGGTTTTTTTCCAAGGCCAGTGGAGAACTTTCCTATGTAATGCTCATTATAGTTTACATTTTTCCATGTGCTTAAGAACATTGCAGGCATGTAGACTTTTACATGTTCACTTTGCTGCCTTCCAGGTCAGATAGTGCTTCCATTTCCTTTCAGTTATTGTAGATTTGGAGGGAATAAATAGCTTTGAATGGGATATTTTATATAACTTGTAGTTTATATAAAAAACCACGTAGTTATCATGAGTAACAGATGTTCGTATACAACATTTTTAAAAATTGTTGCATAATCTTGTCCTGTCAAGGCTTTGTAAGAACATGTTAGACAAATATCTCTGAATGATGGAACAGATATTGGACCCTGAAATAATTCAGAATGTTGGGCTGAAACTAGAAATTTTCAACTAGTTTTCATTTGTGGGCTCCTAGAACATTCCACTGGAGATGAAATATTACAGACTTTATCAATGTAGAGTACAGAGGACTTGATCTTAGTTACCTCCTACTGATCCTGTCAAAAGCATTAGGAGACTTTCGCATCTGACTAGAAATTAAAAGCTGTGGACTGTGAGAAGGTCTTTTAGAGACCCATGTATCAGTGATTCTGTAAAACTGGACTTTGCTAGGGAGGTATATTTTTTCTTTTATTTTTTACTTAGCCCACATGAGACAGTCCTGATGACACAGTTCCACAATGTTTTCTGGGGCAGAACTTTCTCCTGCAGTTTCTCCTGCCACTTTACTTAATCCAATAGCCTCCCCTCTGAATTTATTAGTGGGGAGAAACTGACATGGGAGAATCAATTGCTCCCTTGAGAAGAGAGATTTTATTAATTTAGAAAACAGGTTAACTAGGTAACACTGACAAAAATCAGCCTATGGTTCTTAGCTGTGTGAATTTTTTAAAATGTGGTTTACTTTTGTTTTCTCAGTAGTCACTGTACAGTAGCCACTTTAATAAACAGCTATAAGAACAATTAATTTTTACTGCCACAAGATATCATAATACAAGTGTACTTAGCTTAAAGACTGTGTCTGAACAATTTCTTTTCCAGAGTGTAACAGGTTGTCTACACCCTGTAACTCTTTGTTAACTCATAGTTTTGACTGAGCTGGTTAGTTTGGATTTCAATGATACCTAAAAAGAGGGATAGTCAGTTTTATGGACTAAATGACTGCAAACGCTTATCCATAAAGATAAACCAATTGTTTTTTATTAGAGCATAGGGAACAGGGATAGAAGTGCTGAAATGGATTATCACTATAATTTATCTGTAAAATATATCTGACAGTCCAAATACTAGGAAGCTATTAATTTCAAAAAGTTCAAGGCTAAACTTGCTGTAGTCTAAGTAAGTGTTTGTTAGTTAGTCTGTTTTTTCTGAGCATATGAACCAAAATACTGTATATTAATTAGCATACTGTAAAAATGCTCATTCTATTACAATTTTTGTAATTGAAATTTCCTTTTTTCTATTTGATTTGGGTTTTTTTTTTGTTGTTAGTTTGGTTGGTTTTTTTGCTTGTTTGTGTTTCGTTTTTTAAATTACCTTTAAAAATGCAATAAATTGTACTGTCCTACTTTTTAATACTTATTAATATACTTATGAACTTTGAGAAACACAGTGAATAGAAGAGCTTTTAAAATGCCTTTTGAGAGTAGCATAAACCAACAAAAAGAGAGACTATTATGACAGAGACTCAGAGGAGAAGAAAAGGGTCAAACAGCAGAGACTAACAGCAACATAATTAATTGTAAGTTAACATGATCACTTGCAGCCACACTGCTCAGCAGCAAAATAGTAATCTTTGTGTTTGTAGTTCCATTTCATATCGTTTAATACAAAATTAAAAGTGCCATATTCATAAAGCACAAGGTGAACTACATATTTCCAGAACAAAATTGACCAAAGTGCTCTGAAGAGGCAATAGTCACCAAAGGGAATTGGTGCTGCACTGTCAACCAAAAGGGATCAGAACTTGCCTTTAGACAGGCCAGTTGATATTACTCACTGGGACTCGAGAACTGCTCAGGATTGTCAGTCAAGGCTGGGAGAACCCATGCAACAGGGTTTCATGAGGATTTGCCAGCTACAGGGATGGAATAGAAGGGTAATGAGTCTAGCAGATTGTTATGTGGAATACTGCCTCTCTGGCTTGTCTTAGGCCATTAAGAAGTTGTAAAAATCCTTCATTAGAACAAGTGAGTTTGTATACAGTGGCTTGCAGCCTGATGGATCTGTTCTTATAGAAGCAGGACAGAGTGAGGAAAGAAGGAAAAGAGATGACGTTCCATCAGTAATCCCAACACAGCTGGGAAAGCCCAGAAGAGCAGAAGTTGCTCTGAGTTGTATGTTTTGTTGACTGGTGTGTGGGGAGGGGATCCTCAAAAAACAGATGGCACTACTGAATTGTCTTTTTGCCTAGCAGCTTCTAACTGATCACTGGTGAAACCATAGGGGAGCTAGGGGATGTTGGTACCCTCTGACTAAACCTAAGGATTCACACCTCAGTATGTATTCACTTCCATATTTGTCTTCATCATCAAGACACTAATGATTTTATGAAGTGCCCTTTGAAATCTACCTGCCACAAAGGTGCTCCTTTGTCTTCCTTCTGAAATGTCCTCTTTATCTGAAAGAGTCCTGATGTTGGGTAAGTTAAACCTAATACTCTGCAGGGCATCCATGGTGTTTTGTTTTCCTCATGTCATCTGAGTGCATCTCTTTTTGTATTCTCATGTGCCAAGGATAGGAGGCAGTTGTACTACAGCTGCTCCACTTTCACACTGGCCTGAAGTGGCCTGAGAGAAAGAACTTGCTGAATGTTCTGCTTGAACACTGAGCAGAAACACATTGACTTGGCTTGGCAGGGTCTCTCAGTGTCAGTTTTACTCAGCAGTTCTCACAAAATTAAAGGTAATATCAAAGCAAGAACAATATAAACTATCACTACCCTGTTGACAACTCTGTGATAGAGAAGTCATAGCAAAGATCCTCCTAGCTTGTTAAAATTTTTTGGCTTACACCTCTATGGACAGAACTCTATACACTCTATATATGCTAAGTAAAAACTTTTGGAAACTAATATAAATGCAGATTACCAAACTTTTCATGTCTGTGATTTTTTCCCATGCATTTTATTATCGTTTTCCCTATGGCATTTTACTAAACAATAATTTATTTTGCAAGTCTTAAATATTCTGCTTTTCAATTTATTGAATTAATTCTTACTATTCAAACAGTGTACTTTAGTCCTTAACTGGGTAATTATTCTTGATATAATGTTATTTTATCATGTGACTAAGGATAAGAGATGTGGTTTTATGCTACCAGAAATGTTAAAGAAAATTTATATGAGATCTAATGTTTATTTTTCTTTGGTGAATCCATTTATTTAATGTTCTTAAACCTATGTCAAAGATTAATTTAGCCCTATTGTCTTTTATACTGATTTTTACAAGTATTTCCAGACTTCAGGCACAGTCCAACAAGATGATGATGTTCATTGCTAAGGATGTTACTTCTCAACTGAGGCTCAAGTAAATTATGTAAACATTTCCTGTGGCAGCTCCCCAAGGTGTACACAAATGGTAAGCTAGAGTGGTGTTTTCCAACTTCTTTTTTTTTTAATCTTGGGCTTCTTTTCATGGAACTAATTTAATCAATTTGGAAAGAAATTGCCTTTAAAACAAGGGAAGTTGTGAGTGCTTTCAAGTGTCTATTTTTGGATCACATATGAAAGGAAAATAAATAAAGTATTATGTTTAAGACTCATTTAGAAACGGCTTATAATAACATATGCTGAAGATAATGAATAGCTAAGAGAACTGGTCATGTAATTATTAGAAGAAACCACACATTGTCTCAGAGAATGTAAATCAGCAAATTGAAGTCAGCCACAGACAGCCTACTCCAGGGATTTATTCTGTGGCTCTGACAAGACCTCTGTTCAGCTGCAGCTCTGCTACTGCTCTCTGGTTCCAAGGCAGCACACGCTCACTGCAAACTGGCCCCTGGGGTTACTCCTGTCCTACATACTATTTATGAATGCAGTCCAGCATTCTTTTGCTAGACTGTGTATTTCCAAGAATGCTTGGCTTTTCTGTCTTCAAAAGGTGACTTGAAATAATATGTTGTGAAAGACTGAAAAAAATCCCATAAGGTCTTTGGAGAGGACAGGAGTTTAAAAATATCTTTCAAACAGCAGTAAAATTTTAAGATAAAATATTTCAGACAGCTCCTCCTTGTTGTTTGAACTGCACATTCCATATGAATTATTGGGAAGAGGCCAGGTTGTGGATATGTTAGAAAACATGCAGGATTTTGCTTTTAACCTTGCCAATAGTGAGACAGGAGAAGCAAATAGGCTCTGATTAGTGGCATACATTTTTCAGTTATATCTGAAAGTATATCTTCAATTAAAAACAAAATTCCTGACAATAATATTAATCTTTCTCTTGAGTTTCCTTTTTGTAAACACATCGTAGGGGTATTGGCTGGACAGAATATCAAATAAATGGAATATAAGTTCAGATATTCACTGTTATTTAAGATTTCTCCCAAGATTACCCTTTTTTCATGCCACCTGTAGTTCACCTAACCACTACCAATAAAAGATTTCATACGATATATCAGCACTCTCACAGTAACTTCTTGGGACAATGAACAAAGGAATTTCTGTTAACTTAGAAAGGAGTTGGTTTAGGGGTCAAGACGATGATAGAGGACTTTGCTTTCTCCACAATCAATTTGTTGAAATTACTCCCATAAATAGTTGGCCTGTGTGATTGAAAGGTCAGGAATGGGATAAATACATATATTGAAGATTTTTAACTAGCTGATTTTACATTGAAAAAAGCCCATGATATTAAAGAGTACAGCCATACAACCATGTAAAAATTGTGAGAAGTCAATCCTTGACTCTTAATTTCTTATTTCTCTGAGTTTTGCTTAAGTGGTACAGAAGAAAGAAGGTTCTCCACGTGTTGCTTTCCGTATTGTACAGTTTGAAGCAGTGGCTAAAAATCATGCTGTCCTTTCTGCCATAAATGTGTGATGCAAGAGGAAAAACTGCTGTCTCAGAACTGAAAGCAAATGCATCTAAAATTCAGGTCACTCTGTGTCTTTGTTAACTCATTTAGCAAGCTACAGAATTAAGGATGAAGATTTGTTGCATCTTAGGAGCATCCTGCCCAATGAACGCCCTCTTCTTAAGCATTATTTATTCTGCTATTGTACCACAGTTAATTATCTGTGGCTGTGCTGACTCCCTTTATTCATTTTAAAATTCACTTCTGTGGTAATGCAAAATGATGCCAAGCAAGCCACAACTTCTCTCTGTCCCCAGAATAACTGTAGCAAAGAAGATTTACAGTAATCTCCACCAAAACTGCCCAAGGCGTTTATTCTTCAAACTTTCTGGGTACATCTATATAAATTTGTACAGGGATGGTTGAAAGCCAACAAATTGGGCCTAAATGCTGAAATTTATTAATGTGTTTCCTCACTGACAAGTAGATGAATTTGGTTTTCCTCTACCTTGTGGAAGTTTGAAGATCAGTGTTACTTTGGCAGGTAGATTCATGGTTTTGCAGGGCTGCCAGGACAGGTTAGGTTTACTTATGCCAAAACTTTCTTAGCAGAATACTAGTCTTTCCAGAACTACAGGAAGATGCCATGGTAGAGAGTAGGTGACTGTTAAGGGACAGAGCTGAGAGTGAATAAGGGGCAGAAGTGGACAAGTGGCAGTAAGGGAACCCAAGAAGGAACAATGGAATTGTCTGGGAAAGCAATGTGAGGAATGCTCCTAGAAAATATGGCCTCCAGGAACACAGAGAGGGCACGTGGTGGTGTGTAGGAAGGAGACACCTAAATGGTAGTTCAGGAAAAATATGTCAAAATGTAAGAGGACTGAACAGGCCCCAAGTTTGAGTGTCAATGGCAGGACATGACTAGAGGCATATTAAGGCTGAGACAAGAAGGAAAAATAGATTATTGTACTTCAAAGAAAGAGACACAGAATAGCATTTCTTTAGGTAAGAAATACCTTTCATATTATAGGGAAGTTTAAAATGTAAATTCAGGGTTGAAGAACTTAATTCTGCTCACAAAAGAGTATTTTGCAATGAGGATGAAATATAATTTTTTCAGTTGCCTCTCAAATTCTTGCAGTTTCAAGCGGAATAGAATTAGACACCTTCCATTTTAAATTTTAGTATATTTTTCTTCCTCTTGTAAAGATAAATTAAATGTTAGGTCATCTTACACTGTTTATTTGCAGCGGTATTCCTGTTGCAAGTTCTTTTATGTATTTGTTAATCCCAGCGTGGTCTTCTGCACTGGCTCACAATTCTTCTTGGAATAAATCCAAGATACACTGTATTATATATGCCACTTTTAGAGAAAAAAATCTTTACAGCTGGGAAAAAAAAAATCACTTTCAATTTGTGTTCAAATTCTTCTGTCTTAATTAGCTTTGTTTTGTGGCTTAAGGAACCAGATTTTACTCCACTAATTAACAAGGCAGACTGTCTTATCAGCATCATTCGTCTCTGTGTATACTTAAGTATTGCTGAACTCTGCAGTTTTGTAATCTGCAAGCTTTCATTTATTATAAAGTTTGTTACAATTCTATTATGCAAATTATTAAATGCAAGCATTGTTATATTATCAGTTAAAAGTGCCAAAGTGAGAATAAAATAAAACAAAGTTTGAAAGGACAAGGTGGGAGATATAACACAAAAAAATAAAACAGATTAAATAATTCCCTCAAAATACATATTTATGAATACTAATGCCTCTAGTTAAATTCTTTTATACTAAAGGCATCACTGTGTAAGAATAATGAAGTAAACTGACATGGATAATAAATGTAATTCTCTATGATATGCTGACATATTTTCTACAGTGTCATCAACACTGTAGTTTTGAAGACAAACAGCTATAGACCAAAGATTTACAGTTTACAGACCTTGTTCTTAAAACCATATATGTTTATATATAAACATCTAAAAAATTCTACTAAGAGCCCTTTGTGGAAGTGTCTAAATGCGTAACTCCTATCAAAGTCAATGAGATTAGACAGTTAGGGCAAGAGCTGTAAAGGGATTCACTAAAAATCATAGCTGTGGGAATTCACAGCCTTGAATCTGTCACCTAGACTATGTGTGAGCTGAAAAATAAAATAATGCAGGCGCAGTTGTGCACTAGAGTGGCCAATGGACATGGCATGGCCAGGATTCACATGGATTCAAAAAAGTCCTTGGCTCTAAAACAGGCTGGCTGCATCTAAGCACCTATTAGCAGCATTCATCCCTGGGAAATATGCATGAACTTTCTGAGGAAGTGGTTTGAGCACTTTGTGTGAGAGACAGGGATCCATATCAGGTGAACATTTCAGAGTGAGGCACAGGAACACACAATGTTATTTATTCAGACGTGGTGCAAGAGTCCCTGTGCAGTTATGCACTCTTGACTGGTGATCAAAAAGATTACATATTTGGTGGGGAGCTGCCAAAAGCAAGCAGCGGAAAATAGAAAGGTAACCTTATGATATTTGGTTTATTTTGCTGTCTTTGCTGTTCTTTGTATTATATTTTGTCTATCCATTGCCTGGATCTCTGCTCCCATCAGCAGTATGATAGCATTGTAACAAATTCTTAGACTTCATTCTCCTTCACTTGACCTTTTTTTTTCTACCCTGGAAGATGGTTCTCAGGCTGTGGCCATACTACTGTAGGTAAACGTACCAGATCCAAGCCTCTGGAACTCTTATCAACCATGTCATGATATTGTCAGTATGGACCTTGACGCTCTCCCAGACCTGTGCACAGTTTAGGAGCTGGCAGAGCCCAGAACCATTCACCATTTCAGTTGCAATCATGAATAAATGTTTATCACTCTCCTGGACACCAGAATATTTTCTATGTTGTATGAATTATCAATACACATTGGAGACAAAAATTTTCAAGTCTGCATTCAACTGAAGTAGTGGGATCAAGACAGAGCTCAGCCCCCATTATTCTGAAATTGGAGCAATATTTAGAATCCTCTCTGGTACAGCCATTTCTCACAGCCAGGACCCTGAGCCAGAGTTCAAAGGCTACCTCATGTCAGTGACATCAGTCTGTCAGAGAGTATATTACATGGGGATTCACATGATTTTGCATATCTTCAGGCTAAGGAATGCAATAAAAAAGAAGAGTAATACAAATGTTTAAACGAGGCATGTATCATAGCATAGAAGTTCATGGAATTCGCTGGAGGGGAGACCAGCACTTGCCATTATACTTAAGGATGACAGACAAGTCTTCAGACATAGAAATACCAAGCTCTACGTGACTTCTAAGGATCTGCAATCCTATAACAAGTATCCAGTTTAAAATTTCTCTGCTTTTTATTTCTCAACATTCTACTTAAAGCACAGCAAATAGAAAGAGAAAAAAAGTTACTACATTGAAAATGTAGTTTTAATGTGTTCCATATAAAAATACTTACAAATTATTTATTCCTAGTTTTCAAAGCATTTACATTCTTGACTTTACTGATTCAAAAATCCCAAAACAATGCAACAATCTCTATATTAAGATCAAACAGGCAGATGTTTCACTGGAAGTGGATTTAAAATTGGTTGTTGAGGCATTTACACACCTTTTTCATGACAAGGATTCCTAGTCCTTGAGATCCTGCAGAGCTGGTGTCTGCTCTTGTGCCACACAACCTGTAACCTTTAACACAAGTTTAAATGTGGATCAGAATAATGCGACAGAGAGACAGGGGGAAGTCATAGTCACCATAATAGTCAGAAGCTTTAGCAAGGATAACACTGGTTACAAGCCTTAGGTGTAGGTCGATTAAGCCAACAGTTATCACTAATAACATAATTTTGAACATATCACTTACCTCCATTTGTTACCAGATGGTGCCTGGACTCCAGCAAAGAGAAGCTTTAAGGAGAAATTTGATGAATATGGCATCTTTAGAGACTTTGACCACACATATTAGCTTAGCAAATGGTTTAATAACTCTGGGAAAAATTAACATTTGTGGGATAAAAACTCATCATGTTTGCAGAGCAGAGGAGATAGATGACTGATATGAAAACTGGAATACCTCAACAAACTATTTTTAAACAACAACAGCTGGAGTTTGATTAAAAACAGATCAAGTCCAACTAAAACCAGTCTGGACAGAATTCAGTCTAATGTTAATAATTTGTAGGTGAAAAATAGATAAATAATGCAGTCTAAAAGTGTATTTATTTTTTATAATCATATTGTTGTGTCTATAATAACCTAAAAATATAAACCAGATTTACTTTGAAGGCTACAATCTTGCGTGTTTCAAGGTTTTTAGCAACTGCATGAGCCACTTGCATCACATATTTTATTCAGACCAAGCGATATGAGATATACACAAAATTATTTATTTAGAAAACATTGAAAAAGAAGTGCAGATGATTCCTAAGCAGTCTGAGTCAAAAACCTTAATAAAAAATGCTGTATGGAAAAGGACAATGCTATTCCTCCTCAATTCAGGTGTACTAGCTAAACAGCTTGAGTTTGCTAAAATATGACTTTGCTATCTGCTTTCAAATCATGCTTATTTGTGAGAAATTACTGTAAATTTCATTAACATAATGACACATCCATCTCCGTCAAATAAAAATCATTTATATAATAAATAAGGCAGGAAAATTGCTCAGATGGAATAAGCACAGCCTTCTGAGTTCTCAGCTAGAGTGCAAGGAGGTGATTTTTCCAGATGTTAACCTTTTCTGTAACCTTCCAACCAACTTTGTTGTGAGGGGAAGAATAACAAAACCTTTTTCTAAAATAAACAAAGAAATTTATATCCATTTATACACAAACACACACACACACACACACACACACACAGACAGACATTATATACAAAACTACGGTAATTTCAAGGATTTTTTTTGTTTAAATAAACATTAACAAAACAGACATGCATAATGGGTAGATGAGATGGACCTTTGAAATATTATCTTCTCTTATATTTCCTAAGCAATAGAGAACATCTAAATTATTAATGTTATCAATCTCCTTCAGAGAAGGAGATTTATTTTGCAAATTCCAGGAACCCTAATCAGCTGAATTTTTAAATACCCAGTGTTTCTGTCTTCCTTTACTGTTTGTTTTCAAATGTTGATTTTTTTTTTAAATGCCACAAAAGAGGAAAACAAATCACATCTTATATTAACCCATAACCTTTTAAGCTACAGAAACAGACAGGTCATTTTTTTTTTTTGGTGTTGACATTCTGCATGTGTAAGAAAAACTTATGTATGTAGATTCCTCTCACAAGAGCTTCAGGGCATAACCCAGACAGAGAAGCCATCACTTTTCCATTCTGCACCCAGGCTGCTGACAAAAGAATTGTGCAAATGAGCCTTTAAATCCTTAAATAGTCACTACACAATGCATGAAAGAATGCAGCACGGGACAAAGGGCAATATTCACAGTTTATCTCAGGGTGATGGATCTGAATCGACGCATGAACATGGGTTTGTTACGGGATGGAGTAGGCCGAAAACCCCTACTGAGAACCCAGTGGCCACAGTCTGTAATGCAAACAGTCAGGCTAAGTCCTTCACAATTAGGGTAAATGGAACTGGCCATTATATGAACTTCAACTTGTTCTCATGATTGATATGGGAAATGAAAAGTTGTATATATCTCTACAAAGACTGAGAGTTTTCGTCGCCTGACCAATGCTAGGAGTTAGTAGATTCATATTTTAATGCATAAATTCCTATTCTATATTTCTATTTAATAAAGGTGCTTGCACTTTCATCCACACTGCAATGGGTGTTACCAATTCTGTTATTTTTCTAGAATTTTAGCTATAGATGACACACAGAAATAAACTCAAGAAACTCATGAATCTGTACAAAGACTGTGCAATCTGTACTGATTGATAACCTGTATGGACCAATACCTGCTCATCCACATCCTTCACACCATTGGCCTGTATAAATATTCGTAGGTAAGCAGCAGCTAAAGTATTACTTGTCTTGTGGCATTCAGCACTTCTGGAAAACAGGGTCCTCTAAACAATATATATTATATAGAGCATTTATAAATAAATGCATTTTACCCATACTGTCCATAACAGTTACTAAAATACCTTGTATTAATATTTCAGGTTTCCTAAAATAAAGGAAGTTAAAATCTTGATGTAATGCATTATAGAGAGGCAAATGTTAACTTTTTAGTACTCCAACAGGAGGGCCTGTAGCAAGGGGTTCTGCACCCTGCCCTCTATTTATTTCCTCTTTTTTCAGCTTGCAGCAGCCCGAAGGGAGAATATAAAATTGCTACCTGTAAAATATGTCCAAACTCAGCAGTCAAATCATCCACAAAGCATCAAGTGTTCATCTATACTTTTGGTGAGGAAGGAATTCTCATTAGCTTATTGAAAGCACCTGAGTGGAAAAAAAAAAAAAAAAAAAAAAAAGAAGTCTTTTTTTTATTTATATCTCACCTGATAACATTTAGGGGTGAATAAATTCAGGTAACTTTCCAAGAGTGAAAGGGCATATGATTTCACATAAAGACCTGCACGAGGGCCACCAGGACAGCCAATGAAACACAGAGACTTCAAGAAACTCTCTTCAAAGCAGCCCTATGTATTCAAGTATACACTGCATTCAAGTTGGATGGATTTCCCTTTTGTCTATAGTCATCAGAGGCAAGTGACATCTTGAACGCCTCAAGAAGATTAAATAGCAAAGCTCAGTCGGAAGCTTAAAAAAAAAGAGAGAGAAAAGAAAAGGGCCAACTTAGCCATTATGGAGCTGGTCCTTTCTTGTCTGTGAAAGAGCTTTCAAGGAGTACTATTGGAAGAAGAAGGCCCAGATAAAGAATACAATGACGTTAGAAAGGGAGAACTCCGAGTGGAACCAGAGGGTGTGGGTTGCACTGAATGAAGGATTAGTGCAGCTTCACAGCAAAGAAAAGGGGAATCCTAGTCAAGATGAAAATGAGGAATTACTTTTTTTAGACTTCAGTTCACTGAGCAGCAACAATGCATGATGGGAGGTACTTGACATAACACTCTTCCAGGCCATGTTTGCTCTCCATGTGGGACCAAGAAAAAACAACAACAGTGGCACACCAAAACAAAACAGTTTTTAACCTAATAAACTTACTCAGAAATCCTTTCCTGTAAACCTTGGGTTTTATTTACTACTGAGTATCTGTACGTTGAACCAATCACTCATGAGAAATTAGCATGCCAGATTTGCAGACAACATGCCTTTTAAAAAGACTATATTTTGTAAAACATTCAAATCAATGCATTCTTATTGCACATTATAGGAAAAGGAGAGATGTTGAGTGTAGAATTCTTCACAGCCATCACAAAATAGTTGACTTCTTATCGCATCTTATAGCAAATTATAATATCTTATAATTTCTTATAACACCTTATAGCAAATTAGAAAGCAAACTGATGTGGAAATAAAAAATATTTTGGATTCCTAAGATATGTGCACAGCAGTCAGGTTGATTCTGAGTTAGGGAAAGGACATAAGTGTGGTGAGAAGGTACAATTTAATTGTATTGAGTGATGGGCACATATTCTGATCCATAACTATTCATATTATTCTGTGAATCACTGAGATACTTTCCCATGGGTGAGGAACCTGTAGCTGCAGAATCACGTTACTGGTTGTGATATAGCCAAGGTGGAAAAAAGTGCTGGAACACAGAGTCTCTGTGACAACATATTTGTTAATCTGATGCAAACACATGCTTCAGGTTAAGGTGAGAAGCAGCAGGTTAGGGGCATTCTGGGGATGTTGTCACTTTTACATCTCAAAGGGAAAGGAGCAAGAAGGACTTATTTACCTGTTGGTGAAATCATCATGGTAATAGAGGGCAAAAAACCCCAAAAATTTGGTCTACCTCATCTACTTCCTTAAAGTGTCAGGAAAAGCTAAAGCAGTTTAGGATATTACAAAGTATTAATCTAGTGTAGAAACCTCCGCTGTCCATATGGGCTAGGGACCCTTTGCTGAAAAGCTTTCTTCAGGGCTCAATAAAGTGCTGAAAGGGCAAAAAAAAAAAAAAAAAAAA
>VXBU01003647.1:303901-345919 GCA_013400315.1 Bombycilla garrulus
GAAAAAAAAAAAAAAAAAAAAAAAAAAATCATTCTGTTTCCTTGGGTACCTCTCATTCCAGGCAAATGTAAGGTTTTATCAGGGGAAGGACAGAAGGATCACTTGCCTCCAGTACCGCACCAGTTCATGAAGCTGTTAATGAGGAAGTCAGAGGCTTCAACTCAAGAGCAGCTGGAACACCACAGAATAGCTGAAGCAAAGGATGCTTCTTCCTAAAGTGCATGAATCACCTGTGCTTGTGATGATATGTTATTTGGATAATCAGTAAGAAGAGAGAATTTTTTGTGTTAAAACAGCTTGATTTGAGAGGTTTAGACAGAAGAAAGTGCAGAGGAGGCATAACTACTCTATAAAATGTCCACAGGCAAATATCATGAAGGCATTAGAAATAAAGGAAAGGCTGGTGCCTGGACAAATGAGCTGTGGCTGGGAATATACTTAGGAAATCAGAAGGTCCTCTTTTGGTCTTTTGACAAGGGTCTCCCAATAGCAACAAGAACATAAAGTAACTCTTTCAAAAGCCAAGCAGTATGTATTTACTGTATGACTGTTGCTGTTAATAATTGACTACATGTGATGACCTAAAGCTGAGGGAACCAAACTGTAGCTTTTGAGCACACACAGTCCTTGCATTTTCTAGAACTGCTGAGGTTCTAGTGTGATGTGAAGGCTCTAGCATGCAGCCTGACAATCTGCTCCCTTTCTAGCATGCTCCTTATATTTGTTCCCTTTTCTTGTATTAACTATTCTTTCTTTCTACTTACTGACTGCTGAATTCTAAAGGATACACCACAGGAACTGCATGGTGAAGACTTTCCATGCAAACTACTGAAAAACCAGAAATTTAACAGTCCATATCACAAGGCAGTTATGTGAGAAGATGTCACAGATGCCTCTGATCTCCAGTGTAAAATTCTGTTTTGTCCTGTTTGTCATCTGGCTTCTTTTTGTTCACCTTTCTAATAGGAATGGCCTGGCAGTCACCTGGGTCTGCATAGCAAGAAATGGATCACTGGGTGTTCAACAGGGTGGTTGGTCAGGTTTCAAATCTGACCTCTTATTTAATCATCAGTTTGGAGAATGATTTAATCAGGTGCTGCATCACTGGAAAAGAGTTTTTAGCTGTTTGACAAGCTTGGGAGGAATTCCTGATTTCACAGTTTCTAGACATACACACTAATGGGCATGCAGCATATATGTGGTGCACTGGGTAGGCAATAGTTCTGCCACATGGATGCTGCTGGATAAGAAATTTTTCTTTCATTTTGGAGATATATATCTTTACTTTTACTTTGATTGTTAGTACTTTCAGAATTTAAATATCTAATTCCACTACTTGTTTATACATTACCCTTACAGACAATACCTTTTTTTCATAAAAGAAGTGTGATATTTTTCTCTGGAAGGGATTATAATTAAAACGGCATACCACCAAATTATATGGAGCAAATCTCAAAGCACAATAGAGATAGGTGGATAAATAGTTTTACCAATGGAATTCCAAAAGTTGAGTGGAGCTCCCTTGGTTTACATAGAAAGAGCCTCACTCTGCACTGCAGGGAAGGAGCAGTGAACTGTGGAGTTCTAAAGTACCCTGGGGGAGCTGAAAGCACAGAGAGATACCAGCTCTCTATCCTGTGCCCTGATTTAAGCATATAAAATAAATGTTGTAATATAGATGATTCTCTGTAGAGACTGTTATTTGACAGTGTTACCTGAATACAATGATCCTATGTTTTACTACTCTATCTGTGTTGCTGAGCCAAAATCCCAAAGCTGGCTGACCCACCATGCTCCCGCCATGCAGTCTGGTGCTGACTGCTCTGACCTTCCCAGCCTTCTGCTTGAAGGCAAAGAAGAATTGAACAAGCACCTGTCTTCTGCACCGTAAAAATAATTTTTTCCGATGGTAGACCAAGATTTCTTTCTCTCATTAGAATGTAATGAAGTATATCTTTGTTCTTTGCAGCAGTCTCAAGTGAGGAGACAGCTAACTTGATTCCATTACTGCTGTGATAACCCATGAAACTACAACAATGTATGGGGGGAAACAACGGCTCCTTTTTCTCCTCTGTTTCTTTTTTAATATTTTTTTTTGTAATATAACCATCAAGGCAATATGACAGCTTGTGACAAAGTTTTAAAAATAAAGAGCAACTGGTAAACAGAATTATTTTAACAGCATCTACATTAACATTTTTCTTGCGTTTACTCTAGTGTGCTGGGTAAGAAAATGAGGTTAATTGTGCAAGAAAATTCTTACAATTTTAATCAGGGTTATCCAATGTCAAATGTTTTCCCTTCTAGTTTGATGATTTGTGTGATCTTACATCATTGTGATGAACAAAGTTTCTCTTTGATTGAAGGAAAAGCAAAGTCAGTAGAGGACAGACAGTTTCCATGCATGCCTTTACTGAAGTTCATCTTCTCCTCCAGTGTAAGAAACACCTTTCTTGAACAGGAATGTAACAGATCAAGAATTTCAAATTACATTGTATTTTGCTTAGGTGTACCAAATACAGCATGAACAAAATTTTGACTGTGCAGTTATGTTAACAGTAATGAAAATGAGGAATTCCATGCTATGACATAACTAACATATAGAAAGCAGAATCATACTGAAGAACTGGAATTTTTCTGGCCTTTTGTTTGGTTTTGGCATCTGTAAAAGTGGGACAATTCCTACTGGAAGGGACCTGAGGAGGTCCAGTCCAACTCCATTCTCAGAGCAGAATCTGCTACACAGTTAGATAGCCCCTCTATTGCATTTGTCAATGTACTTGAAGAATAAACCAACTAAATTTTAAAATGTTTTATTCTTTTAGACTTTGACCTACATTTACTCCTTTTCCTCTACTACTCTCAAACCCAGAAATCTATAGTTTGATATAATATTTACACCTAAGCAATTCTTTCAACTTTGAATGATCAAAATCCTTTAATATTGCTCAAATTAGCTTGCAGGGCAGGATGACAGAAGTTAACACGACTTTTCTGACTTCCATTTGTAAGCACAGATAACAACAAAATTGCCAATTAAAATAGAACATATTCAAATTGGAATCACTTTATGGTTGATTGAGCTGCACGATATAACAAGCCATGTGTTGTTATTTATATTATCCTTTAGTTTAAAGAGTTCCTCTGATTGTACAAAGAGTGCCTGTGAGGGCAAGAGCTCATGCTCTGAAAGTATCTTCTTTATAATTTCAAAGCAGAAGGTCTCCAGGGAAACTGGTGATAAAGAAAATATTTTCACAAATGTTATCTTCTAGGAAAACAAAAAAACCAAAAAACAACAAAAAAAAAAAGAAAAAAAAGAAAAAAGAAAAGAAAAAGACCCCAACATTTAAAAGCATTTTTCAAACAGTGGATTTGACTAATTCCTGTATGCACTGATGACATATCTGTGGCAGTGGGAGAGAGCAAGCAACCTTTGTGATGCCTTTCATACAGGTTACAGTAGGATTTTACCTCATGGATCTAACAAGACATCCTACAGTGCTTCCCGAAGGCCCTGGTAACAAATCTTCCATGCTTAAATTCCCCTCTACAAAGGAATTGGAAGATCTGGTGGTTTGTGCTGCTGTAACTCCTCCAATTTTAGTTTCTGTCAGTATGGGCATGGAAGCCGACTTGTACTGCTGGCACAGCAATAGAAATCTGGTGCTACAAAGCAGAGATCTTCATTTACATCTGCTTCAGCTGGCATGGAGAAAAGTAGGGCCAGGCATAATTTCAAACAGATATCTTTTAAGTTAATTTTGCATGGAAAATATCAACACAACTTCAAAAGGGCTGAGAAACAATGAATCAGCTCTTTTGCTTCTCAACATGCTGAATGAACTCCACTTAAAACATTAATAACAATTTTTGGTTTGATTTTTTTTTCCAATCCATCTCCAAAATTTCACCATGATATTGTTACAACTGTCCTTCTTTTGACAGGCTGCAAACAGTAAATGTGTCGTTTCCTGTCCATAAAATCATCAACAAGCAGGGGAAATTCTTGCCAGAGGAAGAGCCTTGCTAAAGCTTAATACAAACTGTAGACGTTCCCTGAAGGTACAAGCATATCAGAGTGAAAAATATCTATTTGAAGCAAAAGCCTTGAGGAACAAACTACCTCTGTGAAAATGTTTCAAACAAAAAGGTACTAAAAGCTAACAAAAGCATCCATGGGACTGCAATTGCTGGATGCTAACTCCATGACTGTAGCAATCAAACAGAAAGGCTTAGTTAGGGTGCTCTTGCAAAGCAGTAATATTTTGCAGCTTCATTGATCAGGGTGCTTTAGAGCGACTGCCTCCAGCATGATCTCCATATAACATATTACTGTGATGACAAGGTACAGAGCAGCATGTCTGTACTATTCCTCAGCATAAGCAGTTTCCTCCCTTCGACATTAGCAACAGCTGACTTTTTTACTGATATAACCCATGAGGAACTTCTAATCTAACCCAACTAACCCAAGTTTCAGAAGCCTCTACCTTCTGCAGAGGATGTGAAGAAGGAAGCTAAATTTTGGGAGAAGATGCTTCTCCCTTTCAAACCAGTAGATAATATTTTTTCAAATAACAGCAACAAAACAATGGTGTTTTTAGTCCTTGCGCAGCTCATGGACCTTTTCAGAGGCAAAAATGTACCCATTCCACAGCACAGAAGCTGAAGCAAAACGCTCCATCAGAGCTGACAGGCTCCAGGACATACAACATAAGGACATCACAGTCTATGACTTTTCTTATAAGCACACAAGACAGAGTATGAGAACTTGTTTTAACTACCTGGTGATATGTCAGATATGCCAGGCCCTGGAAATGCCTGGAATGTGGATCCTTCTGGACATGGCTGGTTGACAGCTGCAAGTTCAATGGAAAATTTTGGTCTGCAGGGTGACCCTCAATAAACTATCTCAACATATCTGGCACATTTGGCATAGAAATGAATTGACGTTACTTTGGCCTAAAAAGCTAAATTTGAGCTCCTAGCTCTAGGCTCTCAGGAACAAACTCAGCAATTGTGACAGTGGGTTGTTTTGCCAAAAAACATACTGAATATTTCCCATTTCTCATGTTTTGGACATCCTTTGTCTCTATTCTGGATTTAAAACTAATGGTGAGGTACAATCCCAAAACAGACTGCTGAAATAAAATTAAGTGGAAATCAAAGAAATAACTTTTATTGTTTACTTTGCACACTTTTAGACACATACATCACCTAATTTAATTACCCTCTGTCTCACCTTTTTCTTTAAGGTTTTCACACATGAATGTGATTTGTGATAAGAACAGGTCCAGATGAATAACTTTCAGCTAATGGACAAATGAAAATTCATTTTCACTCATATTTATATGGGTAAAGAAATTACTTCAAATCATAAGTTTCCCAGGTGAGACAGATTTAACACAGATGACAAACAGATATGGAAGGCATTCAGTCCAGGTAAATCTCTGCATTCAGGACAAAATTTCAAAGCATAGAAAAAAAATTGTGTTGTCAATTACATTCCAGTAGGTTATGAAAACAATGCTTAGAATATGGATGCAACTCTCTCGGCCCAACATATGTGCATGGAAAGAAAAGGATTAACATTTGCATTAATTGGAAGCATTCGTGCCTTGGAAATACATGAATAAAATAAATGTTACCCACATCTAGCTGTGGTTGGATTGATAACAATTTGCACAAGCTGATGGTAGTTTCATGAGTCTCTGAATCTTTCTGAAAGACTTCTCAGATGCAAGAAATGTTTGGAAAAAGATTAAGTATGCTCCTCTTGGTATTTCCAATATCTGAGCTCTTACAGGAGAAAATCGTATCTTGTCTTACTCTGGTGCTGTCTGAAAAAGGAAAACTGCATGCCAGAAAACTGAGTGCCAGATCTGTGTCTTGAGTTTTCATATCTACAGGGACAGTGGGAAGGATCAGACTAAGAATATAACTTTGTTTTTATACAAGGAACAGTTCTGACTATGGAGACAGAACAGATTTGAGATGCTTGAAGACCTTTAGAGTTATGGCCTCATGGGAGGATGTGTGTGGCCATAGTTGCTGGAACAGTTGGTTGACTTGGCTAAGCAGAGATTGATCTGAACAACCTAAATATTATTAGAAACTGAGATTTCCCTTTGAGAACAGGGACACACTCACACTCACATACAAGCAGTCTGGTCTTTTGGTGGCACAAAGCAAACAGCTTTTGCTTTAGCCAGTTCCTGAAAGTGACCATAAACAAAAGTAGCTTTCTAATATTAACACAGCAAATTAAAAAAAATATTAATAAAAAATAAGAGGGTGGATTTACAACTGAAACAACTGGGGAACAAAGAAAATTCAGGATGGTCTGTTTAGTATTGAAATGCCTACTTTCTAATTGATAGTCCACCAACTCTTAATGATGTATTTCTATTCAAATGCATCACAAGGCAATTTCCTCACATTAGGAAACAGAGACAGAGACTTCTAGACCATTATGGATGGATGTTCCTTCTGGCCTTCAGCTTTCAGCTTCTTTGGTGGGGGGGGCGGGGTCAGTGCTACTGCTTTGTTCTTGTGAATCCCTCAGTTTACAGTGAAAGGATGACATTATCATTCTGTTTAAAAGTTAAAGTTTTGAGAGGTTTTGTACCTGAAAAGCTGTTCTGAAGAAACTATAGTTGAAAGATGACATTGTATAAAAGGAGGAAATAAAGTGTAAGATAATGTCATATATCTGTGCTTTTGTTCAATTTAAGAGTGTTTGCTGGAAAACTGTAAGCATTTGGCTTGAGAAACACTATAGAAAAATGCTATTAAAAATTATTAAAGAAACTGAAAACATTGACTCAAGCTGACCTTTCAGGATGATAGGCAATATTTTGATGGCAGTATGGCTAAAAGACACAAACACTGAAGTATGGCCATGGTGTGCTTGCTCAAATTGAAAAGTCTGTCAAAGTTCCTTTAGGTGTTTCAGTTTCTAAAAAGCTCATTAGTTCTATTTCCTGTTAAAGAAAGAAACCCAAACCAAAGCAAAAGTGAAACCATTAAAAATTATTAATTCTATTGGGTCTAACAAGAACAAATAGTGTCCACAGGCTCTTTTCTCCCCATAAACTCTATCAGTAAGTAGATTTTCTAGCTAGACTCTCAAAATGGGTGTTAGGCAGTAGAAAAGGAATCTGGAATAGAAATGGCTAAAATTTTCACAATTATTTTGTTAACAACTTTTGAAATAAACCTGCAGTTACCATGGCTCATTCAGCCATCTCTGACTTGAAGCTCTGCAGAATTATATGCAGAAGTTATAAAGAAGCCCAAATTCAGCTAAAACTCCTGGATGTCCAGGAAGGCCTCGATATTCCCATGGAGCTCTGTGAGTCTGAAGACAGACTGATCTGATTTGAGCCTTCACTTAGTGTTAAGGCATGACTAGCCTTTGGAGTCTGATTGGTCCTGCACATTATCAAAGGCTGTCAAAGAGGTGTTCTGAATTCCAGAAAGGGATGTGTTTTCACCAGTTGTTTGGAGGTCAGTCAAGCACTACATTCACTCTGACATGTAGAATTACTGAAAGTAAAATAAACCAAAAAAGTCTTATCTGCTAAATACTGTTGCTAGGATGTAGCAAGAGACAGCTAATGCCTTATCCCAAAGAGCAGGATTTCTACATGTTTGAAGAATGTCACATTTCTTAAGATATCCCCACAAATGCCTTGGTGGTGGGACTCAGCTCGCCAGTTCAAGGAATCATTTCAGATTTTTCACAGGTTCTGATGCAGAAATATGTTAGGACAGATGTTCCACCAAATCCCTGAATGCATCTATTGCTCCAGAAGCGATCTTCTGTGCCATAGTGCTTCCGAAGGTAATAGCATAGGTAATGAATGACAGACCTGGCCCTTGGCCTTTGATGTGTCCCTGTTGGCTATTCACTGCTTGGCTCCCTTCTGTTGTGGGGCTTCTGGTGTCTTCCACAAACGATCCAACTGGTGTCATTTAGAGGGCAAAGAGATAAACCATATGTGAAAAAGAATAAGATAGTATGCCTTTGTCCCTTTCCAACAAAGGAAGTCAATGTATAACAGACCAAAAATAACTGGTTTTATGATTGAGCAGCCTGATTCCTATTTACATTGTGTTACACTCCCCAAAAATAAATTTTGAAAGGGATACTAAAGTATTTCTCTTTTTAAGTGTGATTTTGCTAAAATGCTTGTAAAGGGTCCTTAACCACTCAATTTAATATACATTAAGAATTTGTCTACTAATTAAGGAAAAGAAATTGTATAGTAATTACTAAGTAATGCAAAGAGTTTAAGTGAATTTTAAGTGAAACCAGAATACTGTGGACTTACCAGTAAGTATCAGAACAGCTGAGATCTAACCTGACCTGTAAATACACTTATATTCTTGGAAGACATATTTCACCCCTGGCATTGTAGCTGTACTGAATTTTAAGGATCAAAAAAAAAAAATCCCCCAAATCAGGCTAAAAGTAATTCTAGGTTGTCCTGGATGAGAAATAAGAGTCAGAGGATGAGAACAGTAAAATTAATTCATGCCATTACTATGATTTTTACTATCACCTGGTCTTGCATTTCCAAAGCAGACTTTCACATCCACGGCTAGATTACACTGTGGCATCCCATATTGATCTCACCCACTAAAGCTTTCAAGCAGCCTGGAATCTTGTCTAACCTTCTGCAAATATATGCATTTAGAGGTCACGCACATGATGTGAGATTTGCTGGCCAAACGCATTCTGTGTGCTTACTCTGCAATGGAACCTGACAGTTAACTTTAGCCCGCTTGGTGCTGGGTTGCACTGGGTAAAGCACCCTCAACATTTTATGCTAAAGACAGAATTTTCCAAGCTTCTGTAATCCTGCAAGCTACAGCATTCCTCAGAAAACCACATGTGGTGGGCCAGCTGAAGGAACTTTAAAGAGACAATATGTTTAGTAGATTCAGTAGTTTGCCGCTGTCGTTTTAAAATCTGCCTCCAAAATAGTCTGCTACTGGAAGGTATAAAAACATTGCTTTTTCATATGTCTCCTACATCTCTTAATATACTTATGCCACATTTCCTACCATTTGGTACTTTCACAGTGACCTAGTACACATGTTAGTTATGGAGGTGCATGGCTTTTGCGTAGACGTCCTTTGAAAAGCAGATATCCAGCAAGATTAACTGCGAGAGCCGTTGAGGATTCAACTACTTGCAAATTTCTGTCTCTAATGTGTATATAACAGGAATAATGGCAGGAAAAAAAATGAAATTAAAAGGCCTTGTGCAAAATAGTGCCAACTGGACACTTTTTTCCTGGAGGCAGCAGGAAGACAAAAGCAGAGCTGCCCTACCTTGTGGCAGTGAGCAATTGATCCTTCTGTAGAAAAATTCTTCTTTTTAAGAAATTAGATATTTTTAAGCTGTTTTATTCCTTGATATTATATAAGAGCAATTTTAATTAATTCTTAACAGTTAAAAAAAAAGAAAAAAAGAAAAAGAAGAAATGAAGATTTGTGTTTCTTAGGAATGCTAAGCTGTACAAAAGCTCTGGGCTTTGTTTTTGGGCTGTCATTCTAAAGGAGGTGAGGACGGATTATAATTGCACTGTGGGGCCTGAACAGAGGACCCCTGTAGGTAGAGCAGGCCTTTCAATCTTCTGATCAACGGAGCTGAAACAAAAATGCAGGAGGGCTGTGTTCCCACGTTCTTTGACAGTTTCCTGCTGCAGATAGCGTCCTTTTAAACCTCCCTTATGCTTTCATTATGCTGCTGAAATAATGAATAATTTGCCTCCTCCACTCTTTGATATGCATGGTCAGATATTATTGGGTAAGAAGCAAGAGGGACCTTCCTATAACCTTAATCCAGTTCACACTAATAAAATGATTTAGCTGAGCATTCTTGGGAAGCAATTATTTTTCTTGAAGACAATGACTATCAAAAAGTCCCTAATGGGCAGAGGCAGATCAGGTCACCTCAGCTTTCCACTTTCTTCAACACGGGCGATATTTGGACCCTTAAAGTACAAGCTCCCTTCTGCAGTTTTGTCACAAATACTCAATCATTACTGTTGCTGAGTGTAGGGTTAAAAATGAATTAGGCTTAATTTTGATTTATTCAAGTGTGTAGTTATTGACTGTGAGAGGTTAACTGTACTCTAAGTTCTGTGAAAGAAAATACTCAGAGGGAGAAATATGCTGGAGAAATGTGAAAAGGGACTTCTGTTTCCTAATGGTAGTGATGAGAAACATATTTTAATTCTTATTCTCCTCTTTGTCATTAAATTATGAAGCTGGCATTGTTGAATAAAAAAGCCCCAGGATTATTGTGTTCCTAAATTAATACAGTATTAATGAAAGACAGATTTATTACTTTAAAACATCATTTTTTTGAAAAAAATAATGGTAGTTTAAGCAGGTTAGTATTCTCTTTTATATCTCAAAAATCATCAACAATTACAAAATACATTGGCTGTCAAAAAATAATGCTTCTATTATGTTATCAGGACTGATACAAGAGTCTTTGTAACAATCAATTGAATTGACCTCATATTACTCTTGACACAAAGATCATGTGTATCACTTTATTACTTGTGACTTATTATGATTGCTGGTTTCATTGCTACTTAATATAATTGTTAATATCCTTAACAAAAAACTATACGGCTGACTGAATCTTTTAAAGACAGGTAGATATGTGCTGAGATTTCTAAAGACATGTAAAGGCCTTTTGTTCACACCTTCTTTTATTGAAGTGATATAATTGAGTAGAAGATACGGTTCATTTGCATATCTAAAGTACAGCCTGATTCTGAAAAAGACAAACACTCTCATCTTATGAGCAATGTGAGAAAATAGAACTTCTAAATAATTCTAAATAACTTTTAAATACACATTTTCAGTGAAGTCCATAATACTGTACGTCCCTGTAGTGTTGGTCACATGCAAAAAGCTTGGTATTAAACAGCAGCATTGTAATAAAATTCAGACAACTTCTCAAGACTATTTAACCATATTTAACCATAGTTCATAAGAAACTTGTTAACAATGTTTCCCTATGGTTATCCTTAGCAATAATTTTAAAGACCTCACTGAATATTTTCAGTAACAAATTTGGCACAAAAAGCAGGGGTTGCTCTGGTTCAAATTGTTGAATCAAAAATGGGTGAACTGTAAATTCAGATTCAGTTTGTTGAATTTCAGACATTCAGATGTCAGAGGTTCAGAGATAAGGCATAATCATCCAACCCTTGTCTGAATTAGTCCCACCATTGTCAATTTAAGGATAATACTATGACTCTGCTCCTAATTTACGTGCCTGTGAGTACAATTTTGTCCGTGCTTAATCTGACTTTACAGACTGATAAAGATTGCACTGTGAGTTGAAAACAATTGATAGTTATGAATCATCCTAGTAGAGTGACTTTTTTCAGTACGGAATTGGAATTATGTAATTTCAAAAAGTCATAGTAATATATCACCTGGAATATTCCACATAGCCCTGGCTATTCAAAGTAAAAAAAAGACAAAGTAGAATAAGCACAGAGAAGGTCTTTTTTTCTTCTGGGTGAAGATGAAGGACAAAAGCCAAGGTAATTTCAATTATTCTGTGACTACAGTAGGGAGAAGAAAAATTAAGTGTTGTCTGATAAGAGCCAAACACTGAAACTTGGCTAAAACTTAAATACTGCTAACCTTGGATAGTATAGGGAAAACATTAACTTCCTTCTCTCTAAAGTGTTCTCCATCTCTAATCAAGTATACACCATAAAAATGTAAAAAATAAATTCTTGACATTTGGAGCCAGTAATTCCTTTCAGTGCAGTGCTTTGAGAGAATTTATCAGCATTTCGTAGAAGTGATGTGACATCCTACTTAAAAAGCCTCATGTATTGTGTCACCCATGTGGATATCTTCGCCACATGCTCTCCTAAACTTTGGTAACCAAGATTAACTTCTATGCAAATGTCTCATATCCCTGCCTGATGCTCCCAGGCTCTCGGTTCTTTGCCCTGCCTCCCTCCTCTCCTGGGTCTCTTCCTATCATGAACTGCTACTAAAGTATGAAGATACCAATTAATAGACTTTGGGGCAATGACATACATTATAAAATACATGGTTTGGATATCCCTTCACATACAGCTACTGTTGTCCAGAGTAAAGAATAAACATCACAGGTGGAAAAGGTTCTCCTGAGAGAGGAAAGATGCACAAAGACCATTGATTACAGTTGATCAGGCTCCACCAGTGCAGCAGGAATTGAGAAACACCAACCACTTGCAGGCTTTGACTCTTTCAGTACTGTAATTACTTGAATCAGAACATTGAAAATTGAACATTTAAATTAATGTGACTTCTGGTTAAAGAAATGTTTAACATGCGAAGTTGAGTACACCATGATATTTAAATGACCAGGTATAAATACTCAAGTTCCCAATTATGGATTTCTATGGTAAATTTTCACAAATAACTACTGCAAAATTGGAAAAAATGTTAATTGGTCAGTGAATATGGTACAAGAATAAAAAAGTTCCCACATCAGAAAATCACACTGATATTTTACCTAGTCTTGAGCAGACTATTTGCAGACATCAGCAGCAACACAGACTGCATAAATTCAGGAATCCACAAAACCCTGCCATCTTCTTTGGAGAAGTGACCTGGAGAGGAGTACATGCTTAGTATTGAGCCCTCATTAACCAGCATTTTCATCCTTGTTCAAGGTTGGAAAGTGATTAGCCTTTATTTTCTTCCCAGCAATGAACTGTGGAGTCACAGTCAGGCAAACTCTCTGGTCTGTTGTGATCACTTAAATTAACAACTTCCAGGAGCCTAATAGAGCACTACTATGACCATAAGTCAATGAAAAATTTAAAATCTCAATATCAAGATAATTAATCTCACATAAAAACCCCCATAAATCTCAGTCGCTGTTCATCTTTTATGTTAATATGATCTGAGAAACCATTTAACTACATTTTTCTCCTGAAAAAATATAATTCTTAAGAATCACTAAGAGAGATGATGAACATTAGAATACTTTGTCTCTTTATATTTTCATTGAATGAGGTATTGTTTATTTGGCTTTTTTTTTTTTTCTGAGGGATTTTAAGAAAAGAAGTTTCCTTGAAAAATGTGTGAGATCTGATCTTGCTTTAATAATAGAAGGATCTTTTTTAATATCAGGTCGTAAAGCTTCTCCTGCAATGTTATATATCTGGACAGACAAGGTCATTATGCCAGTCACATTTAAAAGTCTGAAAAAATTCTCTATATTGTCTGATCTTACTCCCATCAATGTACATCAGCTTGAGTAGTACAGTATTTTCAAAATCCATACACTCATTTGTTTTGGTCAGAATCAGACTAAGGGTTTTTTTTTCAAAAAGTGAAGGAAAAACTGTGTTCAGTATAAAAGAAAAAATATAATAAATATTCTGATTCATGTAAGTCTTCTTTCTTCTGTAATGTTTTATACTAGAAATAGAGGAGTTCAATAAAACACTCATGTTTTCTTCCATTTTTCTGTATATATCCATCCAAGATTTTTAATAATGAGCTTATATTTCCCTGTCTCCAAATGTTAAACTCTATCTTGGCCTTTTCCCATATGAGAGGCTTCTTCCTAAAATTCTTTCTATTACTGAGGACCAAGAACATGTATACCAGAAAAAGAACAGATTTCTTCCCAGCAGGCTGGCAACCTTCATCATCAGATATTAGATAAATTTTCCTTTCCTATTCAGAGCAGCTAAGGATTTTAGGGTTGTCTATTTTGGAGAAAAGGAGGCTGACAGCTTCCTGAGAAGGGGACATGGAAAGAGAAGTGCTGAGCTCTGCTCTCTGATATCCAGTGATAAGGGTCCATGAGGAGGGTCCAAAGCTGCTGCAGGGAAGGTGTAGACTGGACATTAGGAGGCCTTTCTCTACTGAGAGTATGAGCAAAACCTAGAGGGCTTCTCTTCTCTTCTCTTCTCTTCTCTTCTCTTCTCTTCTCTTCTCTTCTCTTCTCTTCTCTTCTCTTCTCTTCTCTTCTCTTCTCTTCTCTTCTCTTCGGAGGTAGGATATTGACACTGCCCTTTTAACAAAAGAATCAAAACTGACTTCCAAGTGAACAGTGACAAGGTAGGAGTTATGATTCTTCACTGCATACCTCTAGCACCAGGAGCCTGATATATATATATATTTGTGACCCTGAGCTGGCAAAGGAATGACTCCATGGGAATTTGCTTTGGGAATGTTCACATATAAAGAGAAGGATGTTCAGGCTCAGAACCTCTCCAAAGTTTCTTCCTGCCCTTCATGAGGAAATCTAGTTACGCTAGAACTTTATTTTCTTTCTTTGCATACAAACCAAAGCATTTTTTATACTATGGTTGGAAGAGTCTAGGTGGGTAAATTGCCAGAATGACCACTCTGAGTGAGACACAGATCTTTTTATAATCAGAATATTGCAAATGCATTCCAACTGCTCTCATGCTATTTATTATCCAGCTGAAAAATTTTAACATTTTTCACTGCTCAAACATGTCTAAAATCAGCTCTTGACACAGTGCAAGCTAATTTATAGCTGAGACATTTTTCTGAAATATTTTTTAGATGACTGGAATATTTGAAGAAGGACTAGAACAGTTTAATTCATGGAGAGATGTGCAACTGCAAATGTCTGTATAACATGAACACGGTCTATTTTTTGACTTACAGTAAAGCTCAACTAAGAAAAGATTGTTATTATTTAGGAACAGTGACTCCAAACAAGATTTCTTAAAATAATTCTGTGATGTTAGGAAACAGAGATCTTCAGTCCATAACAGGTCGGTTGTTATATGTAATTGCACCAAAAAAATAGTAAATGAATATAGCCTAGTAGTCTTTCATATGGTGATGCAAGATCTTGACAAGTAATCAATTCAGTCCAATTCATATCAGGAAAAAGGAGCCCATTAAAACAAAAAAGGCTTAAAAGAATGAGATGATTTAGACAGAATTGGATACCTTAGATATAACAAGGTTTGTATCTAACCTCACTGAATATTTACCATGTCACTATTCCCTTGACACTGATTTAAAAAAAAAGGTGAAGAACAGCACAAAACATTTGAAAGGAAAATATGGTATGTGCACGCTGCACAGTAGATGATATAAATATTAAGTAATCCCCTTTGTCTTACGCTTGTGAGTAAGGTTACATCATTTAGCGATGTCAGGAAAGAATGTTTTTGTGTTAGACACTGGTGATGTCGTGAGTACTAAGGATGAAATTCCTCTTAGGTGACCCAAAGATGCCACACAAGTGTGTCTGTAAAATCATTCTATGCTCTACATTTGCCTTTTAGGAGAACTCCTATGTTTCCTTTGTGCTACTGGTAGGCTGAATGCATCATGCCAGTGGACATATAAGACCACCCCCCCACTGGCCCCTGCTATCTCTGTGAATAACCTCAGCCTTGGAGAATTCCACCTGTAAAACTCATCATCTGGGGCAGGGACTTCAATTTTCTGCCAAACAATTAGTATTGCATGAGTTTTAAAGAAACACAGTATCTTAAGACAGCTGCCTACAGAGGCCAGGCCTCACCTGATGGCAATTAATGCAAATATGCCATAGCAATTGTTGCCACTTCTCAGAGTGAATAAACCCTATGAACCTTAGGTAAATACACAAGTTATTCAAATAAATCAGATCTAAGTCCTCATCATCCATGTCTGCTCCAGACAGAGCTTGGCTGGCTGACAATTCACAAAAATTGGTGACCTTTCAGCTAAGGAGTAAAAGACCAAAGGACCAAATTCCATTTAAAAGACGTTACTGGGAAAATTTATGGGAGAAGAGCATGGGTGGTTCATAGCACTGCCTTCTAAAACATGGAAAAGATACATGTGAAACATAAAACTTTATTGTTTACACATCTTTTCTGATCTCATATGTATGTATCAATGTATACAAATGTACAAGACCTTAGAAGACCTGTTTTGGGCCCTGAAATGAACTAAATATTCCCCCCTCCAACTGCCATCTCTCTTCAACACTCCTCCCTGCCCATGCATTCTCCAGCTTCTCTGTGCTCAGCACCCCTTCTCCATGTTCTTTAAATATTCCAAAAAACATAACTTGTTTATACATTTCTATATATATCTACTTAACCCTTTTCCATATTTACATGCCTCAACTTCCTTCACAGCCATGTGTCATGTATCTATTTCCTAAAGCTCCTTGGACTTACCCACTTGTCTGCTCTTGCCCAGATGATTTTCCAGAGTTGAATCAGCAGAGTGAAATCAAGAGTTTCCCGCTTGCCCACTGTGTTACCAACTGAGAAAGAACAAGCAGATGCAGGTAGTTGCTTGGGGTCACAGCATCTTCTGCAGGTAACCTTCTGGTCATCACCCCTTTGCAGGGGGCTGCAAACCACCCTCAAACCAGGACTGCAGTGCTTTAAATTGTTCAGATGGACTGCCCTGCATTTTTATAGAGAACAGTGTTTTCAGGCTTTTGCTTGTATTACTCTTATATTGTAGATTGTAGGGGACTATTTAAGAGAGGAAAAATCCAGATTTTAAGTTCTCATTTTGCTCAAATCAGCAGCAAACTTCGTTTGAGTTCAGGTAATCCAGATATGCAGCTGGATTAAAAGAGAGGATTACTACTAATGACAAGAATGTTATTTTAATTTAGAGAAGTGAGAATCTGGAGCTGAAGTGATTTATTAATTGCAAGTAGTAGACACTGGAATAGTTTGAGGGCTCTAATGACAAAATGGTTATCTGCAGTGGAAACATTTGTCAGTGTTCTCTTCTTCACACTCTTTCAAGGCTGTGTGGGAGAGAGAATACGTTGCATTGGAAAATATTCCCAATGACAGGCACAGAGGAGCAACGAGATGAAGCAATTAGATGGGAACCTGATGGGTATGAATGGGGGAGGGGACCTTCACTGTGGAACTAAAGTTACTGTAAGAGTTTAGGACAGTTTTCACATATTTATCCAAGATGGCCTTTGAAGTGTCTTGCGGGTAACAGCTGGAGGTCTGCTGTCACTGAGAGTGTCAGGAGACTCTGAAGATTTACAGCACAGCTTTTTTCAGCAGAGGGCAATTGCTGCTGCAGGAGAGTCTGAAATAGCTCTTAAAGTTTTCAAGCTGGCAAGAGCCAATGTAAGCTGTTGCACTGTTGTCCCAAGAGCTGAAAACAGCAGTACTTAATCACTCTTTGCACTGACTGGATGGGGTCTGTAAGCTACTATCCACCTTTTCTGTGTCTCTGGGAGACAAAACATTCTATCAGTGTTGAGGAACCAGTTTTACTACCTCGCGTCCTTTGCAGCCTGAGACCTCTCTAAAAATCTGGTTCACTTCAGATATCTAAGATGGATGTAGGTTTTTTAACCTTGTTATGGACATTAATCCCAAGAGTAGACTCATGGCCAAAACTGTCCATGTGTTAACTGCCTACAGGAGCACCCTCTGGGCCAGTTTAAGGGTGACTTGGACACTGGTGTTAATATAGAAGAGTCTATGTCATTTTCCTATCCATCCTTATCAGTATTTTGCGCAAAAGCCCGAAGGTTCATTTTCCAAGCTTGCAGCTGCCAGCCCAGAAGAACCATGAGGGTGATTTGTGAGCAGCTGCACTGAGGTCCTTTTGCAGGTTCCCTCATTAGTCCTGAGTATGCCCAGTTGTTCCCCAACCTTGCTCCCAGCAGGGGCAGAGATGGCATGCAGCTTCCCATTAAAAGCTGTGTGGGATCAGGGCTGTGACTAAAGCCCAGCATCCTTGACACTTCTGAGCTCATTCATGTTTGTCACTGTGTACGGTTAAACTTTGCTAGGTTTTTTCTTACTGAGTGATCCTCTTAGCAAAATCAAGAAATCTTCCACAGAGCAAGAGAGGGTCAGGCAGACCCCAAATATCTGAGTGAAGGATGAATTCTTTGGTTTGGTATGAGAGCAGACAGTGCATGAATTGAGGTGGCAAAGGGGTCAGTAGGGGAACACACAGGATAAAATACTTTCATCTATTGTGCTGGGGTCAATAGGCTCCCATCAGGAAATCTTGAGCCCAAGATTAATTACTTGTTGCAGTAGGTAAACCATTGTGCTCTGGAAGACACTGTGGTGACTTTAGGCATCTTGCAGATTTCTGGTTCACACGATGCAATCCCATATAAAAAAAAAAACAACAGTAGCTAAGAAAGTAGTAGTGGGTGGTGGTGAGATGCCTTTTAGCTCATTCTAATCAAACCCTTTTCAAACCTATCTCCAGCTTGGCCAGAAATTATGAGAAACTATTTGTTAAATATTATGAGAGAATTTCATAGTAATTCAGAATTATATGCTGTGGGTATTATGTTATTGCACTTTGCAATTTATATGACAGAAAGCATTCTTTAAAAAAATTCTAAATCTGTCTGTGTACATTTAATAGAATTTTCTGTTTAAATATCTTAATTTAGCTGTTAAAAATCCAAGAGACTCACAATTTGAAAATAAGCTTCAATCCTACTTTTGTCACCATTCAAATATATGGTTCTCTAGAGCAGCTAGACATAGTTGTTTTTTTTTTTTTTTTTTTACATTAAGCTTTCTTTAAAAAAAAACGATCTGGAGCCACATTCCATAATCCTTGTTTTGGGTGAAGTTTCCCATGAAATTTAAGATTATCCATACATAATTCTTAAATTATTAAACAAAAGTTTAATTCTGATTGTTATAAAACAGCAAGATTCAGTTTGTATGATATATGTATGTTTTAATGAGCACTTTATCAACATGTTAGGTGAAGACCCTTTGCATCAACTGATTCTGACTTCTTGTCCTGAGCTGCTGAGCTGCGTTTCACTGTGCTAGATGCTGCACCTGAACTGATAAAATACCTATGACATGCTTAATTTTGTCTTTCTGACTGAGATTTGCTATATTTGTAAAGAATTTGTAAATATGAGCTACATATTTATTTTATTATTGTCTTGCATGGGCATGTTTAAATCTTTAAATATAATTTCCAGTAGGCATGTTGTCTAGTGGTTAATCTACTTAGACTGTAACATGAATTAAGTACACTACAAAAATTTCAGTGAATATCTCATGAAATATCAATAATTTACTAAAATACTCTTTAGGAATCAACAAAAAAGATCATAAAGTAGCAAAGAAAATGGTTAGAAAAGGAAGATATTGTGCTGATTATAGCTCATAATTTTCACTCTTAAAACTAAGGATGTCTTAAACACAAATAAAATAATCTATTCTGCATGTGTTTGGGAACATATTTTCATTTATATTAAGAACTCCAACAAAAAATTAAACAGATAGCTCCATAAACTACTTACTCTTCTTAGCTGAATAAATCATGATCTCCTGTGGGCTTCGTGTCTTGCTGTTCATTGCAAGCTCTGCTGGACACTTGCAGTTGGGTACCTGCTCTCTGCTGAATTATGAGGTTCTGCTGCTGTTTTTTTTGCCATCACAATACTGAAAGAGACTTCTAGGTCTCTTTTTGACCCTATTTTCCAGATGTTTTAGTAGCTTTTTAAAATTCATTTTCTTCTATCAGATTGACTCTGTCCAGAATGCTCAAAAGTTATGGGAAAGACAAACAAGCAAAAATAGGTAATTTGCTTTTATTCACCTACTTTTGAGAAAACTTGATAAAAATAGATCCATAAGACAGAGTATTTTCCTTGCTTTCACAGTAAATTTTACACTTCCTCTATACTTAGGACATGTTTTTTCCTGTGGGAAACATAATTTTTGCCATTGTGCTTAGTCCAGTGCAGGGACCAAATGAGGACCTATTAAAGGACAGAGGTTGGTTTGCTGGGCTCTCAAACACATTACTGAATCTGAGACCCATCCTGACCTGCATTTGCATCCAAAGGCCCCAACAGACACTCTAAAGTAACAGAGAGGCAGAGCTGTATTGCTGGAATTGTGATGAGCAATACTGAGAAAAAAATCAATCAGGACTTCACGGAGGTCTTAGTGATTCTGGGCATTCACATAGCCCTGTGTACCTGATTATTTCCTATGGCACAAAAGTACCATATGTGGATGCTGAACATACAATACAAGCATTTCAACATGTGCAAACAATTATTTCCTATTATTGTGTTTGTTTATCACATTAACATTTGCCATGCATCCTTCCTTCAGCTATATTCCAGCTGTGTGTGGCTATGGATCTACTGGGAAGCCCACTGGTTGACCTGCAGCCAAGCTGAATTGTCTTTCTTTACTGTACCATTGCTGGTGATGGAGAAGCTGCTCTGGACTATCTGAGTTCAGTGGAAGTAATTCTATTCTCTTTGAGATCCTTTAAATCTTACTTTTTGAAGATTTGGAGGCAAAGAGATATTATTAGATCAAAATGTTTTGTATCAAGTCAACATTTGCTAGCTTTTGTTTGCTGCATAATCAAAGTTGTGATTGATATATAGCTTAACCCTCTGTTATAATTTTTAATCTTCTGTTATATATTAAATGTGTTCAAAGGGAAAAATCTCATGCATTTTTTGAACCACTGACTTTGATAACATTTTTTTTACTTACAAGCTGTTATTCAGCATCTGTTGTGGGAAAGAACACACACATTCCTAGATATTTTTCATGGTCTAAAGACTTTAAGATACAAGAAAGAGTGACTCTACTCATATTAATTTTTCTGTCGTAATGCAAATCAGGAATGATGTTTGCTGGCTGGAGCTGAACAAATAATCAGTCTAAAACAATGTATTCAGTGAATTCTGTCTCTATTTCATATTGTTCATGGCTCTTTTCTGAAATAAATTAGTCATTCTGAACTTTTTACTACAGCTTACATTAGGTAGATTTTTGGCTGCATGCCTCAAGACACATGTTTGTGTATGTGACTGTAGAAGCTGTAAACTGTACAGGAGGGCCTGATAACTGTGCCTTACAACAACTCTGTTGTAAAAGCTTATTTCATAATAGCAGCTCTGCCCAGGTTTAGGCATTGCCGCACTAGAGACCTCAGGACCCAAACATTAGATAACCCAAATGGGAGAAGAAACCACAGGTCTAAATAAAGTTCTTTATGTAAAGAGTTAGGTGAACAATGCACTGGTGACAGGAGGACATGAACAGAGTGATGTCTAAGCCAGACGGCAAAAAGTGCTGAAGAAAATAAAAAATGTAAATGCCCTGTTCTGTGACACATTCCTGCATCAAATGCCCTGATGAGCATTAAGACCCTCAGCTGGAAGTTTGGCTCATTATTCTCTGTTAAAATAGACAGAGAGAAGAAAAGAGCAGTAGCACATGCCTGCTATAAATTAAAATACTCAAAAATGGAAGGGCCTCCTTCAGCATTAAGGTTTCAAACACATCTTTCCCTCTCACATGCATCCATAAAGCAAAAAAAACCATTTTTTTGCAGAAAGTGTCAGCTCCATTATCCTAATGGTAAATATAAACATCTTGAATGTAATGTAAAGTGATCTATTTAAATAGAAAAGATAATATCAGAGTCATATTAAAAGATTGACAAAAGACTAAATAGTTGTAGAATTATTTCTATGTTTACAGCCCTATTATAAAAAATCAAAACAACAAACAAAACCAAAACACGAATACCAACCAAATACAAACCCCTTCCAATATAAGAGAAGTCACATTTACATAGAAATCACTAACAGATATCAGTGACACAGAAACTGTCTTGTGACCTTATACCAAGTGATCTGAGCTAACTTGGCAGGTAAGGGAAGGTATAATACTGTAATAACATGTGGAAGAACCTAGTGAGGAGAATAAAAGTGTAGGAGAAGGTGAATCTGCCATGTTGCATTATTATGAACAAGTTTTCTATTCTGTTGCTGCCTGTTTAATACTGTAGTAACTGTGGAGCAGGGGTTATTTCTCTCTGACCACAGGCTGTTCTGAACAACAACTAATCCCATGTTAAATAGATGCTGATTTCCCTTTCCACTGGGAACCTGTGAACCGAAGTCATCTGTGACAAAATGAAAACCTGTTTCCTCAGACTGACACTAGACCCCTTATATTTATTCAGCTGTCAGAATTTATTCTCATTCTTTAAAGAGGGGAAAGACCCTGGGAGCTTCTGAATTGTTAAAGCTGAAGGTCGTGCTCTATAGTCTTAAGACTTTTATTATATAAAAGGGCATTTTCTATATTTTAAAGGGATTGACCAAAATCTTGCTGGGTTAAGACAAAGCTTGTGTAAAGACTGTGAGGTCACCTTCTGCTCCGAGTTATGCCAGTGTAAATCTAGGATAATTTCATTACAATAAGTGGAGTCAATCCAGGGACATAATTATATTGTTGTTTTGGGTTATGTGATGCCTATGGAAAACAATGAGAATTACATGCATCAATAAAATGATAACCAAGTTCTGAAAATGTAACTCTTACTAGGGCTGATGCTTTAACCTGGTAAGCGTAAAATATAGATGTTATCAATAGATATAAAAANTATGTTATTTCCCACCAAAATTCTCAATTAAAAGAATCGCTGAAGCTACTGAAGACTTATTTAATTTTAGGTGGACACCAGATCCAATGTGAGAAAATCTTTATTTTATTGTTTGTGGAAAAAATTATGATTGCCACTGGGGCTGTATTTTCAAAAATAGAGAAAGTCAGAGCAAGGAATCTTACCAAAACTTGAGATTTGGTTGCCAGATGTTACCAGAAGTTTAGCAGAAGTTTACCAGGAGAGAGACTGCCTACCTCTCTGTTAACAAACAGCAATGAACAATGAAATAAACAGCAGGTGTCCAGAAGCCAACTGAAATTTTTCCATGTCTGCAGTACGAAACAGTTTTTACAACTGTAAGTCCAAACTGTTTTTTGGGAGTGGGCAGTCATGGCTCATGAACTGTGCACTCAGACATTTTGATTTTTTCAAGATCAAAACCTTGCAGGACTGTTCCTCTATTTTGATCATTTAAACTAGAAGGGTCTAACGCCTAAGCCCCTTGCACAAGGCAAAAAAGAAAATCAAGAAATGAAAACTTTGAATTCCAATCTTTTCTTTTACCTAAAATACCATTTTTGTACTCAACAAAGTACAAAATGTACAGTCTTGTACATTTGTTCTCAACAAAGACATTGATTATTATTTTGGATTTATGGTTTTACAAACACTATTAGAATATAGCCCTCCTGCTCCAAAAATCATGCATGCAGTGTCTTAAACATATTCGCCCATGGAGTCATAGATATGCATAAAAATGCATATAAATTATTAAGGAGTGCAATAGTTTTTGCCACCAAATTAAGAAGATTCTATAAGGTATAATAAACATAACTGGAATTTGAAGGTTTCTTTTCTGTGCCCAGAACATACACACCTATCAGAGGCATAAGATGAATTCAGCACATCCCAAGCATGAATGAGGGAGCAATTCAGACCATAATCTGGTTTGAACTTGTGAACTCCATTTATATTTTTCAATATAAATACCAAAAGCCATAGTTTTCATGTTCTACAACTTCTAGCAGCCTTGCTAAGTCTCTAGCACCTGAAGCAGAGGTGGAAGAAAACTTACTTTCCAGCTCTTCAACCACAAAATAGTTATTACTTGACAGAACTTTTCAGTAATGACCTGTTTTGGACTGGAACTGGTGAAACACCAGGGAAAGTTATGTTTTTTATTTTTGCCTATATTCTTTCATAGTATTGGCATTATAGTAAGAATAATTTCAACTGGAAGTGGCCTCTAGAAGTCTTTTAGTCTGCAATGGCGAGGCTTGGGATCACATTAGGTTACTTCAGGTCTTGACTTATAATTTCCTTCTTGTCAAAGAAGTACTTAAGTGATACAATACCCTCTTGGCCTTGCTGTCCATTTCTCTGGTCCATACCTCATTAGCTTGTAAATGAGAACATGATCAGTATATTGAAAGCCTTCCTGAAGTTAAGATAAACACCCGCTGCTGTCCCCTCAGCTCATCACAGCCAGTCTGCTGAAGCAGTATTTCCCCTTTTTAAATACGTGGTGACTACTTTCAGCCATATTCAGCCCTTCATATGTTTAGAAATTATTTTCAGAATTATTTTCTCCAAGGACTGAGGTAATGTTGATCTGCTCTTGATCCTAAAAACATAGTTTTTTGGTCTTTCTAGAAGATAAGAGGGCCGTTTGCTTTCTTTCAATCATCAAGAACCTCTCCAAAATGCCACAATCTTCATTATTTCTCATGACATTCTAGAATACAGCTGTAAAAAATGTTTATCAGTTGTCAGTCAAATTCAACAGAAATGTGTTATGGTCTACTTAGAAGCAAAAAAAGGCATTAGGAAAGTGTCAGCATGGTCTGTGATTTCAGCTTAGACAGGTCATCACTGGATTGGAACTATGTCTGGACTCACCAGTTTAAGCAAGAATGTACCCAAACTGACATCCTTGTTCCAGCCCTGTAACAGTTTCTTTAGACTATGGACACAGACTGAATCTTACATGTTGTTAAAGACGTAGGGCAAGATTGCTCCATGAAGTGGTTTGAGATTTTTAATGAAAGGGAGTAAGAGGTAGAAGTGCAAGATCTGAGCTAGCAGAGAGCCCAAGGCAATACTACTTTACTAAATAACTACATCAGTGCCTCAAATCTTGGAGTCGTGGAAGTCAGCACTCCTTGGCTGTTAGCTTTCTTTAGTATTGATTGATCCAAGCCTGCACAGGATTTCAGAAATATAAAGATGGTCTCAAGGCAGTACGTGTAGACCTGAACCTGTTTTTTTCTTTATTGAAGAGCCATTTGGTATTTTCCCAGTAGGTTTTGCAACGTCAAAGCAATCTTAGTCATTTCCTATACGACTTGTGTGTTGCCCCAAGCAGTGCAACACATATCCTGAGTATCATGCCATGAAAATATAATTTTGGCAGCTGCTCCACACCTTTCCCATTAATTTGTACATTTTGACCTAGAAATCACTGTAAATTTATCATTATATCTTGGTGTAAGAAAGATCACTTAAATCACGTGATCCAGAGGAGATACTAAGAGAAGTGTAATGCATGTGAAAGAACTAGCTCTAGTCAATACAGACACACAAGGGACACCACAGAGTCTTGGGATTAGGGATTAGTCTTGATCTCTTACTTACAGAACTAGTCAGTGAGGCCATGCAGACTTTGTAGCAGGGCCTGTAGAAATAAAACAATTCGTAAAGATTTTAAACTAATAGAATGTTGGCTCACATTAGCTATAACAAAGAAATTTTCTACAATGAAGGGGGTGAAACACTGGTACAGGTTACTCAGAGAGGTGGTGCATGGTCCATCCGAGGGAAAAATCTAGGTCAAGTTGTTCAGCGCCCAGAACAGCTTGACCTGGTTGAAGACGTCCCTGCCATTGTAGAGGGGGGTTGGATTGTATGGCCTTTAAATGTCTATTCCAACCCAAACCTTTCTATGATTCTATGCTTCTTATATAATTTCAAATCAAGCCACGTCACAATGTCACAGCTTGTAGTCTTCTTTTCTTGGGCGGTGGAAAAATACTGATGGATAAATCCATTGCTTTGTTCAAGTTCCTGAGTCTTGACTGTCCTTCATGTATATAGTATGTACATATTGACACGTATACACACATTCCTGCTACTTTAGATCAATTTGCATGTGTTGCACTGCTGACTATAATCAGTCCTATATCGTGAAATTAACTTTTATCATATTTTCTAGACTTTAATATGGTTTCCTTCTGTGGAAGCTCTCAAAATAGAAAATGGGCCTGCCATTGGCTTTTTATAGTTAGGCTCAAAATTGCAAGAAAAAAAGCAGAAAACACTAGAATTGGCATGAGACATTCTACAGAAGGAGGAGCAAGTCTTTGTTTCTCAGTTGCTTGGTAATTTATCTGGTTGTCATTTGCAAGATCTGTGTTTGATTAAAGTTTATATCATCTATCTGGGAGATGTGTGTGAAACTGGTGAGAAAAAATTCCTGATGAAACAAAGTTTTATAGAAATAGGCTTGTTCACTGAACCTTAAGTGTTTATGTCAAAATATCTCAGGTGTGACAGATTTTGCTTCCACTCAAGTAAAGGTTGTCATTACCATAGTTATGCTGCAGGCTTCCAAGGTGGGATTCAAAAGGGAACAGATTTATTACTGTCAAGAGGATAAATATTGGGAAGAAGCAACTCATTACGTTATATTACTTTACAGATAAAGGTTAGAAAATATAAAACACTAATGATAGTATAGTGACAAAAACTAAGACAGAATTTTGTCAAAGTAATAGAACCTTGAAAAAATATTCTATTCCCATTAGTAGTAACCCAGTAATTGTAGAAAACAACTTTAGGCAAAGTTGTCATGAATTTAACTCAGTTTAAGTCACATGAACAGATAAATAAAACTAAATCAGCTACTAAAATTTTCAGTTTTAAAACAGAATACCCTAGAATAAATCTTAGAACTTATATAAAATTTACTACTAAATTTCATAACTCTGTAACTATAACATTAAAAAAGGGTCAGATAACCTTAAAGAGTCAGAAATTGTGTTGCTAGGTATTTTATACTTATCAGTCAGTGAACAAATGGATAAATGGAAAAACGACTTCTTCCAAAAAGAATATGAGGATTAAGCAGAGGAACCATAAAGAATGAAGAAATGAACAAATATACAAACAAACCTTATGTCATAGAAATAAGCAAAAGCAAGTGATTTGATTTAAAATATCAGTTAAACCTTGCAGCTATTGAAACAATTGTTCAGCTGTAAAAGTACTGTGGGAAGAAGGAACAAAACTTCTGCTACTCAGAATGAGAGTGTGACTAAAGATAAAGCTTTGTTTGAAATAATATATTTTTGCCACAGGTCTCAAAAATCATGAAGAAGATGAACATGGGGCAAAGGCCCCCATTTAATACAAATGGGATGGAAATTATTACACCTCAAATGTGAGAAAAAAGTCAAAGATCTCATTATATTCAAATAAAGAAACAGAATAAGAGCCAGGATAACCTCCAGGCCGAGTAAGCTGTCTCTGTAGAAAAGACAAATGAGAACAGATGCATTTGATGGATAATCTCCAGCTGAAATACATAATGAACTAAATAATTCTGCCTTTTTTTTTTTTTTTGAAAGCTATGTTCAAAAAAGGCTAATTTAAACTGTGACAGACACAGAAGGTAGACTAGACACAGATAGTAGACCTAAAGACCTCCACTGGTATTGCTCACTGAAGAGAAGATATGATTTCTCTCCACAAGGCTGTCATGGAGGCTAGCAGCAGGGAAGGAAAATTACTATTTCAGATAAATGGTAAACTTGGCACAAGAATGAGTACAGACAGAATAGTGAAGCATAAATTTAAGCTGGAAACTGGAAGAAACTGTAAGAACCAGAGAAGGGAAGTTATTTGACTCAATCGTTCAGTAAGAGCACAGGAACAAATATCTACTTGAACGGATAAATATTTTAGAAAGGGATTTTGTAATGTCTGTGATTTGCCTGTACTGGAGGGGACTGGTCTTAGTATCATGAAAGTGATCCTCCAATCTTATGTTTCTACTTTTTTTTCTCAAACTCTTCATCATACAAGTTCTTACTGCTGTGTGTCTAATTATCTCATACCACAGTTGCAAAAATAACAGCTTCTCTCAGATTCCTGAAAAACCTGCACTGCACACATAAATGAGCAAAAAATTATTTACTCAGAAGCCTTTTGATATCTGAAAACTAGGAGTTTGGATTTTGTGCCTGAAAGAAGCTGCTATCCAAGTTGTTATCCTCATATGCTGGAAAATTAAAGACGTTTACTGGCTGTGCATCATCACTACATAGTTGCTCTAATTATATGAGGGAGATTCATCCCCTCATTTATAAACAAAGCACAGAGAAGTTGCATCCCTCCTTAGCTTCTCATGTACTCATAAATTAAATGCTGCAAGGCATGTTCTGTGGTACTGCTACTCAGTGATCTACACTAGGAAATTGTCAGAATGGTCCCTGTCTTGTTTTATTTTCCTCAGTCAGCCAGCACTCTCCCCAAAAATTACTGGGGTTTAACATGGGCAGAAACTGTTCCAAATGGGCAATTTGGTTGCTAGTGGAATTTACTGCTATGTACACAGAATGCTCCATGCCAGTTGGCCTCCACAGCTGAGAGCATCCCTGGGTACATTTGGTTTAGCAGGGTGGTGCACTGTGTTAAACAGACACCAATGTGTAGTGTCTCCTCTTTTGAAAATGAGAGCAGTGTCAAGCAGCATAATTTTGGGTATTATTTTAATAATTTTTCAGTGATTTCAGTCTCAGCAAAGCCAACCAACGTATGAAGACAAAGTAGGATCCACTGGTCAAAGACAAGAGAATATTATAGTTCAGTGAGATGATGCTGAACTGAAGTTGACAGTCTCCTAAAAATTCTGGGTTTAAAAAAAATTCCATTTCACTTTAAAAATAGTTCATGCTGTTTGTTAATCTAGATTTTGTTTAGCTATTTATTCTCTGGGGCATATACTCACAGCCACAAATTGTAGCATTTTTTTTCTTTACCCAGGTTTGCCAAGCTGAACATTTGCAACAGACAGCTTTAATATCCTCTTAAACGGAGAATGGATTTGATATTTGAGAGCTACTGTTTTCATAGGTCTTCAGAATCAAAAGCAGAGAAAAATTTTAGTGATGTCACAAGATTGGTTGTTCTGTTCCAGACAACTGATGTCATTTTGTCTGCCCATCACCACTCAAAGCTAAAGAATGCAGAAAAGGTTTAACGTGATGTTAATCATGAGAAAATTTTCCCCCCACTTTGAAAAAAACCAGTTGTGATTCCGGATGCAAAGATTATGACTAATGGCAGGCCTGAATGGAATTAATTTCTTTATGTTATTTCATGGGGTGCGTGTGTGCACAGCAGGGAAACAATGTGCACAGTACTGGCCAGAAATAGGACTTAAAAGGCAAAGCTGATTTCAAGTTACAAAAATTAATACCAGTTTTAATAGGCATTATGATTGCACCAGCCTTTCCTCTTCAAAGACAGTAAACAGAGAAGAGGAAAGGCCGAGGGAAATTGCATATTCAAGATTACAGATGAGTAAAAAACTGTGCAAATAAATCCCATCTCTCGTGACTCTCAATCCAGTAGTGATTTTAGTTCTTCACATTTCTTAAGGAACTAAAGATACCAGCTGCCTACCAACACAGTATTAGGATATAAAGATGCATAGGGTATATAATAATGCAGATCATATGTACGGAATAATACAGATTATGTAGATATACCTACTTAAATTTTAATGATTTACTTTTGGTACCAGTCTGTCTGTAATGACATAGAGTTTCCTAAAGCTGCAATATTTACTTGAAAAGTGGCCCGAAAAGTTAGGCACTTCATCTTTACTCTGTTTTACATTGCTGTTAGTACTTAGTGGTAACACCTGAACTGGCTCAGCTACACATGCAAAAGCAGACAGACCTGGGAAAGTTAGGATAATTAAAAGCTTATTATATTAAAATTACATAAAATTTTTGATAATTCCTTAACACTTCAGCTTATTAATATACTTTTTAATTTCTCCACTGCTATCCCAGTAACAGACTGGAGTATCACGGTTGATAACAGCATTATGGATGGTGGAATAAGTCATTCACGGTGACACCTTTGTTAGGCTTTCTGCAGATCTATTTATAGCACATTTCCTTCTGCTGTTGTTCTTCTGGCTTTCAGAAAAGTAATTTACCGGCCCAATAAAGAGATAATTACTGGACCTAAGCCAGCTGTGGTTTCTCTTGAGAACTTTACAACAGCCAGGATGGAAGGTGGACTCTGTTAGATTCCCTCAGTCCTGTTGCAGTCAGGAAAGCCTAAGGGCATATATCACCTCATGTGTGGCTTGTTCTGTTTGCTTTTACACTTGGCAGGGTCCTAAGACTCAGGAATGCACATCCTTGAATAAAAACTATCTATACAGTCTGAGCAGTCGTTACATCTGATTAGGAAGCATAAAAAGAAACACACATGTGGTTGACTCTGTTCCTCTGATGTCTGTGGCTTTTTGCTGACAGGAAGGAAATCCTTTTTAAAACTTATTTTTTTTAGGAGTTCAAATAGATTTCAAACTATGTGAGCCAAAACTTGCTCTCATCTACATCCATGCACTTCTGTTGACTAGACAACAAGAGTGAAGCCTTCTCTACAGACAGAACCATCTTTGCTTTGTTTCTCTGAAACATTTCTTAATCTACATCAAGTTTACAACAAAACATCCAGACTGTTTTCACAAACAACATCCCTCCCTTCGCTCTTCCCCCCAGGCTTTGTTAAGTATGAGTCCCAGCTGGATGAGATGTCCAGGTGCCCAACAAGGATGTCCAGAGATATGAGGCTCAGAGGACTATCATGATCTTCTCTGTTAAATGGATCTCTGTTGACTGATTTTTGAGCTAGGTCTCAAGCTGTTGTCATGTCAGAAAATACAGAAAACATGCCTGCGAAGCACCTCAGCATTATGCATGGTTTGCAAGTGCAGAAAAGTGCCGTCCATGCAATGGATAAGGCCATGTGGCCTCTGCATGACAACTCGGCAAGTACAGCACTGCAGCATTCCAATCATAGAACAAGTCATTTAAGTTGTAAAAGACCTCTAAGATTACTGAGTCCAAGTGTTGACCTAGAACTGCCAACTACCACTGAACCGTGTCCCTAATGTATAATTGCAGCCTTGTAAATTTTAGTTCATGAGTTGGTTTATCATCTCGCATCACTGAAACCTCTTTGCAGTCATAGACATGAGGGAGACACATCCAATGTCTTGAAAATGCTTGCTGTCTCCTCTATGGGACCTCAGGAGTTGAGATTGAATGCTTGCATGGGAGCTCAGAAGCACACCTCAGATATTCACCAAAGTTACTTAGATAACTAACAAGGCTATAGGAATCCTAAAATTCAGTTTCCATAGATACTTAGACCTGGACCTATTCCACGCAAATTTAAGCACTTTTTTTAGACGGTTAGGAAAGATCTCCAAAATCTTATCAAGAGATATTCTATTCTGGAAATGCCAATTTCTCTCCATTAACTACAGAGCAAGTGCACAGTGTTTTGACTTCTGAGTCAGGTGTTTCAAAGAAATACTTACATTTAGAGCTGAGACCAAAATTGAATCTTGCCTCTTTCCCCTTTAAAGTGCCTCCAAGATTCATATTTGGTGTTGAAAGACTATTACAAAAATATGGCATAATAAGTGATAAATTGCATTATTTTCTGCAGAACTGGAACCCCATCCATCAAATATTCTCTAATCTGTATTTATGCAGTTGATTATTTCCCTGTAAGTGATCTTGCACTTGTCTCTCCTAGGTAGCACCCTGCCATCCAGTTTTACATTTGCAATTCTCTGTTCAACATTTCTATAGTGCTTTTTAATAACATGAACATCTGTTTTGGGTTAGAGCTAGAAATGAAATAGATGAGAGGCTGTTTTTGTGCTAGTTTTCTGACCATTTAATTTAGAAATTGCAGCAAGTTTTCTCCATTGATTGTGTCAAAATTTGGCATACATGAATAGTAGGAAATTGCTCATTAATGTTTAGGCTCAGTAGCCATAATTACCATGTATGGCACTTGTATAAGGTGATGCTATAATAGTTAGAAGTTGCTGGCTGATGTCAAGAAAGGAATCCAGATATTGGGAGAACAATGCTTCATCTATCCTTTAGTTTCATGCAATTATTGCAATCAATAAATAAGTTTGTGATGAGTGTCTAAAGATTCGTTTCAACATAGGCAAAAAGAAAGATATTTTTGATTGTACTTGCACAATAACTTTGCATGAAACAGAAATTATCAGAACTCCAGAACAACTCATGAAATTAAACTGCTTGCATTACCAATATACGCTATTATCTTAGGACATCATACACAGCATAAACTGGTCTAATATTAGTGAAAAATATTTCCAGTACAAGAATAAAGTCAACCAGAACAGTTAACATTTAATAGAATTTCACACACAGATCTACATTTTTGCAGGATTGCTCATTCTGTCAAACTTGTTTCATTAAGTACTTAAAGGAAATGTCCATTTTTGCACTAACAACTTGTGAAATCCCTGGACATTTGTGATTTCCATGTGAAAACCATTACCTTTGAAAAAAAAATCTGTATTCCTTCACTTCATTCTTAAGGAGACTGTATTTCTCTTCCTAATTTTCCAACTTTCAAGATTTTCTTTGCTTTAAAAGAAACATCTGTATGTAAAAACTTTCACAAAGTGATTCCCATTTTGGTATTCATAATGAGAAGACTAAAGCTGTGTGATTTGAGTTGTTTCGCATGTTGCTGCAAATATTTTGCACCTAACTTACCTCATCTCACACTAATGTTCCTACTTGATGTCTAAGGGAGCAGGAGAATAATGAATGGCACACTAGAGCCTGATTCCCTTATGTCACATTATCCACCCAAGGACTTAGTTTGGGCACACAATAAAAGGCTCCAGATACTGTGACTACTCAGTAAGTATTTGTGACAGAGCAAACTTATGATGCATTTCCTACCCTCACTACAATTTTACTGGCCTTGATGACTGTGTAGTCTTCATTATTAACATATCATACCCTACACACTGTTGAGTCTCAGAGAGATGCTAAGCAGCTGGAAGTTTGTTCTGAGTGCCAGAAGGGAAACAGACTCCCATGCACAGAATTTAATGCAACAGCAATCCCTGCTTATTGACAAAGAAGTGTGTGTGTGTCTGTGTGTGTGTGTCTGTGTGTGTGTGATGGTGGTTTAAGAAACTATAAATCTTTCTCATCTTGTGTCAAAATTGTCACTCAGGATGAAGGCAAGGAGGCAGTTCCAGTGAAGGAGGCAGTTCCAGTGCCAGCCCCTGACTTCTGGGGACTTGATTTGGCAAAAGGACCACACTCTTTGCATGTCCTTTCTCTCCTTCTTCATGCTGTGCATCATTGCAGCTGACAGATTTACACAGGAAAGCTGGCTCAGCAAGGCCTGCCCTAGTTGGTGGCAAACAAGAATATGAGGGAATTAACTTCTGGCCTGCTGACAGTGGCTAAATCTGCCAAAGCAGAGCTGGGTAATTTGGTTTCTTTCTTTTGTTGATTTTGTGCCAGCCCATAAGAGAGGATTAAGCAGCTAAATTCTGCATGGAGAACTCTACCCCTTTTGCTCAAATCCTATTGTCTTGATAGAATGACAGTAGCTAGTTGTGCCAATCTCTAACATCTTGCTGGCATTTCCCCAGAACATATCAGCTTTTGGTCTCTGAAAAGAAGGATTTGTTAAAGAACTAATGTTAAAAAGAAATGAAAAAGGACAGAAGAGGATGAGAAGCCATGGAGTAAAAGTTTTGCCTTGTATTAATTAAAGGAACAAAGTTCTTTAATCCTGATGGAGACTCTACAATGAAATGTGGGTAAGTCTCTAGCTCTCCTGTTGTTGTAGCACATTAAGAGTGTTCATTCCTTCTTACCCACAGTATTTGTTTAATGCAGGAGCTATTCCCTATTGAGTTCTGAGAAGCTTTGCATTCATTTCGTTCATTAACATTTGGTGGAGAACCCCCCAAAATAAGGTCTTAATTTCTCTATTTGCAAAGTGTATTTACATCACAAATAAACTAAGGATGAACATTTTTTTTCCCCAGAGCATCAAACCTTCTCTGAAAGTGAGATAAGCTTAAGAGCTAAGGAAAGTGGGCAGCAAGGACTGTGAGATTTTTGATTTTTCTGTCCTCAAGCCAATATTCTCTAAGACTTAGGTCTAACATTCTTCCAGACTGAAACCATCAGGCCTGTTAAGACCATCTAATCAGACTTCCTGCACAGCACACTCCTAAGGACTTCATTCCAGCCAAAGGCCTTTCAGGGAGTTGGGAAAACCTTCCAAAAAGACATTCCAAAAGGCATCACTGCAATGTGGTCTTTAAACCACATTTTCTGTGTAGGCAGAAAAGTTTTGCAATCAGGACTGGATTATTCTTCTGGAAGGTAGGAAGGATTGGACTTGCACCTATTGCAGTCCAGAAACTTGTACATGCAAGCCTGAAGAAGCAGGAAAACAAGTATAAGTGCTAAGTAACATAAGAATCCTATGTTTTGCAGCTTATTTTTAAAGTACCGCACAGCTTCTGATTGAAAGTTCCAGTGTGAGCGCTAAGGAAGCTAATGATACTTTCCTTTTGACTAAGTAACACCCGTGTCAACTGAAAAAAAAAATAAATAAAATCACTTCAGTGTTTCTTCCCTTATTATTTTCAGTGTACCCACTACAAGGCTTGAGACATTCCACAAAATTTAGTCTCATATTTCCCTGGCTGCACTATAAAATAAGAAAATAATGAGGTATCTCCCAGACTAGCTCTTCTACTTAACATTCTATTTAAGATAAGACTATTCTAAGTCACAGCACTATCTTTAGAAAATTGCCAATCTGACACCTAGGTAAGAAAATATCTTTTGATTAAAGAATACAAATGAAAATAATGCACAGGTCCTAAAGCAGATATTTTTCTCTATTAAATTTCCTCTTATTATTTAATATTAGTCACATCAATTCTAACATTAAAATTTTGATGAAAACAAAGAAAGCAGATCCAAATCTAGATTTCATTAGTTTCAAATTAACTTTATTAACTTTATTTTCTCTGTTTTATAAATGTCTTATCTATTTGTAATATTTAGCTTATCCTAGAATGTTTTATTTATATATTTTCACACAAGTATTTATATCATTCAGATTCCTAATATTAATTTCATAGAATTTCATAGAATTTCAGAGAATTAGCCTTGGAAGGGACTACCAGTGGAGTCATCTGGTCCAACCTCTCTGCTCATGCATATGGCGCATGGATTGAGTCCAGACAGTTCTTGAATATCTCCAAGGAGGGAGACACCACAGCCTCTCTGGGCAATCAGTTCCAGTTTGTAGTCACCTGCAAAGTAAAGAATTTCTTCCTCATGTTCAGGTGGAACTTCCTGTGCATCAGTTTCTGCCCACTGGCCCTTGTCCTGTTGCTGGGCATCACTAAGCAGAGCCTGGTCCATCCTCCTGACACAGATAATTACACAGGTGATTATCTTTAGATAATTACACAGATCAATGAAGTTGCCCCTCAGTCTTCTCCAGGCTAAGTTCTCTCAGCCTTTCCTCACAAATGAGGTGCTCCTGTCCCCTAAATATCTTTGTTGCCCTGCAGTGGACTCCAGGAATTCCATGTCCCTCTTGTACTGAGGAGCCCAGAACTGGACACAGCATTCCTGATGTGGCTGCATCACCAGGCATGATCTTCTCCCTCAGCCTGCTGGCAACATTCTTCCTAGATTTAAGAAGTTTTAATCTTAAGAATGTTCTTCCAAATTTTTGAAAAGTGCCCATGCAGGATTTCCAGATATGATTTTGCCTTTGCTTTATTAATGAAATCATTCAAATTATGTTTTTTCTGATGAGAAAGAAAGTGGTTGCAGAAGTTTGGAGCAAGGCAGTAAGTAAGGGAAACTAAAGCATCACTGATAAGATTCCAGTCCATTTAAAGGCAAAAGTCTTGTTTTCTTCATTGTGGTCACTGTTTCCTAGCAGTCTTGAAAAATGTTTCATTTCTATTGGAATTGCATAATTTTTCCAATATTAATCCGTACAAGAGTCTCAGGAAATAATGCTCCACAAGGGGAAAAGACCATGGAAAAAACAGACTATTTATAATATAATCAAACTTTGGTTGTGAAAACCTGAACATTTTTACTAACCTTTTTCCCTAAACTATCAACCCTCATTAGTATCTCAGAAGCACATACAGCATACTTCTGTCATTATGGGACTTTGGTACATTTTAAAATTTTTAATCTGAGTTTGACCTCAGACTGAAAACCATAAATCACAGGTTAAATAAAGTTCTGCTCAGCCAACACTTAGATGTGAAAGATGCCTTCCTGAACAGATCTCAAAAATAATTCAACTATTAAGTACAGAGATTAAAAACATTTTTAAAATTTTTTCAGATATATTTTCTGCAAATATATCTGAAAGTAACTCTATTTTTAATTTCACACTGTCAAATTTTGAGTGCAATGCAATATTTTTTCTTTTTAATAAGGCCATTACTCTTAGTATGTCTTCATCTGGGAAAGGTTTTTTGTGTTCATGGACTGCTATTATGTTACTGCTGTGAATTAGATCAGATATTATAAAACTTTAAAAATATGTAACAACATATTTAAGATATTTATTTTCGAATTTATTGTACACAATAGTATGATTTTCTGCTGACTGTTAAAATTGAGTGAATATTTATTAATCATATTTCAGCAGAAGGTAATTTATGGGAAAATATTTACTAAAAACATAAGAGGTAAAAGACTTACATATAAAAGAGTCTGTATTTTTCCATCCAGGAAAATTGCATTCTGGCACATCTAGCTGCAATTATTGCAATTGCACCAATTCAATTCAATATAATATGCTAAACCTTTTGGAAATGGTCATCAGATTTTGAAAACCTGCACATGAATACCTATAAGTGAAGGTATTTATGATACAAACATCACAGCCTATAAGAAGCAGGTTACCATGACACATAATAGCTGCAAATCTGACAGGAATGGAAGGACAGTGCAGGAACTATGAATTGACAGAAGACTCAAGGATGTCATCTAGAAATCTTGTTTCACTCTTTCTGTGGTAGTTTCTAACCAGGTAGATTTGTTCGATTTCATGGAATCCAACCTGTATAAAACAGAGTAGAAGAATTGGGGGAACTTCAGTCAACAAAGGACTGGCTTCATGAGAACGTGGAATGAATATGAGCAGAATTTGTGAAGTAGCAAAGAAAGGAACCGTAGAAGAGAGCAGAAGGCTCCGTATAATTTATCTTGCAATCCAGTGCAAAAAGTGGAAGATCTGAGAGGTCCTGGGTGTAGTAAACCCCACAGGTTTAAGGTAATAAGAGTTACTGCATCACTGTCACTGAGTTCAACACACATTGTTAGATTTAGGAACATCTGGTGATTCATTATGTTGTTCTTTATGTATTACTTCACAATTTATTTATCATTTTGAGCCTTACTTTCCTAGGATGACTGAAAAACCCAACCAAACAAAATAATTCAAAGCAACAATACCCACGGTTTTAGAGGTTATTTGACTTCGAAAACACAAGAGCCAAAATCTCAAGCCTTTTACTGCTTTTAGCTCAATCTGCATTGGAGAAATTAGACTCTCTTGCATATAATATTGTCTTGCATATTTAAAAAAAAATATATTCTGGCAACACTACTGTGGTGTATCACCTTATCAGTATATGGGTGGAAATTCAATTGCTCTGAAGAATTAAATGGGTCATTAAACTAACCATTATGGAGACATGGATGGATTGACACTCTGCAATGGTATTTGAATTAGCCACTTTGCTGTCTCTGGCAAATGTTTCCAATTTTTTTTTCTGACCTACCCTTAGGCTGATAAGAAAAGATAACATGAACCTAAGAGCCATGGCAAATTAATTTATCATTACTACTAACACTACCCTCAAACACTCCAGGAAGCCTTCCAGCAAGGATTAACAGTTTAATAAAGTTGCATCTAACATTTCTTGTGTTCATTTATCTAGAATGTTTGCTGGCAACGTTGAGTGTATTTTATTAAAGGTATCTGCACAATTACCTTGAAGGAATAAAGCTTAAGCCTATTAAATTACTAAACATCCAAGATCCATGCTGAACTTAGGAGGTTTGTTTCTGTATGGAGGGATAGGAAAATGGATTACCAGATGCGTAGATTATAAAATCACTACTGCTCATTCGCACAAATTCCGGTTTGAATCATGCCTAACTTCAAAACCTATCAGAAATTCCCTTTATCTGAAAATGTGAACAAGAAGTCTGTGAGAATAGTATCCAGAGGGCTTCCTGTCACAGCTGAACTGATAATATTGTAATGAAAGAAAGTTTCATTATTCCACATCTTCATAGAACAGTAATATTATAAAACAAATTACATCAGCTACATTTAGATTGGTTTTTGCTGCTATGTCCACTTTTTATTCATTCATATTTTCTGTGATCCTCATGCAGCATTATATGAATACATATATTCACTCAGCATCTGTGTTTTACAGAAACAGGTATTGCTATCAAATGACGATTTCAAGGCATTTCAAGGAAATGACAAAGACATTAATCTCTTGTTTAAGCTTTGTGCTTCTTTTATATAGTGCAGCTTACCTCATGGTATATAGCATTCTAAGGAAAATTTTCTTTTGCAGAAAGTATTTTCTTGTTCATGTTAAAAAACTTGCTAAAAGACTATTACTTTATCAAGTGTAGACATTTTGGGCTTGCTTCTACAAGAGCAGCAATTCCTTATAACTGCTGATTTCAGTTCTTAGAATTAAGTCCTATTTCAGGAAAAGCAATATATAATTTATACTTTGCCAACTCAAATCACAACCTCTCTTTTTCCATTCATCCTCTACCATTAACTGTCATGAAAAGTCCAAGGAAAATGTTTTGTCCATCCCTTAGAGGAAACAAAAGCAGCTTAAGAAGTATTAATAACCAAGTAGATATAATTTAAAGCAGTATTAGGAGAGGAAGAGTGCAGACAATAATAATATCATAGAAATATTATAGAAATATCATAGAAATAATATCATATCATTTATGATCAGAAAAGGAAATATGGTCTGTTTCTTAATCAGTAATTCATATGGAAATTCAATGAAAAGACACTTTTGCCTATTGAAAATGTCGTATCCTCCAGATCCTCTCCAGTGCTCATGTGTTGGATGCAGAAAGGATGGTTTTCCACTCATGCTGGTTTCCTCAGAAAAGTGTAAGGGCCCCCAGGTAGCCTCTTTCTATTCCCTGCCTCCACTTTTCCTCATGTTTTGGCCACTGTGCACTGACACCTCTCTAGGTTAACAGGCCAGTGGGCAATGGCACTCATGTCTCCTTTGATGGAGCCACTCTTTCTCTCTAGCAACTCTCACTTCTCAAAGAGGGGACATTTTAAGTTGACAGGGCTCAGATCAGATGAACAAACCATGTACTCTGTAGTCTGGTAATTTAGTTTGGACAGCTCTAAAATTAACATATTTTTAAACTATTTGATTGTCTTTGGGGTGCTTGCCTTAACCACTGTGTGAACAGAGTACCTTTGTATGTTATTACTATTTACAGCTGGCAAACTTTCCATCTTACCTTCCTGGACACTAGATGTTATAAATCAAACTACTGTTTTTTTTTTTCTGCTGTCTTCAATGTATGCAAATGTTAAGACAGAATAAGTTTAGGATTTTCAGCATAGATGGGACAATGCCCTTCAAACACAGTTTCCCTGAAGTTCTAAATAGTACACACCAGATTACAAAGCTGATAGATATAAATACCTGGAGTTTTTGACTCTAGATACCTTTCTAGTTATGAACAGTACAGTCTCCATGGAGTATTGTCTTTGAGTGTTCCGTACATTCATATCCATGAACATATCTTCAATTTATGAGTCAGGTCATATTAGTAAAATGAAGCCTTCTTCCTAAAAAATATTCAAAGGACATTTGACAGGATTGCGTTTCCATTTTCTCTTGGAAATGTTGGCATCTGAAAGTCTGGTCCATTTAGAATAATCTTTGTGAACTTCCTTTCCTTTCATGCAGGTAAATCTGGGATAATTTAAAAGCAAAGTACCTTTATAAAATGCAAGTCAGATGCTTTCATCTTCATGACCTCATAATTAACTTTCCATTGCAAGATCTTCTTGGGTTATGGCTACTGATTAAAAGGTGAAAGGTTGAGGAGAAAGTGAATGGCAGGGAATTACATGCTCCCTTTCCTTTTAAAGGCACTTCCTTTACAGCAGTTATGATAAATACCAACCTTTATTCATGTTACAGGTTTGAATTGGTGCCATATGATGATGAATTCCTGTACAAAGACACGGCAGGACCTGATTAAGAGTTAAAAAAAGTATGAACACAGATGGAAAGAGAGAACTTGAAATTGGAAGATAGGAGGGACAGCTGACAGCATTATGTTTCCAAAGAAGAAGAGTAAAAAAATGTTTGGGGAAAAAAAAGAGAGAAAACTGTTCTTTTAGTCCCCTGATGCCCACATTTCAATCTGGAAAAAAAAAGAAAGCTTGTTTTTACCCAGTTCTGTGTAATGTAACAGAGATGAATTAATCACATGCAGGAAGTTGTTTTGACTTCCAGCACATCAAAATAAATTTTCTTCTTTCACTAATCAGAGCAGATATAAACTGCAAGGTCTATACATGTGTGTGTACCTCTTCAAAGACCTACCTTCTGTATAAACTCCTATGAACCTCTAGGAGAGCTTTCTGAGGGCTTAAATCTGAGGGTTTTAATCTAAGAGTTTGAATTCAATGTTTTCTGACACTCCTGTGAAGGTGCTAACAGTCTCTGATTTGCTCAGACACAGCCTTTACCAAGGATTACTGTAAAAGTTCTCCTAGCCCAAAGGTAATCCAAATTTTACTAAACCTCTGAGATTAATTCTTGCAATGCAACATCTTTTCTGGGGTTTTGTGTTTTTTTGTTTGGTCAGTCATTGTTATAGTTTCTTCCCCCTCCCCAAGAATACTGTTATGGTGATAATAGAGGCAGAAGATTAACATTTTTGTCATGCTCTTGAGATTTGCTCTTAAATGGATGTTAAGGAGATGAAGCAAATGGTTTTCCCAAGACTAAAATGAAAGATCTAACTTTAAAAAAGGAGTTAAACAAGTGAGTAAATTAACAACTGGGCATCTTCTACCTTTGTGAAATTAGGTCCAGAGTCGGGATAATCTCTATAGAATAACTCAGGAATTTCTTAGATTGTGTACAGCCATGTGGTTTTAGTCAGAGGAGTAGTCTACTGAATTATTTCAGACATGCAAAGTAATTTTGTATAAAAATAAAGTGTTTGGGAATCTTAACTGTTTGGTGACTGCAAAAAAAGTAGAGCATAAGCCATTTTTCAATTATGCTGGTTAACCTAATTTGTCTTTCAGTTACTATCTGCTATTTATTTTGCATGGTTAAGAAAAATCCTCATGCATATAAATTTTCACCAATATTATATTAATCTTGACTTTACAAAAATATATTGTGTATAAAAGTTTACCAAGGCCTCTAGATAAATGGTTGAATTGACTGCAATGACTAGTACATCAGAATTCTTCAGAGACAGCATTTTGGAAAAATTAATTAATTTCAAAGGTTTCCCAGCTGTGTTTGTCTGGTTTTGTTTTTTCCAATGGTCCTTTGTCATTTCCTCCCCTCGATATCTTACATTGTGGTACTATAATCAATAGACATGAATAAAAGAACAACCATAAAGATGATTAAAGTTATTGATTCAGAGACTGAATATGCAGCTGATGACAATATTAAAAGGGCTGCAATACGGATAGCCAATAGTAGGGTTTGCCAGTAGGGATACAAGACTGGTGACACAACTGAGGCATGTGGACAAAAAAAATCTGCATACTTTAACAGCAGTTCAGAGAACATGGGAGTTACTACAGGTGGTTTTTAGTATTATCCCAGTACTGTGATAGCCTTCAAATATGTGTTATTCTTTTTATAATGTTTATACTTCATAAGATGTGCAACAGTGAATGCCTGTGAATGAATTTAAGAATCCATTGCTAAAATTAAATTATTCTATATAAATTTTGTCTTGGAGTTCTAGGCCCTGGCTTTGAGGAAGTCTGATGGCATGTCTGTAATTTATCTACTCTTAATTCCAATACATTTTAATTTATTTGGAAGTAGTCACCAGTAGCTGGTAAATTAGGTTAGAGAACAAGGTACTTTCTGTCAACAGGACTTGTTTCAACCTTCTTTGAAATGTTGATACTCTAAATCAAGCCAGAGAATAAAATTAACCTGATTATGGTTTAGCATAGAGTGTTTGTTCTTCACCTATAACTTGTTTTTGCTGTAGAATTGGTTCTTAAAGTCTGTTTTTTTTCTTAGCTCTGTACACAGCCTATGTCACCTGTCAGGCTGAAGGGCCAACACTGAGTTTCCATTGCCAGGAACAACATCCTCTCCTCATCTTT
>VXBU01003648.1:2388-14528 GCA_013400315.1 Bombycilla garrulus
CCCCTTCCCCTTCCCCTTCCCTTTCCCCCTTCCTCCCTGTTTTATTGTACTTCCGTGACCAATTCTCATTTATCTTTTTCAGGGTTCTTTTCCTTGTCATATAATTGTTATAATTTCTATTTCTGTTGTATTTATTATTGAAATGGAAATTGTGGCTGCAATAGTAAATGAAGAAAAACCCCAAATACAAATCACAGATATACCAGCAGTCTGAGATATATTAAGGAAAAAAAGATGACACACACCCCCTAAAAGCACTTATGTCAGTCCAGCTGTGAAGATGTCATTAAAAAGAGAGAGAAACAGGGTTACTGTTATGCAACTAGACAGAAACCTCATCCTTCCACAATGCTGAAGGCAATGTTTCCAATCACAGAGAGTCAGCCTGTGCTGAATTTCATACCTACAACACAAAATCTTTGATCCCTACCACCTGAGTTAACTCTACTAAGAGGAAACAATAGCAGACTATAGTCTTCAAAGTAGGCAAAGTCTAATAACTGTAGTAGTCAAATTCATTAAAATGTGGTCCTGACCTGCACCTTATAGAGCCACTGAGTGTGCAGAAATACTTGATATTTCCAAACCTCCATAAAAATATATTTCAAGTTTTATTAACAATGTATCCATAAATCTCAAAGGTTTCAGCTGTATTACATCTATAAATGAAGTGGGGAGCCAATTAAATGCAGTTATTGTAAAAATATTACAATGTTGTAGAAAAAACATAGTCCTGTCACACTGATCTTACCAGTCTAAAACGTGAAACGGGACAGTTAAGATCCAAACAGAAGACAGATATTTTATATATTGTTTACAGAACTGTGTTGCAGAGCAATGAACTTATTCCATGAATACTTGGCAATCCCCTTAATTAAGGGATAGAGGCAAGGAACCTTTGTAGCAGTCTTGTTTTAGACTACAAGGGCTGGACTTTAAAAACTTTCCATCAACAGACTTGAGTTATCAAGATTAATCTCTTATTTCAAGTTCAATTAAGAAGAAGCATAAGCTTGTCTTCAGACTTATTTACTCCTAATATTGTCACTGCCTGGACACATGCCTAGGCACAGAGCAGATGTGGGCTATCACCCCAGTGGTGGTGGGGCACTGACCTGCCTGGTGATCTGTCTGGTGTTCTGGTGAGCATGGACTAAGCCAAGACCCGTCTGACATGCATATCTCCAGGTCTGCTTTTCTGCAAAGACAGCCTACAGTGGAGTTTCTCACTTATCTTTTCATATTTACAAGGTAGGTTAATACTGTAATTTAGCTTCATGGTTAGCAGAGAGGGAAAAGAAATTGACCCTTCTCGTTTTCTGTTGATCTGAACTATATAAACATCTTAAAGACAGGTGTGGTGTATAAATGTTTATTTCCCTTTGCTTTTCATTGGAAGAAAGGATAACTGACTCAAATGTCTATGCTTACATTGTCTATATTTAATTTGAAGCTTCCTGACTTTTATGCCACTTCTGATGGGGTTTGTCTTTTCTCTCTTCGCTCAAAAGTTTAGCCCCAGCCCTAGGAAGAAGAGGTTTGTTTACCTCCATTTCTTTTGGGGGCCAAGAAATTTAGCTGCTTCGCTCTTACTCTCTGTGTCTTGCTGGGAGGTAGCATTTCTTTTATGGATGCGTGTAATGTCTGGAATTGAAATTTAGTTGAAGGTTTCTTTTCTTTATTTCTTTCCCCCATCCCTCCCTCCCAGCCTTACCTTTCTTGCCTCCCTTTCATGGACAAAGGTAAGCGTGAATTTATCCTTGTCATGCGTGACAACATTTCATTTTTTACTCTGCGGGTGGTAAGGATGGAGGTTGAAATGATGATGCAGCTTCTCTTCACCTCAGTCAGGAACAGGCTGCCTGCAATCCACACATTCAACATTTCTTTCTTCATACTTTTTTTCTGAGCAAGTGCTGTATTATGGAAAAGAACCAAAGCAACAACAAAAAAGTACATATCCTTTCTCCTCCAGCGACTCTAAACATTCTTCATGGAGATCTTTTTGTGCTGGACTTTTCACACATGGTTAAAGTACATATAGATATCAGTTACAGCAGTAAACAGAATTTATTTACATATAGAGTGCATATAAAAAAGAATTTATAGAAGGGGTAAGGACTGTTAAGTGATATAAAGAAGAGAAATTGTATTTAAGAACCTGCAGCAAACTTTGTCTGTTTTAGATGGCTTTTTATCAATTTCATAAACTGAAAGACAAAGCTATAATCAGAATGCTGGTGTTTTGAAACCCTTCAGTCTTTGGCATGTAATGATTCTCTGGCAGCTTTGCTTCACGCTCACAACAGGAATGCTAATCTAAATTGGAAACAAGTTGTAGGGCCAAAATACCTGTTCTACCTTGCTTTTAAAAACAATTATAAAGATCAAACTTTCACAATTTTCCAGACAGGAAGATGAGGTAATAATGAACTTTAGGCCTGAATTCATTGTAGTTGCTTTACTTGAAAGGCTGTGGTCTAAACCGTCCCCCAGAAATATTTGTCTGTTTCTACTGACAATTTCAGGAACCTAGGAAAACTCTGATTCCTGTGTCAGCATTTTATTATAGAATTTGAAAACTGTGGAAAATAAACTAGTTTGTACTGAGATTTATGCCAAGTTTGAATTAGAGACAGGAATTTAATTGGGATTTGAGACACGAGGACAAGCTCCCTTCCTGTTTCCATGCTGCAAATACATGGAAATACAATTATGATAATTAAAAAAAAGAAATCCCAACCCTATAGGAGATGAAAACAATTAATTCACTGTCTTAGTTTCTGATTTAAAAGCCAGACTGGATAAGGAAAGGGCTGATTACTTATAATTCCATTCCTTTGGCATACTAAAGTATTAAATAGTAGGGACAACAGGGGTTTGTGCCAGTTTGCTTTGGTGCCAGAATAGCACCAGAATGTTTTGGCACATTTTGCTAGCATGAGCATAGTGTCAGTTGGTTGTTTAGAGCTCTTCTATGCCTTGAATGAAAAGCTACCATGATATCTTTCCACCTGTTCCACTGCAAAGCAAAATGACACCATAACTGAAAAACATATAGCTCTTCTATTCCTTCAGAGGAAAATAAACAATTAACTGTCCAAACCCTTGGTTATTGAGGAGAAAGATCAGCACTGTTTAAAATCCTGGCTTTAACAATCTCAGAAGGTCTTACAAACCCCTGTAGATCTGTTATCTTCAAGACTGTATGTATCTTGGATAACCTTGGTCTGTAAATTAAGGATAATTACCTCCTGCTATTCAGACTTCTCATGTCTACAGATGCCTGGAACCTGAGACTGACACATGCAAAACCATTGCAAGGCCAAATTGAAAAATATAGGCACATGGCAAACAAAATAAGGAGCAAGAAGGCAGAGCAAGGGAAGTGAATAATTGTAAACCTACATCATATGCTGAATGAGGGAGTAAGCCTCTAATTCTTACTTTAGAAGTATAAGGTTGTAAACTTAAAGCTTTCTGTAGCCATTAAACATATTGTAGTTAATCAGAGTTTTTTCCTCACCAAACAAACTTCAGTAGTTCGGTGTTTCCCATGTACCGTGAAGGAGACTGGAGAGGTGAGATTTCTGAAATGAGTTTGGAAGAATATACACTTAACATATACACTTATAACGCTGTGGAATAGTTAATGAACAGAAAAATTATAAGAGTCAAATGTTCTGGTTTATGTCACCTTTCCTCTGATCCACTTCATCTCCTCCTTTGCCTCTCATATTTCTTAAAAGAAGAATTACACTCTGCATCTGAAAGGCAGCTCTGAGTCCTCTTTCACTGCTAAGCCTCTGTAGCAGAGAACAGGGAGGAAGTTGAGTTTTGTAAAGGGCTGAAGCCTGAGCACTATGAGACTTTGCTTCTTTATTTTTGCTGTTCTCTTGATAGAGTCATTAAGGCTGGAAAAGACCTCTGAGATCATCAAGTCCAGCACTGCCAAGTCTACCACTAAGCCATGTCCCTAAGCACATCTACATTCCTTATAAACATTTCCAAGGATGGGGATTCTACCACAGCCCTGGGCAGCCTGTTCCAATGCCTGACCATGCTTTCAGTAAAAAAAAAAACAAATTATTAACATCCAATCTAAACATCCCTGGCACAAATTGAAGCAGTTTCCTCTCACCCTAGCATTTGTTACTTGGCAGAAGAGACTGATCCCCACCTGGCTACAACCCCTTGTCAGGGAGTTGTAGAGAGCAAGAAGGTCTCTCCTGATCCTCCTTTTGTCCAGGCTCAGCCCACACAGCTCTCTTAGCTGCTCCTCATCACACTGGTACTCCAGTCCCTTGTCCAGCTCAGTGTCCTCCCCTGGATATGCTCCAGCACCTCAGTGTCTTCCTTGTCATGTGAGGCCCAGGAGGTGTGGTCTCACCAGTGCCCCAGCATTGTGGTGATAGTCCCTGCCCTGGGCCTGCTGGTCACACTGGTGCTGACACAAGCCAAGATACCACTTGCCTTTTGGCCACCTGGGCACCTCTGTGCTCATGTCCAGCTGCTGCTGGCCAACATGCAAAGGTCTTTTTCTGCTGGACAGCTTACCAGACAGTGTCCCAAGCCTGAAACGCTGCAGACAGCAGATACTGTTGTCACCCAAGGGCAGGACCCAGCACTTGGCCTTGTTGAGCCTCACACAGTTGTGTGCCCTCACCCATGGATCCAGGCTGTCCTGCTCCCACTGCAGAGCCTTCCTGTTCTCCAGCAGGTCAACATTCCCACCTAGCTTGGTGTCTTCTGCAAACAGACTGAGGATGGACTCAATCCCCTTTTCCACATCCTCAATAAAGATAAACTGGCCCCAGTTACACAGTGGTATACAACTGGTGTCTGTCCTCCATTTACAAATACTCTGGGGGCCTGGCCATCCAGAGAGTTTATTACCCAGCATCCATGGCATGTAAAAGCTGAATTGAATATGTATAAATAAAGTTGTGGGATTTAATGTGATAGTCAGTTCAAGTTCCTGAACACTGGGAATGGCCAGAAGCAGATTTTTTTTTTTTTTTGTGTCTTATTCCTGTTTCCTCTCAGCTTCATAAAACTTCAATAGCTTTTCTGTGTCTGTGAGGGATTTCACTGGCAGCATTTTAGACATTTGCTGTACACTTAACTGTGCACTTTTCAGACAGCTACTAATATTTAATTTATCTCTCTTCAAAACAGAGATGACATTGTAAAACTAAGAATAGATCTCTCATATCTTGATGTATGTCTCATGTTAAAGGAAATGTCCAAAGAAACTTAAGGAAGTTAAGAAAATATCCTCTGTAATAACATCTTAGATTAATTAAAGTAAAATAAAATAAACTTAACCAAAACAATTAACCTAAACACGCACATACACACACAGAAACAGACACACACACACCCCTGAAAAACCTACTTCTAATTCTCAAAGACTATATTTCTGATAAATCGTTCAAGCACTTCAGTAGAGTTTTCATATTGCATCTTGGTCAAGACTTAGAAGAGGTTTTTCCCGTATTTTACTGCATAACTCTAAAAGCCTTTTTTGTCCCCATAGAATTATGAAATTATCTGGTCTGGAAAGGACCCTAAGTGTCATCCTATCCAAATACCTGACCATGGGCAGGGCCATCTTTTTTAAGATTGGTTGGTGTGATAAACTGACACGGGGAAAAAAAGTTATGTCTATATTAAATTCCCGGAGTGAAGTAACCTGAAATTTAAAATATGCTTTATATGCTACTCTGTCAGTCTCACTAAGGACAGCAAGGTTCTCAAGTAGTTCAGGATCTGACTCTGCATCCTTGGGCTTATATGGCTTAGAATCTACAACAAATATGTACATGGAACAGATTACAAAAAAAAAAAAAAAATACACAGTACTGGACAATATATAATGCACAAGATGTTTTTTAAGTTAGAACTGTAGACAGGTTGATGGTAGTGAGCTTTATTTGCTTGTTTTACAGAAGTTTTTAAAATGTTTTATTATCTAAACATCAAACATAGGAAAAATCATTGAAAACAATGAGGTTGTGAAAGGTGTAAGTCAAACAGGTACAAATAAAAAAAAAATATCCCTCAATTCAGGATGCCATTATTGAATGCTTAATTAATACAAATTTTGCTGTTTTTTATGACCATTTTTTTTGTGTTATTGTTTTTTGTTTGTTTGTTTGTTTTGGTGGGGTTTTTTTGTTTGGTTGGTTTTTGTTTTTTTTTTACATGCAGTCTTTGCTTATTCAGTTCTCATTACCTTCTACTTTAGCAACATGGGAGCAGAGACAGGCAGCAACCCTCTCTAAAAGTAAAAAAGCCAGATTTCTGTGCCTATAGAGACTGTATAGTACAATTTATAATTATATACATAAATTTACTGATGTCTTCACTGAAAAGAGCTGTTCTTCCCCACTTCCCCTCACTAGAAGGAGCCTCTGAAACCTCACTGCTCTGGCAATTTACAATCTTCTTCATTTTCATTTTAGCTTAAATTTGTTCTTAGTCAGCCTACTCTATTTATTCTTATGCCAGCACTAGTGTTAGGTTAAATAGCTCATGTCTCTCCTTGGTGAGTTCTCCCTTCATTTATTTATAGACAACCATCATATCCTTCTAAGTCTTCATTTTTCTTGAGTAAACAAACCTTGTTTTCTCATATCCTCTCCACTGACAGGCTTTCTGTCGTTTTGATCACCCTAATAGACCTGTTCCACTCTTGGGCCAACTTCAGTTCATTTTCCTTGATAAGTGCTCTCTTTTGCATTCTCTAATTAATCTTGCAGCCCTTGAGATGCTTATTCACATCCTTATTTTTTCAATCCACCTCTACCTACCTTATTCTTCTCATACCCCTACACTAGGGACATAGATTCCTGATTTTTGTCAGGACATATAACTTGAGAAAATTCAAGAGTTGTTCTTCACTCGAGATCCTGATCTCTTTAGTGCAGCCAGCTTCCCTTCATTTGTCAGAAACTACCTTGTAGAAGTTTAAGCAAACCTGGGTTTATTTAGGTTATGATTTAGCTTCAGTTGAATCAGCTTGCATTCAGATTATTCAAGTTTTATTTATTTTTTCACCACCACACTTATAACACCCTGATTTCATTTAAATTAAATATCTTTACAATTTTTCCAGAGGCATAAAAAAGGGGAAACCTCAGGACAGTCTGTATATGCTGTCTCCAAGAAGAATGGAGGTAAGTTGCATTATACTGATGACATGACGATACAAATCATTAGGCGAAAGCATTTCTCGGAGTTACACGTGGTCCACCCAATCACCAATGCCAGTTTTTCCCAAGATGTTGGTAAATTATTTTTATAGCTTAATTTTTTTTTGTAAAATGCAAATTGTGTCTAAAAAAAGCTGGCTTGAAATTAATTTACTGTGTTGACTGGCTATGGCTAACAAAAAATACGACTTTGATCCCTAGGGTTTGAAGTGCCCAGAGTTTGCTGCAAAACAGTGAATTGTAGGGTCAAATCTGCCTGGCAGCAAAAGGAGCTCAGCAGTCGCCAGAGGTGGTTATAGCTTCGCAAATGAAATACTTCATGTCTAATACAAAAATTGAATGATTCCATTCCCTGTTATCCTTTGTTCCCCACTGCCACTTCCAAGGTGCAAATGTAAAATGACTCCAGGAACTTATTGTATTTAGGCTTCCAGATTCCATGCCATGGTTAACTACTTAGGTGCAACATGCACAGACACAAGGAACTAAAATAGCAAGAAGCACATTGTCTAAATATTTATGGGTTTGAGTTTGAAAATGAAAAAATGAAACATCTGGGGTTCTTTGAGGTTTTTGTTGGTTTTTTTCTTTTTTTTTTTTCTCTTTGACAATACTTTTGAAAAAGAAAAAGAACAAAAAACCCCAAAAAAACCTAAGAAGAAAAAGCTCAGATACTCCTCTGTTTAAATATAAATGCTGACTTTCCAAAGAGAGAGAAAAAGCAAGACAGAAGAGTGAGGGGCATTGACACCCTCAGGGAAAATTTTGTCTCAAGAGAACTGACCTTTCAGAGAAAGCAAATTAAATTATCTTTCTCATCTTTTACTAGTGCTGTGACATCATTAAAATTCACGTTATATACCAGCATGCTTTCTTTTGTATTCATAACCTTAAACCAAAATTAATCAGTTGTCACATAAAGTTAACATATTTGTTAATGGTGCCCAATCACCAATATGCATTGTCTCAAGACAACTACTGTAAAATAACACAAATATTGTTGGGCAATGTCTTCCTCACCTTGTATCAATCTCTGGAAAATCAATCCAGAACATGTTGGGCTGGGGATGAAAGAGTCCCTGCACAATGAAAAAACAGTAAGTGTGTTAAAAAGTGTTTAATAAATAGGGTCCTCTGAAGTAGTGAGGTTCCGCCACTCGTGCAATATTTGGAGGAGAGGAAGGGTGTTGACAATAGCAACAGCTGGAGGCCTGCTGCCACCTTTGCCAGGGGTACTTTTATCTCTGTGGCTGGCTCATTGAATGCTCTGTTCTCCCAGCTGTTACTGCAATAATTGCTATGGACCATCTCTGTAACCCCTTTATTTGGGAGCTCAGTTTAGACTTTGGATTTTCAAAAGAATAGGATGCTGGAGTTTGTGAACCAATCCCAGAACCTCAGGTTCTCAGTCTGTTCATGCAGTCAGTGGGAAGAGCTGCACACCACAAATACAAGTGATGAAGTCTATGTGTAAATTCAGGGGGGAAAACACAAAAAGAGGAGGAACAAGAAAAGAAGAAGCTATTCCCCTTCAGTATAAAATCGTATTACTAGAAATTACAGTTGTTCTCAGTACCACTCTGTTAAATAAAAAAAAAAGTTTAAAAAAGGTTAAAAAAAAGTAAAAAAAAAAGGTTAAAAACAAGTAAAAAAAAAAAAAAGAGAGAAAAGAATAAAAGAGAGTTGGGCTGGTTTGGTTTTTTTTGTTGTTTTTTTGGGGTATTTTTTGGGTTTTTGTTTTGTTTTGTTTTGTGAGAAAAATATAAATGCAGAAGAAAGAGATAGGCAAATGAATAGATCATTCTGTGTGCTTCAGGGAGGATTCTGCTACTGTGCATGAGCAATACAGCCTGCACATTTTGTGAAAATTATTTTATACGTCCATATAGCACCTTAGTAAAAACATAATAACACCATAGAGTCAAAATATATCACTATGGAAAAGTAATGGAAAGGATACCTTAAAAGTTTTCCCCAGAGTAATAAAACATGTCATTGAAGAGCTCAGAAGTGGGTTAATGCACCCACATGTCCAGATGTCTTTCTTTATAACACTGCAAATAAGAAAGTAATCCTTATAATATACACTTGACTTCTTCCTGAACAAGGTATTTATTTTTGTTGTAGACCAGCCTATACCCATTCACATTAAGAAAATATATTATTTTTGTCTATAAAGAAAGAGATAATATATAAAATATGTCCTATTGAATTTATATCCTTTTTTTATAATAATTTCAAAGATTCTTCAATTTATGCTGTATAGACTGTTTTAAGGTCAGATCTTTTCCCTTTATATATTTGTAAAAATTCTTTAACTTCAATTGGAACAAAGATTTTACTGCGTGGAAAAAAACAATAATTTCAAATCTTTGTACAGCATGAGATGTTCAAAACCAGGAAAATTCTGAAGGTATTTCAGAGGATAAGAAAAAGAACATGGGTTTTAGTATGTTCTGTACATCCTTTGAAAATCAAGGTATTTGAACATGTCACAAAAAAATCCACTTCCCCAAATCACTTCTCAGTAATCACTGCCATTGATTCAAAATAACTTCTAAAAACTGGGGTACAGGAAGAAAGCTGAGGAAGAAGGATGAGACTGATAAGCTAGTCAGGCTATATTCAGTTCCTAGAAAAAGATAAATCATACAATATTTAGCAATTTGTGAAAGCCTGGCATTCATGGAAGTGTTACACAACCACCTGAGTGGATTTGCCAGGAACAGTTCATTTACCTGCCACCAGTGCTAGTTCAATCAGTTCTGTTAGAAGAGAAATACCAGGAAAGAATGAATAGTTGACAAGTACACGTACAGTTCAGACATCACTACTTGTGTTCATTGTGTGATGCCTCTTGTCCTGTCCCTGTGTACTGCTGGGAAAGAGTCTGCCTTGTTCACTCCTTCAGATCAGATATTTATACCTACAGGTAAGATCCCCCATGACACTTCTCCAGGATGAACAGTCCCAGCTGTCTCAGCTTCTCTTGATATGACAGATGTTCCAGTCCTCTCTCTGTGTCTGTGGCCCTTCACTGGACCCTCTGCATTAATTCCATTCCTGTCCTTACTGGGTAGGCCTGTTCTGGGCACCAAAATCTAGAAATATCACACCAGGAATATCACACCAGTGACACACACTGACAGAAGGGAAGGATTATCTCCCTTCCCTGCTTGCAAGGCTCTATTTAACACAGTTCAAGTGGCTGTTGGCCTTTGCTCCAAGGTGCGCTGCTGGCTAAAGCTTACCTGGGTGCTATCATGACCATCAAGGCTTTCTCTGCTAGTTGTTCCCCAGATTCTCTACTTCCCAAGAGTAGAGAGAAATGCTCAGCCAAGAAGGATCACTGCATTGAAGTAGGCATGGTTGGCCACATAAATATTGCGTAGGAAACAATGAAATATGTGATTTTTTTCAATCATAAGAAAGGGAACAGTCAATTGAAAANAAAAAGAAAGAGAAAACACCGTATTATGATAAATATGGAAAAGAGTTTTGCAAAGACATAAACTTATCCCTCAGCCTTATCATTTAGTGTCGCTATGTTATGGCATCCATTGTTTTCAATTTTACTTTTGTTTTTTAATGAATGAGTTGAAATGAATGCTTTGTCTGTATACAGATGATATAAAAGGACAATGGAAATGGCCTCAAGTTAAAAATAGAATAAGGAAGAGGATAATTTGTTCACTGTACAAGATAAGGACTGGGCTTAAAAGCTCAGCAAGAAGATTCCCTCTAGAAATCACAAAAGCCTTTCCAATGGAAAGGGAAGTGAAGCATTGAAATCAGCTGCTGGGAAAGATGTGGAGACATCACCACTGAATTCTTTAACAATTATTTGAACAGCCTCCTGTTAAAAATTATGAAGGCAGATCTGATCTGGCCATAGGGCAGATAGATGAGTTAGATGGTATCTTGTGATCCTGTACAGCCAAATTTGGATAAAATTCTAAGATTGTATTACATGTGAAAACACGTATCCAAAAAGATAGTGTTAGGTGTGAAATTTCCCATGGTCAAGATTATAAAATCAAAAGAAATAAGGAATATTGGAGAAGAAATAATCTGAAATCTTAGATGGATAGTCTTCCACATCTGTGATCCTGTAAACATTTGCTTATTTGAATCAATCTCACATCACTGAAATCAAATTATTTAAATTATTCAAGATCTAAATGTGCTAAAATCCATGTGGGTCCTGTTTGCAGTTAGTTTATGCCTATCAGGTGCTCCAGCCAACAATAAAGAAGAAAGCATCTGGGTACTTGCCAGCCAGAGAATGGCATTGTGTTCACACATCAAAAGCAGTAGAAATAAGGCTTCATGTTTATGTGCTCACGTTTGCATGACAAGGCCTTTTTTCCCCCCTTTTTATTTAGAGCTGAAGCTCTGAAGGTTCCTTTGAAGAGAAAGGAAGAAAGGATTCTTACGATAAAAATATTGATGATTAATTTAACCCCTTAAGCTAAAAGTAATCATGTCTAGGTCAACCTCTACTGAATTCTGAGCAACATTTATCTTAACAGAACCTAGGAAGAAAATGGATACAAACCCCAGCTATCCAGTGAAACCTTTGTTCTCATGTATGGTGTACTGGCAAAAAACAGGCTTCCTCTGAAAAAGGTTTTGAATAATAACATGAACATATTTTTCTGTTATGCTTTTTTACTCAGTAAATTCATATTCTAGGATAATAGGAAAGTAAATTTACTATTGATTTATTTATCATCCTGTCTGTCCTCTCTTTATCTTCAACAAACCTACTCAATATGTTTACAACTCCAGTTCCCATTTTATGATCGGGGAAGATATTCTATTTTTATGCATACTGGGTCAGAATTGCATGTGATTTTAAACATGTGAATAGTTGTAACAGAGTAGTAAGTACTAGCAGCTTTAATATTTTTTTCTTTTTGT
>VXBU01003648.1:20974-33208 GCA_013400315.1 Bombycilla garrulus
ACCCCTCTGTCTAAAAAAAAAAAAAAAAGAAATATGATAAATTGATAGGAAATATGCATGTAGTGTTTATTTTCTCCTCTTAATGGGAAAAAAAATAAATACAGCATTGTATTTTTCAACATTTCCTATTCAAAATAAGGAAAAGAAAAAAAGGGCAAGTAAAATGTCAGTATATAAGAGAAAAGTATAAATGGATTTGAATTTTTGAGGTACACATGCCCCACAGAAGCTGGGGTATGGAAACCTTTGTGACTNACAAGCACGTCTGGGCGTCAACTCCAGAATATTTCAACAAGGAGATAATGAAGCACTCATTTAAGTAAAATACTGCGGTCTCCATTTTGAAATACAGCATGATTTGTATGATTTCCATAGAAAAATGCTACATTTTTGAAAAAGTGATAAAATATTTTAGATGCTCAGTTTGCTGTTTTAGAGCTTAAAACTTCACATTTTTGTGTAATTATTTTTGACAAGGTCTACTTTTGAATAAAAAAGGAAAAAAAAAGAATTTGACTACATGATACATTTGGTCTGAAGACTGCTTGTATAAAATACAAACCCAAGCTGGGGAACAGGGATTAGAACAAATGTTGACACATCAACTTGCCTAACAAAACATGTTACACTGTCATTTTCTTTCTCTGTCATTCTCTTTCCTTTTTTTATCTTTTCTCTTTTTCTTTTTTTTTTTTTCCCTAAAGTACCCAGTTTTAGTATAAGCATTTAAAAAACATTACCCCAAGAAACAATCCCAGGAGAAAATTGAAACCTGATCTGCTACTCTTGTATTAATACACTAGCCTAATAATACCTGATCTATAATACCTGATCTAATTAAGGATGTCCCTGCCCATGGCAGGGGGTTGGATTAGATGGCTTTAGAAGCCCTTTAAAATCCAAATTGTTCTATGAACCTGTGATTCTCTAATTGCTCATTTTAGAATAGATGTGTCTTATTTAGTGTAGATTTCTAAAGCCAGCATATAAATTGGTATGCAAATAGAGGTGAATTTGCTACACATATTGATGAAAGAAGTGTTTGTTTCTTTCCAGTGATCATTAAGAACGATTAGTTATGTGCAGTGAGTCCACATTCTTGAAGTCTGGAGATAGGACAGATGATCTTTGAACATCTATTTAAAAAGGGATTTAACAATGATGATAATTTCTATCCCAAAAAGTGTTCTCTATTTCTCTTACAAAACAATAAAACAAGCTCTCAACTTCAAAAAACAGTAGTGAGTAAGGAGTTGGATTCCTTACTAGGAGAGAGTTGTTTCTCAGAATTAAACACTTGAAGCTGCTACTTTTCATTTTAGCTTTGGTATCAAATTTGCAATCCAAATTGCCATAAACTTATACACTAATTCTGTCTCAATCTATATCAGGAAGTTGTGTAAGTCTTTCAGCTCTGAGGAAGACTAAAATCTTCTTTTTTGAGTGAAGAGAATGTTTTGACTGAGCAGTGTGAATACTATGAGAATAATATATTTTGATAAAAAGTCATAAATATACCATATGTATATATGTGTTCATATAAATATGTGCTTATATATATCCATCTATATATGGAAATATATACAAAAATGAAAATGTCATGATTGTGAAGAATGTTTTTTTATTTTATCCATTAAGGCTCTTTTATCTGTCAAGTTATGTTGGCAGATGACTGGTCCTTGGCATAAGGTTTATTTCTTTGACCAGAAGATGAGAAGTTACTGGGCATAACAACAGTAATTGCTGGATGTAAAAACTCAAATAGTGAGAAGCTGACAAAAGTTACAGATTGTGATGGTATCATGGATGGATTTCACAGTCAGAGGAGGCTTGTAGAGAAAAAGCCAACCCTCACAGAAAATCGAAGGGGAGATCTGAAGTCCTTGTGGAGACTAGTCTTGCGAGCCATCACAAGTACTAAATTAGGCCAAGATTAGCTTAACAGCAAGAACAGAAACACCAAATTTAGATGTGAAGGTCTCAAACCTGGATCCAGTGGTGAAAATGTAGTTTAGATGCAAATTGATCTGGGAGGGGACTGGAACAGAAGAATGCAGGAGTCAAGATAGATGTGGGAAGAAAACTTGTACAGATAAGCTGGATAAGGCACTGCTCCCTGTCTTTGCTGCTCTGTGAAGTGCACATGTGTATGTTTCTTGGGCCACATGTGAACCTCTGCTACCAGCCAGGCACACAGGCAGCTGCTGCCTGGCTTCTAGAAGGAGTCCTCAGCATTTAAAGTCCGCAGGATTCTGATTGCCTTAAATCCACTGTGGTTTTTACTGGATAAATATCTTCTAATTCTAAGGGAAATTAAGGGAAGGTGAGAAAGTGAAATACAATGCAATTAAGTTTGCTGCATTCTTTTTTTACACTCACCTCTTTTGGCAGCTGCTGCTTTGTGACCTCTTGGTTTACCCACACTGTGGAATCAAAGCTAAATTTTATGTTCCTTTGGAAAAAGATGAGCTGTCTTTTTTCCAAGAACACACTGTTTTGAACTTTGTTCTGACACTGAGGCCAGTATCTGGAATTCATTTGTTCTCTTAATCTCTGAAGCTAGTCCCCCTTCTTCCTCCTCCACCTATGTTAAAGTAAACCTGAAGTGGGTGTATGTGCCTCTGACTCCCTTCTGTTTGTTTTTGGTGGCTTCCAGGACCCTTAGGGTAACTGGACATAGAATTAAAAGGAATTTTCTGTGCTCTGTATTTATCTCCTTGGAACACCAGTGGACAGCACTGTGTGCTCGACCATCTGAGGAAAGCAAGTGGAGACAGGGAGCCTGTCCCTCTGTTTTCCTTTCCTCAGGAATACCACACCTTAGTAACTGTTCTTTCCCAGGCAAATGAAGTAAAAAGAATAAGCATGTTTCTGTGTAGCTTTCTCACATCTGGCTACATGGAAAGTAATCCTACAGGTGCTGCCTCTGTGTTGATTGCAGAAAGGATGCCCATCACCTTTCGCTAACAGGGCAGCTGGCCAAGCAAAGCTCGGCAGCTACTCTATTTGCAAACCAGTTTTCCAGAGATGTGAAGAACACAGGTTCTTTCTGCCTCTTTTGTATTTTCCCAAATTAGGATGTTTTGTCCCAAACAAGCCCTGGAGAAGATTTCTTAAGGCTCCAGTCATGATGTGAGGTTCGTGGCCAAGACTGTTCTCTCCACCTCAGTCCTATGTGCCTTTAAGATATTCCTGCCCTGATGGCATTACATCTACATTACTAGTCCTAATTAACATAGGTGAAAATGAAAGAGGTTTTGCCTCACTAAACAGGAGAGAACAAAGACTGAGCCTGATTTGTGAATGCATCTTCTCTTTCAAGAGTAAAACATAGAACTGTTCAGTACATCAGATGAAATTATCAGCCATCTGTGAACTGAGCATCAAAGACACAATTAAAATACCAACATGAATTCTCTTCAAATAATTTATAGCAATGCTTTGTGCACACATCTCTATTCTTCCCTGAGCTCCAGACCTCTCTGTAGTGATATTTTAATTTGCATCCAGAATACTGGGGAAAAAAAAAAAAAAACACAGTTAATAATAATAATAGAAAGAAGGTGGGGAAAAAATTAAGGAAAACAAAGTTTTAGGTACATTATAAGTATCTAGGTTTTCATTTCACCATTAGTGAGTGGAAAGCTGTCTCAAAGTTAAAGAACTGCACCTTATCATCAGAAATAGCAATGAGAGCAACAAGGTCAAGGGTACTAATGGATGCCCCAGAATTTTTCGGTTATCAAGAGATATTGGCAGTGATGTTCACTCAAAGTAAAAACTTTCTTCCTCTCCTCCTTACTCAGTTTGTGTTCCTCCACAGAAGTGAAAATTTACAAAAAATATAAAAAAAAAATGAAGAAGAAGGAGTTGCTGGCACAACTTTCTGGTTACACTGAGACTGAAATCAGAAACAGGAAAGAAGGGAAACAAGTAAATGCATAAAGATGCTGCTTTCAGCCATGTTGTTGGGTAACCATGGGTTTATCAAATATTGACAAACATGAAATGATTGTAATCAGTCACTGTCAGAAGGGAACAGGTACCCTCCTCTCTTTTACAAATGATCCAATTAAAGGAAACATGTTGGCTATAAAAGTCAAAATCAACAATGCACTGTACGCTGACAGCCCATCCAACATATAAAATCAATAGTGCATTCTTCTTCTAGCCAGCACAAAGCAACAGTAGCAACTTTCCCACCTCTTTAGTCAAATATGACACTGTATCAATCGATCAAAACTTAGTATTTATTGAACACTGGCTTCTGAAGAATGCAAAATGTATTGTTCTTTCCTTATTTTATTTCAATAAAGTTTAACTTAAAGGCATAACACTTGAGAGAGCTCAACTGTTTTATTGTGGTTAGATATAGCTATAGCTAGCAGGATAGATAGATCTAAATGTATATTAATACATGGTTCTGGGAAATAGATTACATTCTTTGCCTGAATGGGAATAAAAGTCTTTCTGATGCAGGTTTGCAAGACCCTTTTTTTTTTCTTTAATTTTTTTTTCCCCTCCCTTTCCCTATTTTCTCCTTTGTCTTTTGTTTGCACCAAAATTTTGCTCTGCTTTGAAGTGATGTTTCTGTGGAAAAAAACTTTCTTATCCCACAGAGATTTCATCAATACAGGAAGACATGATAATTCTGCTGAAATTGAATCTTTGTTTGTCATTCTCCACTGTCCTTGACACAGGGGAAGAGTGTTAAACATGACTGTATATCGGCATGTGATCAAAATAAAGCTCATTTCTAAGGTCCTGATAAGAAATATCCTAAGTAATTGTTAATAGCTTTTGATGACACTGGGTAATTAGCTTCAGTTATAGATCAACTAAACATTGTTTTAAGTAACTCCTCTCTTTTTTTAGCCCACTGGAATGACTCTTTGCTTTTGTAGTATAGTAGTACATATCTTTTTCTTTTCTTTTTGATGGGGACTAGGAATTCCCAAAGACAAGATTCAATTAAAACATTTCAGCAATTAAATGAACCAGCAAACAAACAAACAAATTAAACTCTCAAAAGCTTTGTATATGTAGATATAAGGGTAGTGGGGGTCGGTTTCTTTGTTCTGGTGAGTTTCTTTTTCATCTTGATTGAAAAAGACCTTTAAGATCATCAAATCCAACCTTTAAATCACCACTGCCTCCTCTACCACTAAACCATGTCCCTAAGCAGGACAGCTATAGAGTCTTTTAAACAGTCTCCAGGGACAGTGTCTACACCACTGCCCTGGGCAGCTGATTCAATGCCTGATCACCCTTTCAGAGAAGAAATTTTTCCTGATATCCAGTCTAAACCTCTCCTGGGACAACTTGAAGCTGTTTTTCCTAATTCTGTCACCCCTTACTTGAAAGCAGAGGCTGTACCACCCCTGTCTGCAACCTGCTTTCAGGTAGAGAGCAACAACGTCTTCTCTGAGCCTCCTTTCCTCCAGGCTGAGCCCACCCAGCTCCCTCAGCTACTCCACATCAACCTTGTGTTCCAGACACTTCTCTGGCTGGATTCCCTACTCAGGATACACTATAGCACCCCAAAGTCTTTCTTCTAGTGAGGAGCCCAAACCAGAACCCAAGATTTAGGGTATGGCCTCACCAGTGCCCAGCACAGGGGGTGGACCCTGCCCTGCTCCTGCTGGCCACACTATTGCTGACACAAGCCTGGTGCCATTGGCCTCCCTGGCCACGTGGGCACACTCCAGCTCCTGTCCAGCCACTGAAAACCAGCATCTCCAGGTCCTTTCCCACTCAGCAGCTTTCCAGCCACTCTGTCCCAGCCTGGAGCCGCAGGGGCTGTTGTGACCCAAGGGCAGGACCCGGCACTTGGCCTTGTTGAGCCTCACACAACTGGCCCTGGCCCATGGATCCAGCCTGTCCTGACCCCTCTGCAGAGCCTTCCTGCCCTCCAGCAGATCAGCACTCCCACCCAGCCTGGTGCTGTTCTCAAACTGACTAAAGGAGCTCCTGATTCCCTCATCCAGATCACCACTAAAANGGATAGATAGATCTAAATGTATATTAATACATGGTTCTGGGAAATAGATTACATTCTTTGCCTGAATGGGAATAAAAGTCTTTCTGATGCAGGTTTGCAAGACCCTTTTTTTTTTCTTTAATTTTTTTTTCCCCTCCCTTTCCCTATTTTCTCCTTTGTCTTTTGTTTGCACCAAAATTTTGCTCTGCTTTGAAGTGATGTTTCTGTGGAAAAAAACTTTCTTATCCCACAGAGATTTCATCAATACAGGAAGACATGATAATTCTGCTGAAATTGAATCTTTGTTTGTCATTCTCCACTGTCCTTGACACAGGGGAAGAGTGTTAAACATGACTGTATATCGGCATGTGATCAAAATAAAGCTCATTTCTAAGGTCCTGATAAGAAATATCCTAAGTAATTGTTAATAGCTTTTGATGACACTGGGTAATTAGCTTCAGTTATAGATCAACTAAACATTGTTTTAAGTAACTCCTCTCTTTTTTTAGCCCACTGGAATGACTCTTTGCTTTTGTAGTATAGTAGTACATATCTTTTTCTTTTCTTTTTGATGGGGACTAGGAATTCCCAAAGACAAGATTCAATTAAAACATTTCAGCAATTAAATGAACCAGCAAACAAACAAACAAATTAAACTCTCAAAAGCTTTGTATATGTAGATATAAGGGTAGTGGGGGTCGGTTTCTTTGTTCTGGTGAGTTTCTTTTTCATCTTGATTGAAAAAGACCTTTAAGATCATCAAATCCAACCTTTAAATCACCACTGCCTCCTCTACCACTAAACCATGTCCCTAAGCAGGACAGCTATAGAGTCTTTTAAACAGTCTCCAGGGACAGTGTCTACACCACTGCCCTGGGCAGCTGATTCAATGCCTGATCACCCTTTCAGAGAAGAAATTTTTCCTGATATCCAGTCTAAACCTCTCCTGGGACAACTTGAAGCTGTTTTTCCTAATTCTGTCACCCCTTACTTGAAAGCAGAGGCTGTACCACCCCTGTCTGCAACCTGCTTTCAGGTAGAGAGCAACAACGTCTTCTCTGAGCCTCCTTTCCTCCAGGCTGAGCCCACCCAGCTCCCTCAGCTACTCCACATCAACCTTGTGTTCCAGACACTTCTCTGGCTGGATTCCCTACTCAGGATACACTATAGCACCCCAAAGTCTTTCTTCTAGTGAGGAGCCCAAACCAGAACCCAAGATTTAGGGTATGGCCTCACCAGTGCCCAGCACAGGGGGTGGACCCTGCCCTGCTCCTGCTGGCCACACTATTGCTGACACAAGCCTGGTGCCATTGGCCTCCCTGGCCACGTGGGCACACTCCAGCTCCTGTCCAGCCACTGAAAACCAGCATCTCCAGGTCCTTTCCCACTCAGCAGCTTTCCAGCCACTCTGTCCCAGCCTGGAGCCGCAGGGGCTGTTGTGACCCAAGGGCAGGACCCGGCACTTGGCCTTGTTGAGCCTCACACAACTGGCCCTGGCCCATGGATCCAGCCTGTCCTGACCCCTCTGCAGAGCCTTCCTGCCCTCCAGCAGACCCACAGCTTGACATCATCCTTTGCCCCTCAGGACTGCTTCCCAAGAGGTTCTGTCAACAGTCTCCCAAACAGGCTGAACTCTGCCCTTGAGAACTCCAAGGTAACAGTTCTGCTGACTCCCCTCCTCAGTTCTCAAAGAATGAAAAGCTGTGTAATTCTGTGGTTTTTATGGCCATGACAACCTCCAACCTCCAACCAGCGCATCACCCACAGTTCTTTCACTTTTCAGAAACAAGAAGTCTGGGTAATTCCTGATTTGAACAGAATGGAACTGATCTGCAAACTAGCGATATCTCTGGGAAAACACTTCAGCTGGGTTCAATCACACCCTAAGACAATCAGACCTTTATTTTCTTTGCTGAAATTCAGAGTTCATAAATTATGCACATCTCTGATATAATGGACATTACCTAATTTCTCACATTGGCTGCTTGATTGTCATTTTACTTTTAAATCACTAGCCTTCCCAATTACAAGGCAAACCAGTTCATAAAATATTGACGTCTCAAAGAGACCTGCTTGTACCAGTTGAAGAAATGTGTGTCTAATTTTAATATGCCATTTCCCCCTTTTCTAAGAACATGGACAGTACCAACAAGGAAAGTGAACGACTTTTTCATCCTTTGTTCTTATAAAATGAAGTTGTAGATGTGTTCATATTAGGTTTTTTTATCTTATAAATAAAAATTGCAGTTGTAATGGGCACTGTCAAAGAAATTATTTTAGAAATAAAATTTGTCCTGTAGGTATTCAGTAGTATCAAATGCAACAGTTATGCAGAACATAGCTGACCTCTCCAGTGTTTTATTTCTTATTATTTAATTGTTTCTCCAAAGTTTGCAATATATGAAATGTCCAGGGAATGTATAGAATAGACAAAAGCCAGTTTTGCATCTTTAGGTTTTAAAAATTAATATGGAAATTTAACAGCATTTTTAACAGGCTACATCAAAATATTTATAATCTAGAAAATTATTTCTTTTCAAATTTTTTCTTTTGTGAGAAGTGCATCCTTACCTTATGAAGCACCATGTATTGTTTTAACTATACTAGATAACTAATATGGAACAGTTAATCTTCAGAAATTTTCACTTTAAAAGGTTACTATGCAATTTATGTAGTTTAATAAATATCAATGAAAAATGCTATATTAAGAAGTCACATGTGTAGACCTTAAGAACAAGAAGCAAAGACTTATCCTAAATAACACTGTACCGACCAAGAAGAAAGTTTTAGGGGCTTGGAAGGTAATCAGTTCAATCAAATCAATTCAGTATAAGGTCTTGTGATAAAATCAGATGTATGCAACAGTAAATAAGGTGTTAGATGTAAATTCTTTCTTTTGATGTAAGTAAAGTACAGTCAAGACAGTAGTCTGTCTTCCATATAAGATATTTAAAGATTTGACATTAGAATATGATGTCTACTTTTAGTGTTCACGATTCAGGATGTTGAATTAACAAAAATAGTTCATAACTGCATATACAAATTAAAAAAGGCAACAGATTGGGAAATGAAATCCACAGTATGACCAACAAGGACTAAACTTATGCTGAAGGAAAAACAAAGGGGTGATGTGCAGTAATTTCACATGTACTTAAAACTGGAAAATATCTATGGCTCAGAAAAGGGTAAGAACACCAAGAAGAATCTGTTTCTGAAATAGGCAATATTGTCTTCAGGCCTAGAAAGACCCAGAGGAGTGTGCTAATGCTTGCCCTGGGGTTCTTATGGCATTATAGAGATTAGAAAATTGCTGGACTTTCATCTGACCTTTGTTTGGAAGCCACAGTGTGCAAAGGAGCTACTGTCATCCTGTGTGTCTCTCTGGGCTGGAACAATGATGCAGACAAAGTGTGCACCTGAATGCAGGAATTCAGAAAGGCAGAATCAGTCCCTCAAGCAAATGTGTAAAAGTTTAAAACAATGTCCCATTGGAAATGGTTCATGAACTGATGGTCATATCAGGTTTAGGGGCTTTTACCTCTTAGGATAAAATCATTATTTCTGGAAACCTGTGGACTTCACATGTTCATACACTATTACCATAAGTAACTATTATGTAAGAATAAGGAAATAATAAAGTTTGTATTGTTTTAATTAGGTTTTTAATACTCAGAATTCTACATTAATATGTTGCTAGTAAGAAAATACTTCACTATAGACAAGTGAACTCTTGGCAATGTTAAAAGGATTTTCTTCCTGCAGTGCATCTCATAACTTCAAAGTATCTATTTCACACACAAAAAACCCCCCGAAAACTAACAAACAAACAAACAAACAAAAAAAACCAAACAAAAGCCACCAAAAAAACACCAAAAATCTCAAACACCAAAAGAAGACAAACAAACAAACAAAACAACAAACAAAACACAAAAAATCACAACTAAAAAGAACAAATTCCCTTTTGAGATTGATGACTAAAACCATAATATTAAGGATATATGGTGACAGATAATAGTTTTTTAAACAAACTTGTGGAAAATTCCGTTATTAATACATGGGCTCTAGGCCTCTTGACTTCAGCATGCTATTTTAATAGCAGTAAAATAACTTTGATTGCTGTATTAGCAAGTTAACAGTATTTTGACTTCATTTGGCAGGCAACAACATTACTTTCAATATTGGCTGTAATGTTCTTCTGTGTCAGTCACATATTCTAATATCTCATCTATATGTACATAGATAATCTCTCAATATGATCCATTCTAGTCTTTATGGACAGAAATTTTAGATATAGCTTAATTGCTGTTTGTCTTGTTTTGAAAACTCTTCCAAATCATGCTTCCACATCCAGAAATGCAATAAATGCACGGGTAAAGTCTAATCCTAGAATCTAGATGAAAACCAAAGACAGAATTCAGACTCCATAAATTACAGAATTTCAGCCCATTACTCTGTGATGAAGGACGCAGCACATTTTAAGGTTCATTTATTTCATGTCCTGTTATTTTCATTCTCTGCATCAGTCTGAACAATGCTCTACCTTTGCTGTTCCTACTTTCAGTTTGTTTATAAATAGCTGTTTGGTGTTCTGCTTTTCCCTTTCGTTCCCCTAAGATTACCTCTACAAAAAAAAAGAAGGTTTTGAAACAATAAGAAAAGTTAAACTCAAAAATAGATTTTCAGATGACATTGTGAGATCTCTAGCAGACTTTTAAAGAAGTCAAATAAACACCTGTTTAGTTCACTAGCAAATTAATCCTTATTTTAGGATAGAGACATAAACCCTATGTTCCCTGATATTGTTTAGCTGTTGTTTTTTTTTCTCCCTCCAACAGCACAGTCCCCCCAAACTAATACAATCAAAATACAAGGGAAAAACAGGAAAAAAAAATGTTGAATTTCTTTCCTTTGGCATCACTCTGTATTTTTGTCTTGATGCTTCTTTTTCTCTTCACATTTGTTTTCCTCTATTGTTTGAATATTTTCTGGATGTCTTTAAGCATATGACTTTAATCTGTGGATCAAGGGAGAATTTACTTAGTTGCACATATATTTACAGCTAACAATGAAGTGGGCTTAGGCTTTTTGGGAGGACAAATTTCACCCCAAGAGTGTGTTTTTTTTTTTTTTATAAGAGTTGTTTGCACACATTTTGCATGTTTTAGACTACAAATATACATGGATTACAAGGAAACAGAGAGACAGGAAAAGGTCTTTTCTGACCTATTCTTGATATACATGCAGGTGCAGCTGCTGTAGCTCCCTTTGTTTATCTTGTCTCCACATTAATTACCTTACACTGAGACAAAAGTCTCCTCGCCTCTTAGTCTCTGGTTATTTAGCCAGTTAATTCAATGTTCTTCTCTTTGATGCTTCCCCCTCTAGAGAACAGCTTTTTATTGTACTTACCTGCCAGGGTTGAGCTCATACCAGCGTTACTTGTGTTGAGGGAGTACACATACCTAGATATCTAAGTACTTCTGCTTTCTCTCATTCTTTGCAATAGAGCCATAGAACCCTAGAATGATTTGGCTTTGAAAGGATCCTTAGAGGTTGTCTGGTTCCATCCATCCTGCCATGGGCAGGCACGCCTTCTATTATATCAGGTTTCTCAAGGTGCTATCCAACCCTTCTTAAGTGAATTATTTAGGAATTTATTGTCTGCCTGCCTGATCTAGTGGATTTCTACAATGGAGTGTGTACATCAGTGGAGGGGTTTAGTCTGTGGCCACAGAATTTAGGGCTCTGTTCATACTAAGGTTAGAATCACTCTGCAGTTCTCAAGCATAGAGTTATTGTGAATGTTGGCCATGATATTGTGGTGATGCCTTTTATATTGTGGGCACTGTATGGGGCAAATGCTGATAATATATGGGTATGCATTCCGACTGCAGAAAATACATTGATTTTCAGTATTTGTGTATATGAAAGGTAATGAGTTAGATACTCAAACATGCTTTTAACAACAGTGAAATCATTATTAGACCTTTTCTTTACAGCTGAGTCACTTATAGTTCTACAGGCATAGTTATTACTAATGAAATGTGAGGCATACATGCCGTTCTTTCATTTTTTAATAAATTTAAAGTGACAAATATCGGCTCAGCCTCAGAATTCATTATTCTAGAACTGAATAAAATGAGTACGTCAAAATAGTCATAGTGTATAAAACCAAAATGTGAGATAAGCCTGTATCTTCTCTGCCAGATTGACTGGTCAGGCATATATGGGAAAAACAGTATTAAAAACAATAT
>VXBU01003648.1:33225-55428 GCA_013400315.1 Bombycilla garrulus
ACCCTCATTTAATCAGTAAATCAGTATTTTATCACCTGTCTGTGATTAAGATTTCTTTTTAATCACCATAATTAATTTGTACTGATGGAATTCTGCTTTCAGGAGTTTATGTAATCTTGTTTGTGGTGGTGGGGGAAGGGGAGATAATGATTTCTACAAGAGTTAATCTCATTGAGTCCTATAATTTATTTTTCCATTGATAAAAACCATGTTTGGTTTGGTTTCAGGCAGATGTCCTGACAATTCTTTGAGTTTTTTCTCTTGCTGCTTGTCCAACCCTTTACTTATAGAAGTCAGTGGAAGGATATAGATGCCTAATTTAGGGTATTTATATTTATGCCAGTTCCCACTTGAAGATGCCACTGCAGCCAGTACTGAGTTACTGGTTAAACCTATGTGACTTAATTTAGGCCCATGAATAATCTCACTGCAAGTTACGATGCTGCCTTTTCATACCTTTTGTAAGCCAGGATAGAGCAGTAGTAGGCCATACTTTAGGAAAAAAAAAAAAATACAAGGCAAATATTTATTTTTTTATTCCCTGCCTGTAAGGTAGAAGTTCATTTAAAAATCTATGGCTGAAGCCTGAATTTTTGTCACTCCACCAGATTTGTGTACCCATGTCCAGAGCTGCCCCACGCAGAGTCCCTGCTCTGGTAGCTCTAGAAGTTTGCAAGGACCCATCTGTAGCAATCAGGCTTCAGCCAGTCAGGCTGTGACTTGGTCTCGCTCACTTCCCTGCTCAAGTGCATTTCTCCCTCCGTGCCACAGGGAAAGGAAGTGTGTTTTGCATAAGGGGCAAATGTGCTGGTAAAACAAGAGTTTTGGAGAAGGAATATAGAGCACCCGAACCTAATTCCATTTTAAAAAGTCTTTGAAATCAACACAGTGGCTTCTTATGAGAAAGAAAAATGCTGAACTCTTACAGGTATCTTAGAAATCCAATACTTAGAGTATGAAATGTGTTGCAGCATTCGATCTTATGCTAATTATTATAGGTCCTAAGACTTCATGCCTCTAGGTCAGAGAAATGAAAAGTATTGGTATAGTCAGTAACAGGGACTTTTATATACTACTGTAAAAGTGCAATCTTATTGGCAGGAAACATTAGCAAATGTAAGACATTTATCTATCCTTTATGTTGACAAATAACTAGATTGGATAGATAAGCAGATTGTTAATTGCATTGAAATAATGTTTTCTGCAAAGAATGGAAGAAGGAAGGGAGAAAACAGGAGAAAGCTAACCCCTTGAAGTTGAACACAGGGGGCAGATGGATGATTTTCTTAAGTGCTGTGCTGAGCCCATCACTGTAGTCTTCTTGTAGCAAACAGATAAAATGCGGGCAGGCATTGCTTTTAGCAACCCAGATAAATCCTCATGCCCCTTGAACATGCCTAGCTTATTTCATACTGGTCTTTAAATTTGCTACCCAGGTCTTAAAATAGAATTTATGTTTCTAAATGCAGTTATTAAAAATAAATCTGTGGTAATCTCCTCAGATTTCTTTTTCTGTATCACGTTTTTCTAAGGCAAGGGAGTAGGGAGGAGGTAGTAGGTAGTGTCCTGAAGTAATGAATAACATGTTTTGAGCGCACAGACTCTGCTTTGTCTAAGTAGAGATGCTTTCTAATTCTGGGTAAGGAATATTGTCTAGTGGCTTATGTAGTACTTTCATGTATTTGCATATTTACTGATGAGGGAATAGTTGAAAATATAGCTACAAATAGATTCACACAGAGAAACCAATATGGAAAGGAAAAAAAAGAAAACACACCAAACTTAAGTATACCACACAAACAGACTGCATACACAGTAAGGCATACCAGTAGAACATATTCCACAGAAGGGGAAACTGGACCAGTGCAGGCCATTTATTTTTCATTTTCCCATTAATTTTAATTATGGAATTCAAATGTATTACACTTGCTTTAAAATTTTATGTTACGAATGCATGCTGAGAGCTTTGCAAAAGCACATTTCAAACAATTCAATTTCCAAGATCTGTGCCTAACAAGATACAGAGGAACTGGGACCGTATCCTTCCCAGGTTTAAATTATTAATATATTTTTCATAATTCTCCATTATCCTTCCTGGAAAACAGCACAATTCAAGTATTCTCAAGTGATGAAGGGTTTTTTTAATTTTCTTTTTTTTTTTTCTTTCCAGATTCTGCTTTTTACTTCCAAGTCTTACTTTTTCCTCATTTCAGAAGTTGGTTTTGTTGGTTAGTTGGTTTTTTTTGCTGCTGCTGCCATGAACCGAGTACATTATTCACATATTTGTATACTGAAAATGGAATATCCTCCTGAAGTTAAGAACCATCTTGTTTTTCCTGCTGGTAAACAGGAATGGACAAAAGTCAGGAGCATGCAGCATTTACCAACCCACACATGCCTAGTGTGAGACAACATGTGCAACCCACACCTGGGGATGAACTCACACTCTCACTCACACAGTTTACACAAACATGCTTCACCCCCTGGAAAAGGATGCCTGCATGCTCTCGAGCACCCAGCTCTGTTACATTAGTTTTAATAGTATAAACAGAAAATGCAAATTCATACATACCCTTAATCATACAGACGAAGGGCCTCATTTGCATACCCTTCATAATTTAATTTAATTTTTTTTTTGTCAAGAGTTGTGAATGCTTCATGTTTGCTTTAATCAGAATGTTGACATTTACACTGAAGCCAATTTCTCTTTTTCTATTCCATGTTTTGTTTAACCGTGACAAGTGACAGCAAACTGGAGGGAACAGACTTTTTAAATTGGCTCTTTGCCTGGAATGCATCATTTCTCTTGTAGCTGTTTCCCCACCGCCCACCCCCTCCCTGCTAGGCATTGCAAAAAGAAATGTGAAAGCATACTCTACGAACACAGGAGTGAGGTGTTAGTGCTTTTAGATAAAGATTTGTGTTGTATTTTAAAACTAGATTGCTGTATAGTTTCAAGCTATTAACAAGAACCTATTACACCATCACTTTGGGTCCTTGGAGAGATGTGCTTAGTGTATTTCAGTAATTCAAGGCAAATAGAAAACCTACATGTGAAAATATTTAATGGCAAAGGCACCAACTGCTCAAGGCTGCTGAAGAGAGGCAGCATGCTTTCTGTTAACTCTTTCCCTGGGTTTTTTAAGGCAAGAGTTTCCGCTGCTCTCTCCAAGACTCTCAGTAGGGCTCCAGTCTTTTGCAGATGTAGGAGACTAAGAAAATTTTGCCTGACTTCTGCAGTGATCTGTGTAGGTGTCTGCTCACCTGCCTGTAGTGCTTCACTCTGCTGTTAATCTCTATCAAAATTCAGACATTTCAAGGCACATCCTGAATGGGGAAAAAGAAGAAAACTTTTCTTCATCAGAAAAAACAAGAATGAAAGGAATTAAATAACATTAACACACACCACACCTCCTTGCCCCAGACCAGTGGTAAATTCAAAACTGGAAGTCAGGTTTACTGGTTCTAACTGCAATGGGTTTGCTCATTGTTCAGCCCTTTAAGTTATCTTTCATTGGGATATCATTCTAAATGTATCCAGGGCCACTCAAAAGCTGTAAGACCAGGCCATTTACACCACAGGACAATGGATTTAATACTAGTGATCGAATTTCTGGAATATAACCAACATTTTTTTCCACAAATACTTTTCATTTTCTTTCTTTATCTCTATTTCCTTTTTTCTTCCCCCCAAATGAAAATGGAGAAACTAACCACGTCCATGTAAAAAGTCCTCTGCAAACTGTAATTTTTCTTACAGGCCTTGCACAGACCATGCAGAGATCTTCCATTGCACTGACTTGCACAAACTTCTCAATATGGAGATTGCTGTAGACTGGTAAAAAACTGACTTTTTGAAGATGAGAATCCAATGGTTAAAATCTCTGTTTCGGTGTGAGATCTGGTCCTGCCATGAAGCATTGGTGAATTGAAAAACCTCAGTGCCTCCTCAGGCACTGCTTTTGTCCACTGCCTGTTGTAATGAGATCCAAACATTCCAGATACAAAACAAGAATACAGCACGTAGGGGACGTTTGAGATGGTAGAGAGGAGGGGTAAGATATGAGACAGAATCTTCTCCATAATGTGACTAAACAATTGATGAAAGAGTTTCCATTGCTTTGAACATCACTTTCCATTTACTAGGAGTTTAAAAGGCATTGAGCATGCATAGTCCTCTGTATCACAATCATCTGAGAGTCACATGTATCCATTTTCCTTTCCTAAAACATAGCTATGTATTTAAGTTAAAAATATACATATGATTTCTTTAAAATTTGCTTATTGAATATTTCTGTAACAGCCCTTACACATAAAAAGATAATGTACCTGACAGATTATGACAGAGATACTAGAAAACAAAGCAAAACCAGAAACAAATGACTAGGGAAAAACATGTTGTGTGTTAATCAAAGGAAACACCTGAAGCTGACAAAATAACAGCTAAGGCAACAAAATAAATATGAACCAAAACTAACAACAGCCAGGAAACAAGGGACCAAAGTGATCTTTCTTACATTAGGTGTTAGTCAGGAGAACACACGGCAATTATTCAGTATCTATCATTCATATTTGTTTGCATTTGTACAATATCCATCTGTGAGCTGTGTACAATAAACACAACATTTGCTTCTGAGCCAGGATTTTACATGTGCTGAAGCAGATCTGGGAGGATTTGGATAGCTCAGGAGTTGAATGAGAGAGAATTAAATACCTAATCACTCTGTCTGTCTGTCTGTCTATCTGTTTGTCAGTCTAATTCTTGGGTTTGTATGCTAAGCAGAATTCTGCTCTAGATATGAGTCAAATGTTTGATCTTGAAAGGGAACTAAATTCAGGGGAGGTTCTAGGTCTCCAGAATCATTATCTGGGATGAAAAAAGAGCCTAGAAGGTTTTTGGTGAATATTGTTTGTACATTTAAGACTTTTTCCTGGACATGCTGCACAAGCTATTTAGTGAAGAGGAATTTTTCACAAAGGTATGGGAAACCTGCAGTTAAAAAAAGTTGTATCCAGGAAACATAATAACAGAATAATTGATTGATTGAGGTGGGAAGTATACTCTGGAGATTATCTGGCTCAATTTCTCTGCTCAAGCAGGAACAACTATAGTGAATAGCACAATGATGTCTAGATGGCTTCTGTGTATCTCCAAGAACGGAGTTCCCCACAACATCCCCGTGCCAGCTCTCAGTTATCCTCACAGCAAAATAATATTTCCTTATATTCAGTATGAGCCCCCTGCATTGCACTTTTGCCCCTTACATCTGGCGCTGACCACGAAAGAATCTGTCCTTTTTGCACCTTCCCTTTAGGTATTTATATCCATTGACATATCCAAGCTGTCTCTACTGGAGGTCTAACAGCCCCAGTTCTCACAGCTTTTCCTCTTATGACTAGTGCTCCAGCTCATTTCTTCATGTCATCAGCAAACTTGCTGAGGGTGACTCTGCTCCCTCCTTCAGACAACTGGACTCTTTTCTGAACAATATGGCTCTGAACTGCTCTGTGACAAGAGGGAAAAAAATCTGTACATTAGTTCCTGTGGATAAATGCTTCCTCGAAACCCAGAGAACTTGTGGATGCTTTTCCATATGAATACCATAAAAATTGGGTTGCCGATCATTTCTGTATGCTCCCTTGATGGATAATTTTATATGAAATTCAAAAATTGAACAGGAGGGGTAGATCCAGGGTAAGAATATTTGTAGTGTTATAATGATAAATCAAAAATCAGTTTAAAGTAATTTTATTTGGTAAACAGAGAGGAAGCACACACACTCGCCATTCTAGGTAGAGCAGTGGGAAGCAGGCAAACTCTTCTTCCCAGATTAGAAACAGGTGCATGCCATTAATTTATCAGGCTTTATTCTCAAGCATGTAGCTGGTCATTAGCTGGTCATTTGCCAGAAAAAAAAGAAGTTTAAGTCCATTCAGGGATTTTCCTGCTTGTGTAAATTCTTCACTTCAGGTAAGACCTGCAGATGCCAGTTTGTTACTGTGAGAGGAATCTCTGTTCTGGAACAGAGTAGTGTCCTCTTTTTTAAAGACTAGTGTAAATTCACAAAAGGGATTAAAGCTTTTGGAAGAACAGTCCTCTTTTTTAAAAACTAGTGTAAATTCACGAAAGGGATTAAAGCTTTTGGAAGAACAGAGTCATATCATCTTGAGGATGATATGGGACTCATCCTTTTTTTTTGGCATCACCTGTGTAATGCAGGGTCCTACCAGTCAGCACTGAATGAACTGAATTTCCTTGCTGACCCATGGAGTATTGATAGCACTTAAGTCTTGTCAGCTACACAAGTGAAGCCAGACTCCTAACTGCTAACTCCCCCTGTGGACTTGGTTTCAAGTAAACAATTTTCCATTCAGGATTTTTTTTCAGAAGGGAAACTGAAACTTCCATGTGAAAAATTATAAATCTCATCAAGGAGGTTGTGTTGCAAGCTAAAAATATTCAGACCATCAGAGGATTCACACTTTTGTCCCTCTTTTGTCCCTTGTTTCAAGGCTTCAACTTATTTCATGTAATTAATTACTGGAGAGTTGCCCATTAAATAAATAGATAAAGAAATACATAGGTGTTTTTTCTTTCCCCTTAGATTTTTCAGACTTGAAGCTCTCACGCAGAGCAATCCTGTTTATGAGAAAATTGAAACAGTATGAAGCATATATTTTTCTCATTTGTTATTGTTAAACAATATGTATTTTCATGAAAGACACTAGTATTTTACCCCAATTCCTTATGCAAGCATGTGCTGACATGCCCATGTGTCACCGTTTAACCCCAGCTGGCAGCTTTCGGCTATGCAGCCAATCACTCAGCCCCACCATGCACCCAACAGGGGGAAAAATGACAAAGAAAAAGTAAATCTCCTGGTTTAATAACTGACAAAACTCAATCATCATCATCATCACCATCATCGTCATCGTCATGATCATCATCCCAACAAAAAACAGGAAGGGAGAGGAATTGAACTGAAGAGAAACAAGGGATTCACAACACTATTTCTCACATGATTGATCAGTGATCAGTGCCCAACCTGTTTTCCTGACTTCCAGCCAGCTCTGTGCAGTTTTTATACTGGGGTGATGTTTTATGGTATGGAATATCCCTTTGGCCAGCCCAGGTTAGCTGTCCTGGTTGTGCTGCCTCTTGGCTTCTTGTGCATCTGCTCACTGTAACAGCACAGGAATCTGAGAAGTCCTTGATTTGATGAGCTCTACTGAGCAGCAACTAAACCATCTCTGTTATCAACATTCTTCTCATACTCAATCCAAATTATACCATTGTACCAGCTACTAAGAAACAAATTAACTCTGTCCCAGCCAAAACTATGACACCATGAGATGCAGCATGCACTCACTCACAGTCAGACAAACTCATATCTAGCCTATTAGATGCCCAAAATTCCAGGTGGGAAAATTTTTTTCTTGGAATCTTGTCTCACTTGTAGATATGAAATTTCTTCAAGCCAAAAAATGCTTCTGGGCTGGATAATGAGCACAGTAAAGGAGATGTGACTCTTGAATGTGACTTGGTGCAGAGACAAGCCACTAAAAGGAGTCCAACAGCAGTTTTCAGTAAATGAGAAAGCCTTGCTTTGATAGATACGCACAAGTGAGTGCACAGAATGGATGAGTTAGTATCCTTCTGTCCCATTAGATGAGCTTCTGTAACTGGCCACATATGTATTCTTGGCCTGTATGACATGAGCTTAATCCTATTTTGGCTAAAATATTCTTATAGAAATTATAACATTCTGAGAACATATATGGTTAGTTATAGAGGCAGAGTTAAAGGAGATAATTTCTGAAGTTACCAGACATTAACATGTTTGATTGATGCTCATTTTGAGAGATGAGAAATTGTCTTTTTCCATGAGTTTTAAAATATGTGGGGTTACAGTTTCTTATTCCAATGTAAAAGAGCAACGAGTTTCACGCATAGGAGAATGCATGAAATACCAGGTCTTGCTGACATTACTTTCTAGCCTTTCAGAAAATACCCAGCCCTTCACATTTACTCATGACCTAAAAGTTAGCCCAAGTGGTGTCATTTTTCAACCTGTTCCCACCGTTGCCTGGGGCTATCTCCAGAATGTCAAGGCCTTATTCCTCTTGGCCCTGCAAATTGTGTCATCAGTGACATCCATGGGAAGGGAAATGCATCAATCTCTTAGTGGACAACCTAGTGCAGCCGCCAAGACGTTTCAGCCTAATTCTCTGCTACCGCTTCCTTGCTGGCATTATAGGAAAAGATAAGGAGCAGATGGAGCCAATGACATAGAGAGATTGGTACCCTCTTCCTCTGTGTTTATAGCAGGCAAACTGTCTTCTTTCAGGATTTCCCAGTCTTCCTCTTCTAGATGTTGCCAGCCTGAAATAGCAAAAGCAACAGTTACTGAGATTGAGAAATATTTGCCCTTGTTTTGCATGACTCTTGATCTACTCATGTTAGGCCTCTGAGCTCTCTCTACAAAGAATGGCTAAGTTGAAGAGAGAGTAAGAGAAGCCTGCCCATGGAAACTAAGAGGAAAAGTTATAAATAACTTTTTTTATTATCTTAAGTTTTGTGTGTGGGCGTGATTCTTCAACCTTGACCTTGGTTTAAATAAAAATAAAATTAAAAAGAATCAGCTCTTTCTTTACAGCAGAGACTTATTATGTACCATCTATAATGCTTATACAGTTCATGAAAGTAAATTTGAAAGGGAATGAAGGAGACTTTAACAATGCAGAGCAGCTGAACAAATATATAACAATTCCTTGAATGAATGATTGGATGATACCTAATAGCAGGGAGTTTGCAATAGTACAAGATTATCCTCTGATAATTCTTCAGTTCTGACTGTGGCTGCCTGATAATCCCCGAAGCTTCTAATCTGCAGGATCTGAATCCATAAAGAATGACAAAAAAAAACTTTACAATCAATTTCTGTTACTGCCACAGAGCCATTAGTGAGCAGGTGAAATAAGTATGACCTTTTTAACTTCAAAGTCATGTCAGAAAGAAAAAAAATATACATAAAACCCCTCAATCCTCTTGGAATTTGAAATAAAGTTTCAGTTTTTAATATAAAGTTTTTTGCTTTTTGAGTTCAGAAGATAGTTTTCTTTTTATTCTTTTCCAGATGTCAATTTGTTTCTATTAGTCAGACAATCATATTAACTCCAAGCCTGCAACCAGAATCTGTTATTTTAATTGAAAGGTGGATGAACAATTTCCAGCAAAATGGTGGGTGGTAGGGTGAGAGAGTCTTTGCCCTGTGTTTTGAACCCCCTTCTAAACCCATTTGCCTCGGTAACTTTTCCCAAGCTGAAATTCATTCTTTCAAACCTTTTCTTAAGATGATAGTTTTCCAGGATATTCCTTCAATTATCTAACTTGGCTCTGTCATATGAATGACATTTGTTTTCTTGTTCCTACTTTCAATGTGGTTTTTAGTAGGAGTATTTTCTTTGTTAATTCTGTAGTAGTGAAAAGGGTGGGAAGAACGTCATCTCTAGTAGACTTTGGAAAACTGGAGTCATACAAACTGCAGCTATTGCACTCTGGTTCGCTTTTCCATTTAAGATGGATAAAGTTTTGGAAAACATTGGAGGTGTCAGCAAGGTATTAAGGATTGGAACTTGACATTGGGAACTGAAGCTTCAGAATTCAGGAATTTAGTTTGTGCCTGCCTCAAGATAACAAACACAAAATTGCACGGCAATTTTGCTTACTTGCTTAGTTTTTTGTCTTGTTATTTACCTTTGTTATGTATTTATCAACAAATATCTGAATATCAATTTAAATGGCATATGGTTGAGTAGAAATACCGGTTTCACATGTAGAGCTCGATCATAAGATAAAAAAATACCTAAGATACTGAAATTACTTTGACATTAACGTTTCCATAAAATCAGTAAGAAGACCTAAATTACCTGCTCAAATAAAATGAGAGACCTATGGCTAACAAAGTAAAATCCTCAAGTTTGAGGTCTTAAATGAGCATCCAAAGACACTTGTCTCTACAATGGGCACCTGTATCTAAATAAAGCAGCTGTCTGGATTAGAAAACCTGGATTGTGAACACTTCCTTTTAGCTGTTACCTAACAGGTTCCATTTTTTTTTTCTCACCCTTAACATGGGAATTGAGAAACTCATACACTTACATTATTCACTACCACAGTTTGTTTGCACCAATACTGCATTCATGTCAATGTTACAAACAACTCTGCTTTACTATAGCTAGATAGAGACACACACCAGAAAGATGATGGACGTTTCATCCAACACACATCGTTGCCTTGATTTGTATTCTGGCAGAGAATGAGTAAGAAACTGGAGATGGAGGAAAAAAGGACAAAGATAGAACAAAAGCTAACCCCTGGCCACCTCCCTGACAAGATGAGATAATCATGCTGTCCAGAAGAAAAGCCCTTCAAATGAACAATAATTTAAGTGCATTTCCTCCTTGAAGTCACCTTGACATGCTGAAATACTCAAGTTTAAGAAGAAAAAGACATCAAAGGGCGCTCATTAGAAAATGTGACTTTTGATGGATAATTTAAGTGACAAAGTAAAGTTAAGTGTTTGAAGCAGAGAGGTCTTGCCAACATAATGTTTTTCACAGCGGCAATAAAACTGGGGACTATTTTGTGGTAGCTGCAGAAACATGTTTGTGACAGTTGAAAATTCAGTTAGCCAATTCATTGCTGCTTTTTGAGAGAATGTCCTGACCCTCAGTCCAATATAATCAGCACCCATTTGCAGGTGCTTTATAAAAGGATATGTACTAGGAAAAGGATAAAATATTCTCAGTAAGTTACAGCTGTATTTTCATAATGAAATGCTCCATGGGATGTGGACTGGGTCAAATAGGGAAAAGTTCTTTCAAGCTATCTGGTGCTCATGACAATTGATGATCTTTTTAGTTCCATGGAAATAAAAGGATTTATTCAGTTCATAAAAATTTACAATAAAACAAAATTTTATGGGGAATAACATAACAATTGTTTTACATCTCTATGACTGTAATAATTTTAATTCCATCTGTAGATATTGAAAAGGAAATCAGTTTATTTAAGATTTTACCCTCTACATGCCATGCCACTTTGAAAATGGATGTGTGACCTTATAGAAATGCCCTTCTTGCTTAGAATGCCTTTCTGACTGATGATGCTACAGGTATTTTGGACAGTTATGTGGAAAGCTAGTACATATGAACAAAGCCTCAGCTAGTAAATTAATTTCATGTACCTGTATGGCAACACTTTCCCCCTTATGTTCTGTTTAATGTCATTGAACCTGCTTTAGTTTAGGTTATTAATGACTTGTTGTGCTGTGAACTTATCAAAGTTGATATGGGACAATTGGAAAGCGAAATTACTGACAGAAACTGAAATGCACACAAATTTTTTTCTGTCTCCACTTAAGAAGCGTGCTGGTAACACACTCCAGTGTAAGTGATGCTCCCGTCCATTGTTTGTAGAGGATCCCATCTTTGATTTCTTGAATTGAATAACAAAGCCCTGGACCAGGCTTCAGAGTCAACATCATCTTTCAGTGGGACTGCACATACTCTTCTATTCTGCTCCATCAGTTTTACCTGGCTTTTCCTGCACAGGGAACTTTACTGTGCTAATCTCTGAAGAAACTAACAGATAAATTTGAATAAAACAAGCCCAGGAAATTAAACTGACCTTTCTACTTTTTATACTTCCAAGTGAAGAAAACAGCATCCAAAATTCATAATTAATGTTCACATTATTAAGTAAAAGAAAAATGGATAGTTTTAGAAGTAGTCAGTGACTCTTTAAATTGTGACAATAACATCATGAAACAGTTGGAATTGCAGATTAATTGCACTCAGAAAATTGCCATCCATCATTCTGAGAATATTTTAATATGTTGAACTCCAAAGCTGAAAGTTGTTCTAAAAACTAGTATTTTTGTTCTTAAAGACTGAAGAGGTTTCTTAAATACAGGTAGGAACTGCACAAAGCTAAACTGAAGAAGGAATAAGAATGGAAATTTTAAAAATCTAGTGACTTAATTAATTTCCTAAACCCTAAATCAAAGGAATATACAGAGATTCTTGTAGGAAAAAAAAACAACAGAACCCCTTCAAAATTATGAAGTTTAACATTCCTTGTTTAAATGACACACAGACACATAAAGAGGTAGTTTAACATGTTAGCCAAACTGGAGAAGTGGAAAACTAAAACACCCCTCTATACCTGAGCAGAAAAGTCTGACTCATTGTGCTGAGAATTTTCTCTCAAGTACTTATTGCTTTGAAATAAAAAAAAGGCAATAAATCCCAGGATTTTTTTAAAACAAGGAAGATGGAAACATAGTGCCAATAAAATTTACAAACTCAAATAAAGGATATCTCCATCCTTTTAAATATCCTACAATAAACTCATAAAAACCTAGTTTCTTAAACAAGAGGAAAATGCTTTCATTTATCATACTCACTATGTAAAAGTCATTGTTTCAGAAGCTACACTCTTTGCTTCTGATAAGGTTATACTATTACTTTTCAGCTCAAGTCTTACCTGAGGCCCACAGTAATGCTTATTACATATACAATAGAGCCAAGGAATGAATGAATTGCCTCAGTGAATACCTGAATGGACTAGCTCAAGCCTTTAGACAAAGTTTTAGATATATCAGAAGTCACTGCTCTTTCTTCTTATTGAAACTTTTTACACTTCCAAGTTCCAGAAAGCAGAAAATATTAAAAGATGTTATTTTAATATGAAAATTTGATCATCTTTTTACCACACTACCATGATTTTTCTATGTAAGTACCATTATAAGAAAAAAAAAGCCAAAAGATTATTTCACTTTAAAAAGAAAGCTAGATAAACCAAACCTGAAGGGTGAAATCAGATGAATTAAAATAAAAAAATAAGTACGTACTTCTAATGAAGAAAGCAAACTATGCACAAAACTGGCTTATTCACCACTTTTTTGTCCTCAGATCAATACTGAATGCTCTTCTGGAAAAGATGCTCTAATCAAAGACAAGCTACTAGGCTCAACCCTGGAGTCAAGCAGGACATCCTGACTGTTGCTGCACAGAAGATTATGCTGGGCTGGTGTCATTATATTTTGTTGAAGATAGGAATATCCAAATTAAGAGAGATGTGCTGGATTCACTATTCAGATAAAGCAGAACTGAACAGGAATCTGAGACTTGGAGCCTCTGCCACCGTGACCATGAGTTAGCATTGAGGGGGGAAAAAAGGAAGGTATTACCAGTGTAAAGATCCTGTGTATCAGGAGAGTAGGTTTAGGCAGTTGGCATGTGTGAAAGCTTGAAGTCTGCTCTGGAAGATAAAATCTTCAAGGGCAGCCTCCTCAAAGCACCAGAATGATCCATCTTGATCTACACAAAACAGGCCGGCATGGCCAGGGGCCAGGCCAGCTCGATGTGGAACTGTGAGTAATAACACTGAAATACTGTCCAGGCATCCAAGGATTGAAGTAAGAAGGCCATATCCCAGCTGGAGTTAACACTGGTGAGGAATGTCAAGGGCAACCCTTAGTAAGAGAAAAGAATACTTTCAGCAAGAGGAAGACCAAGGTTAACATGGGATTGCTGCTGAAAGGACCCGAGTCATTGTGCTGAAGACTACAGGAAAAGTTTACATGCTCAATTTTTGCCTCAGTTTTTATTGGCAAAGACTAATTCCAGGCTTCCATGAATTCACGGACTTTAAGAAAGGAAAGTGTAGGGTTCTGCACCCGGGGAGGAATAACCCCAAGCACCAGCAGAGTATGAGGACTGATCTACCAGAGAGCAGCTCTGCAGAGAAGGACCTGGGAGCTTTGGCAGGTGACAAATTGGCCAAGAGACAGCAGGGTGACCTTGCAGCCAGGAGGGTCAGTGGTATCCTGGGAAGGATGTGGCCTGTGGAAGGATGAGGGAGGTGATCCTGTCCCTCTGCTCTGCCCTGCCCTGGTGAGGGACATATGAAGTATGGTGTCCAGTTCTGAGTTCCTCAACACAAGAAAGACATGGAGCTACTGTAGCAGCTCCAGTGGGGAACACAAAGATGATCTGCAGTCTGATGCATCACTTTAATTATGAGAGACTGCAGGAGTCTGGCCTGTTTACTCTGGGTGAGAGATGTCTGAGAGAGGATATGGTTGATTGTGTAAAAATATCTCAGTGGAGGATGACAAGAAGATGGTGCCAAACTCTTGTCAGTGGTGACCTATGACAGGAAAGGAAACACTGACCATAAACTAAAACACAAGAAGCTACACCTCAACAGAAGAACTTATTTATTATTGCCTTCTTGAAGGCAGCAGAGCACTGGACACTTTCCAGTGGAGGGTGTAGAGACTACTCTCTCTGGAGACATCCAAAACCACCTGATAAGTTCCTGTGATACCCGCTGCAGGTGACCCTGCCTTGGCAGAGTGGTTGGACAGCAAGATATCCAGAGGCCCCTTCCAATCAGAATGATTCTGTGATTCTGTGAAGTCAGAAAGACAGACGGTTAATGAGGAGCTTCTCTGGGATCAGCACTGGTCGTTTAGCACCTTTGTCTGCAGTCTGACCTATAGGTTAAACCAAGCCCTCACCAAAGCAAAATAGCTGCATGCCCCAGTACAGGCTGGGGAACGGCAGCTCTGCAGAAAAGGGCCAAGACTCGTGCTGACACAAGGTCACATGTGTCATCTTGCCAGCCCAGGAAGACCAAATGCTGATCCTCTTTAACTACATTAAATCTGTATCCAGCATGTTTTAGGAATGACTCTCTATCTGGCTTACTCCTATGCCAGAGTCATATGAGGGCATGTAATCTTGTGTCCAATTTTGGCCTTCAAGTACAAGAAAACCCAAACAATGAAAAAACCTGTGAGTTTGGGAAGGGATGACCAAGAGAGAAGGCCGCAATATATCACATATACAGTATTCTGGAAAAGATTAAGATAAGTATTATTTCAGCTTCCATCTACACCATTATAGAGTCAATGGAACTTGACTGCTCTCAGAGATAGATGCAGAACAGATAGGAGGCCATAGTTCCAACATGTGGCAAGAGAATGTTTCATTGCACAAAAGGGAACAATAAAGAACATAACGAGAAAAATTGTAGAGTACTGGAACAGGTTGCTAAGAGAGATGAGAGAGGTCTTCCTCTTTGGACATCTTCAAAACTTGTCTGAAAGAAAAGCTAAGCAACATGATTGAGATCTGAATCATTCTGTGTTCAGCATGTATTTGGATGGTCTTCAAAGATTGCTTCAAGCCTAATTTTTTCTGTGAGTTCTTTTGACTTTAAAATCCATGAATCTGTGTTTTTCTTTGATGGAATAGTGAAAAGTTTAATCTGCTTTCCACTATTTTTATGGGCAAGGATTTTGCATGTAAATGCCAACATTTTCTGTTCTCACTGTTAACAGACAAAATGGATGTACATATTCACTGCACTTTACTAAAATCAGTTTTTACAAGTGCCTGTATCCATGAAGAAGGATAGGATAGATAATAAGAGTTTTTTCCTGTTGTAAAGAGTCTCAGTTTAGTGGAAATCTTAGTTACAAGCTCAGGTTTAGTTCTGATAAATCACACTGGCTGAAAGGTGAACTCAGTTACAGTGGGGAAATAAGTTTCAGAATAATTGTTGGAGCAAAAGAGTTTGACTAAGAAATCAAGACAGTACACTAATACCAATAAAATGATATATGGTAAAAATAAGATAAAAAAATAGAAATTATTTCTATTAATGATAGCTAATTTTTCTATAGCATCTTTTATAAACTGAAATCTAAAAAGGACTTTGTAACCTCTGTGTTCTGAGTAGCTCTACAGAATATTTTTTAATTACTTCCGAAATAGAATCCGCAATCACAAATCAGGTGTTTATGCTCCTAAGAAGTACCTTGAGAGAAGTGTATCTCCACATGATATTCACAAAAAGGGCACCTGTTAAATTACTTCCTCGAATCTTATTTTTTACTGTGATTTGAACCTTACTAATTAAATATCTTCCTTAATGCAGGACTGTATCATAGAAGTGTCTATAGGTGTTGGAAAAGACTCATTCAAAGCTGATTTTATGCAGCAGCTCAAATATTTGAGCATTTGTGGAGAATATAGCACTGACTCCTATAAAAGGTACAAACTGATAGCTTTCTTGTGTCCACACAGTATCCAGCCTCTGAATTATAGATAACTGTGGCAACACTTTTTTTCACTTCTTCCTATTTCGTCTGTATCAATATCTTTTGTAATGTTGTGAATGTGAGTAGAAATTAAAAAATGTTAGTGTATATATGAACATAAAGCACGAACATATTGACAGGATGCCTCGAAGAGCCCTGTGTTCTTTAAGGATTAATTTTCACTTCAGAGTGATAAAATAAAGTATATATTTTTTATGTTACAGATGAAGAAACTTACACATAAGGAACTTCCTTCTAGCAAGGAAGCTAAAGCAATCTTCATTTTCCTTTGTTCTCTTGCTCAATTTTTAGTTAACCTTGAATTTGCTCATATATGAGAAAATGTTAAAGGTGAGAGTACAAGTCTCTCTTCTCATGGTGGGCCTTTTCCCCTCAGGAATACTGACTGCATCTCAAAGGGTAGAAAAAGGATCCCTACAACCAAAGCTCCATTTTGCCATCCCAAGAAAATTCACACGATGTGGCTTGTTTACCCTCTTGACATTTGTGTTTTAATGATTCCCATACCAACTGCAGATTTAGTCAAAGTCTGGAAAACACATCAACAAACTGACTTTGAATTTCTGCTTTTCTGCAGTTGCTTGATATCACTGTGTACAGACAGAAACCTTCATTCAACTGTCCAACGGGGTGCAGGCCATCTGACATTTAAGTCCATACTTGTCCAGAAGGGAAGAGAGTCCTTTGTGAATGGAGTTATTTGTGAATGGAGTATTTTAAAATCATCAGGTACATACAGACAGATCTACAAATCTTCACTCTGCAAGCTGAGCCCCTACTTAGAATAGAGTGGTCACTTCTTTATTTAATTTTCCAACATATAACAATATANCTAATAATACTAATAATACTAATAATACTAATATTAATACTACTAATACTACTACTACTACTACTACTACTACTAATAATAATAATAATTACTATACTTTCCATTACCATTTGAGCAGAATAGTCCCATACAGTCAGTTTACAGCATGATACACTTTTGATATAAATGACAGAACACTGGAATGGGACTTAGGAGATCTGGATTATATATATGGCTGTACTATAACCTGCTCTATGATCCTTAATAAATTACAATACATTTTGTTATCCTATTTCCCAGTTCATATTTATCTGATAGTTCATTCAGAAGACAAATGTCTTTTTCATGGAATATTCCTTGTTAATATTCTTCATTGCTTACTTAGGTAACTTCTTAATTATTTTAATTGTATTATTGTTAAGAAACAGTATTTGGAATGGTATTACACCATATGTAGCTTATATAAATCTGGGACAGAGATGGAGCTATTCTTTTTTGTTAATGTAACACTTCTATAAATGTTAAGGAGCTGTAGGAATGCAGGAAAAATTGAGAATAAAAGACAATATTGTACCTTCAGCTAAAACAAATCATACAGACTCAGGAATCACTAATAAATCCATTAATTTTAGAAAATTCTACAGTGACTGTGCTGAGACGATAGCTTAATAGTCAGGTCAGGGAAAAGGAGATAATTTCACTTTGAATACAGTTTACTGAAGGAGGCACAACCACTTAGGGGATTTTAGCTGCATCTGAATTTCAAATACTTCTAAATTTCAGCTCTGGTTCTATACAGCATAAGCTACAGCATGACCCCACCCTTAGCTTTATTATATCAGGCATTCTTTTCATCTGATTCTTCCTCCCCATTTTGTTTTGGGTGTTTATGCATGAAGCAAGTATATACAATGAAGGAAAATCATGACCTAAGCATAAATAGCATATTTTGTATCTGAAACCATATTTACCTCACACTGAGGCAAGTGGTAGCCTAAGCTATAAAGTAAATGTAAATAAATAAAAGAAAGCATGACTATGGGACTAGATCTAGAAGAGCCAATGGAGTAAGTAAAAGTAAGGTACTAAAAAAGGTGAGAAATTAGCCTAATTTTATCAACCCAAATTTCAGTTCCATCCTAGGTATTGTATTAGGTTTTCATTTGTGGAGATACTAAGTCTGTTTCACATTGAATAGATCACAAGTATAGATCATGAATCTTTCAACCTTCTTCCTATTCTATTCATCATAACAGCAATGCTCAAATCCAGTCTGCAAATGAAGAATGTAATTAAAACATAGCAGTGGGTAGAGGGGTTATAGATCAGGATTGATTTAAACGGTCTGATGAAAATGCACCTTCATCATGTCCTGCTTCAGTAAAGCACTTGAACACATGCACAACATTTCGTACTTGGCCAGTGCTTACCTGAAGCAGAGTTTTAGATGCATTAAAAATGGTTCAGACCTCTTATGCTAGTCTCCTACTAGCAAGGAATGAGCCATTCGTAAACATTAGCTGAGATTTGCTCTTGCACAAAAATGGACTGGCAACTTTTTAAGTACAAAGCCAGACTGGACTGTAAATGTGAAGCAACTGACGTTGAGAGGCTGTTGATAGGATGTTTAGCAAAAGGGAGAAAATTGCAACATTGCAGTGCAGTCTGCCAATCTATCTGGCACTGGAAGTTTTCAAAAAAATAATTCTACAACAAAGAAATTCACATAATACAAGTGGGAGACAGAAAAACAACAACAACAACAACAGAAAACCGAACAAAAAAACCCAAACAACAACTCAGGAAATTAGAAAGGAAATTCAATCAGAAAAACATTTTTGTTTAGGTTTTTGGTTGCTTGTTTGTTTAACTGGTTGTTTTTCCTCCAGGAACCACTTAATTTTTTTTTCATCATGTTCCAGCTTTCTCAGAAGTGAATTGCCTGGTACCACAAGATCAAGATTTTCAGAAGTTCTCAAACAAATGGTGGATCAGTAAAAGGTACTATCAGTTTAAATTTAGGATCAACACGTTCACTATACGTTGAATCATAGAATCTTCCAGGCATCTTGAAGATCATCCCATTCCAACTCCCCTGTCATGAGCAGGTACAATTTCCACTGTCCCTCGTTGCTTGAAGCCCTATCCAATGTGGCCTTGAACGCTTCCAGGGATGGGGCAGCCAGAGTTTCTCTTGGAAACATGTGCCAGGGCCACAGAATCCTCACAGTAAGGATTTTTGTTTACAAATATATAATCTAAACCTACTGTCTTTCAGTTTGAAGCCATTCCCCCTTGTTCTGTCACTGCATGCTCTTGAAAAAAGTCCCTCACCATCTTTCTTGATGGGTCCTTTCAGGTACTGGAAGGTCAAAGTAGGTCCATCTCAAAGCCTTCTCTTTTTTTGGTCTGAACATTATCAGTTCTCTCAGCCTTTCATCATATGAGAGGTGTTTTTGTCTCTGCTTTAATGCAAAACAAGTAGTGAATCTGTGCTTCTTACATTTTAAGTGACTGTTTGAGAGCACTGGGTGACAAAGGGAGAGCCATTCTCAGCTGTCAGTATGTCTACACTGCAGGGATAGTGGGCTCACCAGTAAACTCAGAGCTCCTGGTCCCTCCTCATACAAGTTTGGGAATCAGGGGGATATCATCTCCCATCTCTTTCTAGGCACCAAAGCAAGAAATCTTCCACATGGCTGGGATGCCCATAAATATGGATATAAGCTGGACAGTTGTGTATCAGAACTGAGCAATGAAATCCTGAGATGTCTAAACACACTGGCCTAAAAGGAGCTACATCTGGAACCTCTGATCTGTGCTGCTGTTGATGATGAGCCTGTAACTCAACAACACAGATGTGTAGAGTTGGGCAAGCACAGCAGTAATTTTACAGCATCAAGGATGATCTATTCACTCTCAAGATGAGTGGCAGGGAATAAGCCTTTCTTTGTATAATTAAAAAATATTAACTTTCAAAAAAAATGTGGGAACATCACTTGGCACAGTTTAATTCACTACTGTAGATATAATCAAAGTGAGTGTATATAGAAGCATTGAGGTCTGGATTGTTAAAATTTAAACAAAATGCTTCGGTTCTGTTGCTGCTTCAGTCCTCCATCTCTGTATATGCCTTTTGATGAAATCCAAACTTTTCTCATGTTGACACATAGCCTTCATGAAAAATTAGGTGTGACCTTTAGGAGAAGACTTATGCTCTATCAGAATTATTGTCAAGTCAAGTCCATAGCAGTTCTCAAGGTGGACAGGGTGTGCACACTGGTTCAGGGATTTCTCTCACTGGACTTCATCTGGCTAAAGGAAGGTGTTTAGCTACCTAAAACAAGCTAGAGGTATTATGTGAAAGAGTTGCCCACCACTCACTACTAATTCAAGTGAGGGCTTGAAATAATGAGTTTATATCTACATTAAGTTTTGTGAAGGCAATTTGATCTGTGCTTAACTGGTACAAACCTTTATGTTGTTTATTCTTCCGGAAGTCTCTCTCAACAGGAAAATTCTCCAAAGTGAACCCCAGTGTTGTCTGCTGCCACGTCCAGTTTGTAAACATAGAGTTCAGGATCTGAATGGCAGATACCCTGCAGGCAGGAAAATGTTTTTGTGTTGAGTCTGTCTGGCTTGGAGTTAATGTTCGTCATAGCTGTTTCTTTGGTGCTGCTTGAGAAAAGTGACCAAAATGACACTGACAGCAGACTAATAATATTTTACCCACTGCTGAACAGCATTTACATGGCATCAAGGCCTTCTCTGTTTCTCACGTCCCACTAATTGCATTTAAGGTGCACAGATGCTGGGAGAAGCCACAACCAGGCAGGGGATCCAATCTTGCCAGTGAGAGATTACATGCTGAACATTCTCATGCTCAGAAATAAAGGAGAGATGGAATGATTGAGCAGCTGATTTTCTGGTTGCGTACCACCTGTGTTTTGGTCTAAAGATGGGAGATGGTGAGTTACTGTCTTTGTATAAATTTTTTTTGTTTGTGTTTTCTCTCTCTTCTTCCACTCCTCCACTTATTAAGCTATTTTTATCCTGGCCCTTGTATTTCTTTGCTTTTGCTCTTTCATTCCTCTTCCTCCATTCCACTGTGGGGAGAAAGGAGCAGTGAGTGACTCTTTATGGGGTACTTAGCTGCTTAACACACGACAGCATGGATGAGCTGGTGAGTAAATGTCCTGGGCAGTACAGACATTCTCACAAAGTAACCACCCACCATCTTGCACTAAAAAAGCTCTCTTCATAACTTAATGACATACTCTGCATTTACAGCCTCCAGTTTCATCCACAACATCTGCTTACAGTGCAATTAGTGCTTACGTATACCCTTCCTGTATACGTAATTAACCTTTTATCTTAAATGATGATGGGTCACAATTCAGCCAGAGCATTTTGCCCAATTTAAGATATTCTTGGCCAATAAAGTACCATCATTGCAATCTATATCCTACTTGAGAAATAAGAACACCATATTTCCCTCTTCTGCTATTGCAAATAACAATGCCAGGCAGGACTCGAAATAAATGTTTTACATAATCATTTCTGTAATAACCAACAAGAAATGGAAAGAAAAGTTATATTAATTTATTTGCACTATAATGAACATACCACATCATTATGCACTCTTTTCTCTTTCTTTCCTTTCTTTCTCTTTCTTTTCAGATTTTTTCTCCTGATTCTCTCTATTTTCTTTCTTTTTTTTTTTTATTTTTTTTTTTTCCCTTCCTAAAGGGACGCTTGAATAGAACTATCTGGTTTAGAAGATGAGGCTGACTGATTACTGTAATTCATAGGGCCTTAATTAGCTGCACAAACCATTAGCTACAATTAGACTATTATAAAACACTTGATGCGCTGTGTCAACCATGGGGGCTCATTTATTCTTGTGGCAGGGAAGGGAGGGGGGAAGGGGAAAAGAGAGCACTGTACAGCCAAGCATGCTAATAAAGAATGATTTTTGATTTAAGATGTTGCCGATAGTCCCTCAAAATTAATCTCAATAGCTGTCTAATTTGTGTCGGTGGATGGTATATTTATTGTAAAATGACACCAAAGCTAAATGAGTTACCTGAAGCAGGACTGCTAATGTCAGCGCCTGGAGACGCAACTCCATATGCCGTAATACAGCAAGGCATTGGGGCTGAATACTCCCAGTGGAGCACTTTGCTTCATCTG
>VXBU01003648.1:55692-69936 GCA_013400315.1 Bombycilla garrulus
TTCTTTTACCCTTGATTAATTTCCTGCTAAGCATCTTTGCAACAGAAAGTCAGGAGCTTAAAATAGGAGAGATTGGTTCAATAATACATGGCACTTGGTCTTTTCTGTACCATGCATGAAAGTATAAAAGCACAGAGGGGAAGAAAGTAGAATCTGTAGTTAATATGTTAGATTGGGACTCAGAGACCTGAATTCTGTTCCTGTTGTGCCCTACATGACCTTGGGCAAATCCATTTCTCTGTGCTTTTGTGCAACATGGGGACAGTCACTCTTTCTCTCCTATTATGCTTTGTTTCTTTCAACTCTGGGGCCCAGATTCACAAAGGTAAATCAAGGTAATTTATCTTGATGGACTGGAAAGTAAGAGCTGAATTACCTCTGTGGATCAGGGTCTAAGCTTTTTGGGGCAGGGATTGCCTATTGGTTTGGGAAAATACAGCACTTGGCATGCAGGACCAAATGTCATTTAGAAACTCTAAATCTTCTTGCAAAAAAATCCCACAACATGCTGCTAATAGGATGGAGTTGTTACACTGCATACACTGTGATTAACTAACTGATGATCTTCAGCGATGCTGCAGCTGCCAATACACTTTGTACTATCCTCAGCCATTAATATCTCAGCAGAAACAGAGCTCAGAGTGTCCAGCCCCAAAATTACAAGCCTCTTTTGCCAGAGCCAAAGGAAGGTGAGTCACTGATAATTGCAGCTGAGTTTCCTATGTCTCACTTAGGATCCTGAGTGCTATATCTAGCCCAGGAATCAGAGACAAAAACTTGGAGCATGACCCTCATTGCCCTACTTACACAGGGAAATACAAATGTGAGGTGAGAGGGAAGTGTAACTTGACTGATACAGGGGTGGCAGCCACCATTTCTCAGATGTAGAAGTCCCCTAGAGCAGTTTGGGATGGTGTTGTCACTTCCTGTGTCTGGTCTGACTGTTCCAGAGCAGGGCAGGTATCATTGTGTGCATCTAGAAACCGGCTGCCCTAACCTCTCTCCCTTACTGCAGTCTTGAAAGCCAAGGTTTCTTCTTTGCACGTCTAACTGCCAAAAATAACACTGATGTAGCTTTAATAAAAATTGCCATGATATTAATGACTGTGTACAACATATTCATTCATTTAAGCTAAAACATTAAAGTTTCATGTGGAGAATTTTGTCTTCCTTGAGAGGAAAAAGTAAGCATCCACCTTCCCACCCCTCCAAGATATTATAGTATGCAAAAATGTAACAGCAAGCAAACAAAACAAATTAAAGGACGCCAAACAACAATCTGCAAACAAAACATTCTGTCCTACATATGTATGGGAATGCATGTACCTATGTGTGCAGGCAAATAACAGCTATAGACATTTATGTGAATCTAGACATTTACAAAGAAAAAAAAAATCTTATAAATTGTCTTCCATTCAAAAATCTAAAGGAAAAAACCTTGTTGCACTTTACAGTCAGTGTGTCAATAATAAAACAATTTGCATATAGGCGTGGTGCTGTGGTAAAGACTGGTGTCTAAGAGAATTCAATAATTAGTAGTTAATTGTAGAATGAACTAAGTTAGATAGGGTTGCCATATTATAATTATGGTGGAAGATGAAAAAGGATTTTCTGGATGATGAAGGAAGGATCAGTCAAGGATGACCAAAAGCTCAGTTCAATCTAGTAACATGATTGCAATTAAAAACCACACTCATAAACAATACTCCACTGGGATTTCAGGAAATACCCTGGCCTTATAGCAAAAAAAAAAAAAAAAACGGGTAAGTTCTGCTGTAGATTGATGAGATGGGACAGCTGGTATTTGCAAAAGGAAGAAATTTATTCTTTTGCTTTAGGACTAATTATCAACATATCTTCAAAAGAATCCATGTCCCGCACACATGACTGAATGGAAATTCTAAATAAATTCCCTCAAATTCTTTACTAGACAATATCAGAAAACAGTCTGGAGGATATAGGCGGGGTAGGTGGCTCCTCTGACAGAAAATAACACCTATAAAATGGAAAAGTATATTTAAGGTCTGTGGTCCTACAAAATTCATTAAGCATTTATTCGGAGATTATTGAACAACCACTGTTCAAGCAGCAGTTTGTTCAGTTTCCAGGCAGTCACTTCACAGTAATAATGACAGAAGACACAGATGCCTCAGGAGATGTTCCTTGGGGAGCTTTTCTCAAACCCCCTTAAGCAGGATGCTTTGGCAGCAGCATCAAGACTGCCAGCACAGGGTGGAGGCTTTGTGTTCTGAACAGTAACAGAACAGTGAGAAAAGCCAGGAGCAAAAACACAGAATCACAGAAGAGCCTGAGTTGGAAGGGACCCACAAGGATCATCAAGTCTGGCTCTTGACCCTGCAAAGGACTTTTCCCAAGAGTCACAACCTGATCCTGAGAGTATTGTTCGGAAGCTTCTTGAGCTCTCTCAGGTTTGGTGCTGTGACCTCTGCTGCTCTGGGGAGCCTGTTCCAGTGACCAGCCACCCTCTGGGGAAAGAGCCTTTTCATGATATCCAACCCCAAGCTCCCCTGGCACAACTGCATTCCCTTTGGGTTCTGTCAGTGGTCCCCAGAGAGAAGAGATCAGTGCCTGCTCTTCCTCCTGCCCTCACAAGGAAGTTGTAGATGAAGAGAATGAGACTGTGATGAAATATCCCAAAAGTCTCCTCTTCTCCTAATTTTCTCTTTTTCAGCCTCACACGAAATTACTCAAGGTTCTCTCTAACCATTTAGACTCCAAGCCATGATTCCTCAGGTTTTGGATTTCCATTTCTGAAACAGTGCCTTATTTGGCTTTTCACATAGTGATCTACATTTTGCCTCCCTCCTTCCTTCCCTGTTAAAGAGTGTGCAGGCCTTCCATTACTGTTATGGGTATGGCACATCTACATGAAAAAGAGTTAAAGGATTTCAGAAAGTGTTTTTTAAATGCTCAAGTGGCAGGCAGGCACAATATTCCTATTAAGGATCTATGTGTACTGAGAGATTTAGAAAGACTTCATTTAATTTCCTGGTTTCTGGAGCTAGCATCACCCTGATTTCTGTATTCTTTCTTTTTTTTCTCCTAACTTTCCATTCAATAGTTTAAACTTACAATGTTATTTTCAGTAGTTTGGTTGGTATGTTGCTTTTTTATTCCTTTTTTTCATTCCCCTGGGAAGTCAAACTGTAGACAGTATTACTTAGTGATTCATCTATATTTCCTTCTTGAACCAATTCCTGCTTGTCGCTTAGGACTTACAGATGTTTTGTAGAGATACTGTAAAAGGCAAAGAGTTCTCAGCCTCCAACAATAAAGATTTTAAAGTCATAAACCCTCCCGTTTCTGAGAAAATAATGGAGAATTCACACAAAGAGAGCAGGTGGGAAGGGGAAAGATTAAGAAGAGGTAGAAAAATACCACCTTTTTTATTTACTGGGTTTGACTTAGATCACATAAATTCTCTTTAATGTAATGATACCATTTTTTTCTTTCTCCAAAGGAAAAAAGTCTTTCAGATCAAAATTTATCACAGTCAAAATAAGCAAAAAATGGAACAAACCAGCATAAAACATTTAACAGCAACATTTAATAATGTATACAATAAAATATTGCTCTAATATATTGACAAATACAGCAATAAAGTATTAATGTGATTATGCTTCATCAATGCAACAGCCCTTCCTCTTCATCTTTCCAATAGTTTGAATAAAGTCTCTCCCCTCTAATCAACAGTTTCACCATAATCCTATGAAAACAAACAAACAAATAGCATGCTAGAATTAAAAAAAAAAAAAAAAAAAAAAAAAAAAAAAAAAAAAAAAAAAAAAAAACCCAAAACCTAATTTTTTGGGGACAACATACACAGATACAAACTAAGGTAGCTCTAATTTATTTTTGGTTTGCACCAGAGTAAGGGAAATGGGAATTTATTCCATAACAGCTTAATTAGGAAGATACCATAGCTGCAATATTTTTATACTTATTTTCACCACTCCTGGGGAAAAAATGCAAGAGCTGCATGTCACTTTTCAGATGCTAACTGAGGCATAGGAAGTGGAATTTTCCAACCTCTAAATTAGATCTGCTCTTGAGGTGGCAATGTCCAGCTCATTGTTGCAATGTCTGAAGGCAGTCAGACACCTGAGATGGTCACAGGTCTTGAGGACATGGGTAAAAATGAGGCACCTAAAACTGCAATTCATGACAGACAGTATCCAGAAACCTCTTCAAATCCATTTCAGAGACAAAATCTGACTCTGGGCTGCTGAAGGTGTCTCTCAGCTTCAAATCTTCTCATATAATTAAACAAGCCTGGTCAGTTATTTCTCATATCAACAAGGGAAGGTTCATAAGGCTAAAGCACTCTCACAGTCCATGTCAGCTTGTGATTCTTTCTACTCTGAACATCTAAGAGACCATCTACTTATAAGATATTCTATTTAATGGTTGGAACATAAAGGGTAAATCAGATAACTGAATGAGAAACCCTTCTTTCAAGCATTTTAATTATTATTTTCATATGAGCTTTCTGTCACCAGATCTTATCAGCAACAACTTCACATATCCTTGCTGTCTTATGGAATTGAAATGTTCAGAGAGGACAAGGCCACTTAAAAGCAATTAATTTCTTTTTTTTTTTTTTTTTTTTTTTTTATGTAATGGTTTCTTCAGTTACGTTTTCTCCTTAGGAGTGAGATGTTCTGGATGGATGAAACAAATGGAATATGGTGCCAAAATTGCACCTATACATGTGTTTTGGTGCCCTTAGTATGCTCACAGACATGCCACTGCCAAAGCCAGTTTGGTCCCTTCAGTACAGAAATCCAGATATTTAACTCACATATAGTAAAATATTGCATCACCCCAGGCTTTGTGAAAAGCACACTTCAGAAATCACACCTGAGAAAATATATAAGAATTCAGTTTTGTGTTTCCAAAAAGTCGGTAACTGCTTAAGCAATAGAAAAGTAACATGTAGCAGAAACAACAATCTTCAGGTTTGCGAGAGAAGCTAAGATAGCATTTTTAATGGCTTTCAGACATGTCTGGAATTAATCCTTTGCATCTGTTTGTCATCTTTTTCAGATTTAATGACTTGATGCTTTTCTAGGCAAACAAAGAGACTCTCTTACTCATACATGCTACTTAGAGCAGTGTGCATACCTATAAGATGAAAAGGTGGCTAGACTGAAAATGTCATTTGCTGTGACTTTGTTATGACCTTGATTCAAGCCAAATTCCAGTCCAACCTGAGTCACAGCAGTCTGATGGATGGAGTTGCAGCTGTTGAGACTGCTCCTGCACAGGTGTCCTGGAGTGACTTTGTGATGCTTGTATCCCCAAATCGTGTGACTGTTTGTGCTGAATGTTGAGTTCTGTATCTTTAAGACGGGCTCTGAGAGTGAAGGGGGAGAAAAGGAAATGTGAAGTTTTGTTATCAGAACACTGTACCTACTCCCCTGCATTCTTCGGCGGGACAGTGCTTCGGCAGTCGGCCGGAGAGCTCTCTCCTTTTTTTTTTTTGCTTTTAGTTAGTTAGCTAGCTGAGGCAGAAATTCCCTGGATTGTGGTCCTGTTCTTTTCCTTGGAACTGTTTTTGAACCTCCCCTGGACTGAAAACCCAGAAGAGGACCGGGAGTCCCCACCTGTGGCCCACCAGGGCCTGGCCCAGGCCGCAACACTTTCTAGAGCTGAAGAGACTGAGCAACCTACGAGAGGGACTGTTCTCAATTTTGTCATCTCCTCGGAGCAGTGAGACAATTTGTTGTTTTAATATTGTTCATACTGTGCTGGGGAGTGCTTTGACTGTAGAATAAACAGCTTTTCCCCGCTTCTCTCTAAGGAAATTCTTTTCCCGGACCTGTTGGGGGGAAAGGGGCCACTTGAATTGGCTTTCCAGGAGGAACCACATTAGTGGTTGTCTCCCAAATTTTGTCCAAACCAGGACAACAGGTCAGGAAAGAGACAGGCATGCTTGCAGCTAAATCTAGACATCAGTGGTACAGAAGTCAGTATCTTACTTGCTCACTCATCTTCCATTATACTTGGTGAAGAACAATAGACACTTCCAGGTCACAATTCATCTGATCTCTTTTAAATCTCTGCTTTGGTATAAGATGAATTGCATCCTAGGAATGCCACTAGCTATGCAGAGCTTCTAAGGTGATATCTGCATTGTAGACGTCTACAATTAATCATGTGAATTTCTGTATAGGTTTAAAGATGGTGGAAAACCAAAGTTAGTATTGGAAGTCCCTGTCTATTCTTTATGTTAAAGTCACTGTAACCCTGCTGCTTTATAAGGTTGCAATAGATAATTGCAATAGAGACCTCCTTTTATATGTAAAGATGACCATTTTTATGGGGAAAAAATATTACAAGAGTTAAACAAATTCAGTAAACTAAACAGACTAAATTGCTAATGACTGAAGTTTATTTTATTCTTCCATTCTTCTTACACTTGATACTGACTGCTGAAAAATTAGGTGCGATACTAGACCTTCCAGTACCTTCCAGTACTGGAAATGCCTTCCATGTTGCATAACACCAGAGATTTGCTCTGCTTCTGTCTTTCACTGGAATCCTCCAAGTGAAGGAGGCAGATTCATAAAAAATGACACTTTCTAGCTCAGCCTGCCACAGAAACAAGCTGTTGATGAACTCCAGCAGCCATCGAGCTGAGTGTCTTTCCCGGTCCCTGCTGCTGTGAGGACAGCTCCCACGCATAACACACCCACACTCTGTTTCTGCATTACTGCCTCTCCAAGTTCAGCCTGGAGAGCTGGGTCAGTCCCCCTGTGATGCTGTGGCCCTGAGGCTGGAATCATGTTCCTCATTTCCAAGCTATCCAGAAGCCTCACAGGCTACACAAAGTCTTTCTGTATTGTTTTTTCAGCTTGTGTTCCCACCTTCCTTGGACTGAAAAGCAACTAGGTTACTAGATCAATCTGAGAAAGTGTCTATACATAGCAGGAAATGCATGCCAGTGATGAAAATGAAAATATTAATTTTGGACTGTGAAACCAGAATATTTTCACAATTCTGAATGTCCTATCATTATTCTCAAAAAAAAAGGCATCAAAATTGTCATAAAAATAATTCTTTCTTTGGAATGTTTTTGGGGCTTTTTTGGTGGTTTTTGGGTTGTTTGTGGGGTTTTTTTTCTTCCCCTTGGTGTTGTTGTTGAGGGCTTTTATGTTTGGGGTTTTTTATTGTTGTGTTTTATTGTGGTTTTTTTGTGGGTTTTTTTTTAGTTTTTATTTTTTTATGAGGTCTTTCTGGTGTGTTTTATTNCAAGTACAATAAAAAAATATTGGCTGTATTTGTTCCACTTTATCAGGTAAATATGTATATGTGCAGTTCTCTTAAAACATTTAATTATTTACTCAGGAGACCAGAACAGCTGTTCTGCCAGGTAAATACATTTTGAGGCAGCTTTTTAAGATGTGTATTATGTTAGATCTATTTCCACTTAAATGCATTTTTTTGTAATGCAAATTCTTTTAAAAGGCAAAATCTATTACTTTCAGAGTCATTCTCTTCTATCACGTAAACACAGATTTGGGGGCCATGCTTTGCGTAGTAAAATAGCATCAGCAAGACTCTGTGAAGAGGCATTTTTCTTGGTCACAGGAGCCAAAGTCTGATTGCTCATTTGTAAGAGGAACAACATTAACTGATTTTAAGTGGAAGTTTCTTTACTTACTTACCTAGCAAAGCAGATTCCTCCACAGGACATAAGTATCATACAACAAAAGTTAACAGAAGTTAAGCATGAACAACATGAGTGGACACAGGAGAGCTGAACTTTTACTACAGGAAAAAAAAGAAGAAGAAGAAAAAAAAGTGCTGAGACACTGTGTCTCAGCATCCAGTTTACCTTCCAAGTAGAAAAGTACCTTTCTTTACTAGCTGTTCTGGAAATACCTTTGGATCTAGGGCTGTCTTCTTCAGTTTTATATTCCCAACATTTCTGTGAAAAAAATAATCTTCTTTTCATGAGTTAGCTCATCAAACCGAGTTATATGTCTGGCTTTTGAAGGTGGTTTTTCCCTTAATTGCTTTGGGAAAAGCCATTTCTAAAATTCACTTTTCCTAAGTTACTTTCTTGCTCATTTCCTTTAAAAGTAACAGGGGACTATCACCATGGCTATCCATATGAACTGTATGGCAACATGTTTAGGAGTAATGATATCCTTGTGCTTTGTGGCAGTCAAAGATAAAGATTTGTAGCAAAAGAAATCAACTTTATTACTCCAACATGTATCCATCTTCTCAAGAACTCTTTTGCTCAAAGGCTTGCTCTTCTTTTCTCAGTTTCAAAATATTTGTTCAGCTTTCTTTTCCAGTGGACTTTAACCTTTCTGGTGCTGTAACTTTAATCTTACACCTTACTTTGTTAGATGTTGCATAAAGGGATTCCAAAAAGGGAAGCCCAAAAGAAATCCACCTTGTAAACACTGACCACCTGATTCTGATTTTATTAGCCAATTAATTTGATACATTGTAAGATCTTTGATTTACTAGCCATTTTACACTAATCTAAATTTTGCAAGAAAAGGATGTGGGTTATAAGGATAGGGACACTTACTTGGTTGACCTGTAAGTGAATGCTGAAGAAAGTACTTTGATAGCTACAACATGGAATGAAGTCCTGAAAGCTCTTTTTTTTCAAAACTGGTTGGAAAGGGTCTCATAAAAAGCGATTCTTCCCTTTCCTTGGGTTCTTGTTAGGCCTAAATTAGAAGTATTTTGTGGATATCTAATTAAGATGGCACAACACCACTGATATTAGTGATGTTATCTGATGTTTTATTTGATGTAAGCATATGTCGGACTCTGAGCAAGTAAGTGGATGTCAACAGATAAGCAAATTAAAATTGCGGAACTCCATAGCTAATAGTATATGAAAAAAAAAAAAAAAATTCCTCGACCTAATGCTGTTCCACATTTTCTAATTTCACACAGAATGCTGAAAGTCTGTCAGAAAGTTGAACAATGTTTGATACATTCCTCCTTCCATTTGAAGTACCTTGCTAATCCATCTGAACAACTTTAATAATAACTCAGCATGATGTCTTTTGCCATTCTCCCTCCACTTTTTCTCTTTTTTCTATTGGGCTACTATGAGAACTTTAATGACCCGACAAGATTGTGTTCTGTCCACTGAGAATGCTGCAAATTTTATTTTGTGGAATCATGGCACTAGAAAGATACTCTCAGGGAAACACCAGGATAAATTGGTACTCCCCAAATATGTTACCTTCAAGTTGGCTTTCCCAAACTATCAGTCTTTTCCCAAAGAACAGGTTTAGGATCACCAAGCCATTGTTCATCTTCTGTGGGTACAATTTAAAACTTTCTATCTTTTCAGCAACATCAGTGAGTCTTTAATGATGTGTGCATTTCTATTTCTTCTTAATCCCACTGTTTTATGCACTGAAACATCTCAGTCTATGCATCAGATTTGGAGATATATTTAGCTATCTTATCTTCCATTAATTTCAGCTGAAGATTTGGTAACAAAATAAAGGTTATCTCTGTGAAATCCATTGAGGAACTTCTACTTGCACCACCTTCCTGCCCCACTGAATTTAACTTTGTGTTTTTGTTTGGGTTTTTTTAGGTTTTTTTTGTGTATGAAATAGCTGAAGATTCTATCTATACTATAAGATTTGTAAATCTTTGTTTCTGTGGTTTCGGATGCTATTAACTTTTGCTGTCTGCCCCTCTGGATGTCCTCCCTGCTCCCAGACCTATGGGAACACTGATAAAAGGCCTATGTGTGTTTAGACTTCAGCTGCACCATTGGAAGGCTATAATCGCCATTAAAATTAGAAGAAACTCTCCCAGTCCAGAACATCTCAAAGAAGAGTGTATTTTCCTTTTACTGAGTTTTTAGGGTGCCGTGGTTTCTTAGTAGGGGCAAGGTGAACTTCCAAGCAGGGCAGAGCCATAAACATTGATAGATTTCCAAGAGCAAATTTGTCAGCATCCTAAGATTTTCCCAAGTTATCTTGAGGCAATGATGTCCACAAAAAGAGTTCATGTCAGTTATAGATAGGAATGTACATTTAAGCATGTATGTATATTTTCTTCAATATTATTTCCTGAATAGAGATAGAAATCATAACAATACACTTGAGGAATTATTTTTGTTTCTACAGGATTGAGTGTAAAATACACTGGCCTACTTTGTAAGAAAAAACAAATTTATGGACATGAATGAATAAAAAGAGTTTAAAAATAAGAGTATCATGATGTCATTGTTTTGTTTGTCTATGTTTGATTGTTTAGTTTGGTTTGACTGTGATTTTTTTCTTAAGGGATTGAATATAGTTCTATTCAATATACATTTTAAATATTCATGTTGCATTGTTTCTTATTCTTAGTGTTTAAAAAATAGTTGCCATAAATTCTTATATTCCTGTCCTTTAAAATGTTTATGATTTAAAAATAAACTAGTCAGCAGTGTTAAGACACAGCTTTTTAATTTAGGTAAGATTTGTCTTTGTAGAAACAGGTTTCTTTTTGTTTTGTTTTTTTTATTATTTTTTTAATCCTACCAAGAAAATTCAGGATTAGAGACAAGCACAGGTTAAAAATAATTTGTAAATCCACCAACAGAAAGCCAGGGTGATTCATATAGTTTCAATTCTTCCTCTGAATTTGTCCTTTGCTTTCAATTGTTCTTATTTACATATAGCCTACTTTCAGAGCAGAGACCTTTTAAACACATCGATAGGTCAATAAATCTATGCTTTTAATAGGGATGTACTTTTGTCCATTCTTTATTTTGGAGCTTTTCATTATGCACTGTCCTGCATAACTATACACTGCTGAACATGAGATGTTTACGTTGAATTGATTGCTTCTTTCAACACTTTTGATTATTAGAAAGTGCAAAAGGGATGTTTTCAAGGTTTATAAAAGCAAATGTTGACCTTTCTTTATGAATATAAAAGGCTGATTCTATTGCCATTATACCCTCTGCAGAGGGGATGTGGTGCAATGCCTGGAAACATGCAAACTCTCACAGAAGAACAGAGAAGTTACATTTCCAAGGACACATGACTTAAGGACACTCTTCTATTATGGATGCAGACTCTTCTTCTACTTTCTGATGCCTTACTTTCAGCTGCCTTTGCTAATCATCAACAGAGCTGAGAACACGTTCAAGAGTCTGACATCTAATACACAGAGCAACTGTCTGAACTTTTGAGACAGTGCTCTCAGAAAGGAGTCTGAGGCACATTTCCTATGAGCATGGCCCACTTTGCACCCTGATTTATTGCCTGCGTACAGGGATCCCACAAGAGTACCCGTACATGGTCAAGCAAACAGATTGCCTTTTGCCCTGGGGGTCATGTTCCTTTCAAACAGGAGCCGAGGGGCTGTTGAAGGGTAACACCTTGGGAGTCCAGCAGGCTTATGGGGGTTGTGTGGTGTTAACAAACTCAAAACTTCTGAGACCAAGCCTCTCAGGTGTGTTAAGCCCTCAGCTTCTTGTGAAATAAAACAAACAAACAAACAAACCCAAAAATAAGAAACAAAACCAGACATTTAAAGGTCTGTCTTTAAATCTCTCTTTGAGGAACTTAATTTCTAATGGTACCTTACAGATACCTCAAAATACTCTTGTTCTTCTTATCACCATCCTTGGCTGTAAGGGATAGTCTTTATGACTAAATTGTGACCAATAGCAGAAAATTCTTCAAACTATAAAAAATAGTTTTTAAATACTCTGAAAGAAGGGGGAAGGGATGAATCTGTAGAGTTCCCAACATTTTGCCCCACAGCTGAAAGGACACAGCAAGCATCAACAGCAAACAGCACAGGACACATAACTGATTATCCTTATGCTCCTATTCATTCTGCCCTTTCTTTATACCCACAGGCAGATGCACAGTGATTCTAATTTCCCTTCTGCCTCCCACTGCTTGGCATGGACACTGTGCTTGCCTTAGCCTGTGCAGTCTGGGTGTAAATCAATGACCTAGCCACAGCCTCAGAGTCCATGGTGTTAAAGAGCGCAGCCACTTTGTACCTTAATGACAGCAAGAGTTAGTGTGAAGGATACTGGAAGGACCTCTCCAGCTCTCTCCTGCTGCGTCATATTTGCACCATGCAGCTGAGGGGAATATCCAGTTGAGAAGTTACTGTTTTTTCAAAGGAAGACATGTGGATAATATCCTTAACTATTAAGAAACATAGCAAAGCAAAGCAGAACCCTATGAAAAGTGTTTCTAAAACACCACTGTTTTTCTGAAAGCTTGCATAAGTTAAAATTATAGTCTTTCTTTAATACCTGGGACTGAAATAGGAAAATCAGTACAGGAATAACTTCCTGCAGGATTGAAGCAAACAAACATAAAAAATCAGAGTCCGCATGTTGAAGATGCACAAGCTCTAAACCTTTCCTAAATGGAGACGAAAGGCAAGACAATATCTCTACCTTCAATTTGGGGCAAAATTTTCTGGTTTGCCTACTGCATTGCAGATCTTAGTCAGGTTGGCTCCCTCTTTCTCTCTACTTCTTACAGTTTTCAGACTCCTTGTGCTACTAGAAGCTGGACAATTATAAGGTTAGCTGTGTTATGCTGTAGCACAGAAGAATTTCAGCAGGTCAAAGGAGTTCTTCTGTCTTTGGTATTATCATTGTCCCATTTCTCTAACAAGTGTTATAGTGTATATTCTGGGATACTGTTCCTCAGTCAATCTATTCTCCTAGGTTTATTTTTATATCAGATCATCATCAAGTGGTCTCTATTGTACAAAGCACTATTCTCAAAAGTGGCTATTATAATTCAGCTTACAGTGATGAACACAATTACCTTTAGGTTCATTTAAAAAAAGATGAAGAAAAGAAGAAGAAAAAATAAGAAATTCATCTGAACAAAGAAAGTCTTTGTAGGAAGGTCAATTGTGTAAAGGGACAGCTGTTTAAAAAGAAAGACACATTGATCTAAGCTTCAGAAGTAGTAAAAATATACAAGAAAAATTGATAACTCCAACTCTCATTTAAATGAAGGCAGAGAAAATAATTTACTGAGAATGTTTAAGTCTAATATGGTATCAGTAGCTAATATTTTTCTAAAGAAATTATCTGATGCTTTTGAAGGAGTAAAACAAGACAAAGTCTCATGTTTTCCAGTGACTGTTTTTGAACATGGCTGCAATTGGGATTTTAAAGAGGAATTCACAATAAGTAATAAATTGAGTATTTTTTACCTGGTTAATTAGGCTGAATTTCCAATATGATGTAGAAATGCAACACCTTCATTTCACAGATGACTGATAGATTCATGTGAGTTATCCACTCAAGGTTGCAGAGAAGTGTATTTATACCAAATTTGTGCTCAGAGCACTGCACCATGTGATTTCTCCCCTCCTTAGGGAGGTCAAACAGGATGGATTGAAGTTGAGCTGTTGGATCAGTTTTCATATTCAACCCTATGCAAATAAATTAATTAATTAAGAAAAATATAGGTCAGCCAAACCAATTTAGTGTAGTATCAGCCCAATGAGTGAGTAAAAATGTGCTCTAATTGCTGGAAGAAAAGTATAGCAGTATTTCCCCCACAGCTGAAATACCAGAGTTCTGGAAATCCTGAGATCCTGATCCTCCAGGAATTTTAAAATTTTCTCACAGTTGTATAATAGTCCATTTACCTCAAAAGTTTTTGAACAATATGGATCAACGAAATATCATTGCTTAAATAAGTAAAATTTCACTGGAAAACTTTTAGTCTTCTCTGTTCTATTATTCTTATATCTTCATTTTCATTCCAAGCAGAAAAATACTGCCTTCTGTTTTGCAGAAATCTCAGGCTAGAAGTAGAGGGTGTCTGTTCCTGTTGTTGTTTTTTATATCTTTCCTCATTTTTATTGGTAAACTATCAAGCAGGATGTTCTCCCCTCCTGTTTTTAAATAGCTTAAACTGATTGTATTTCAAAAAAATGCAGATGCCTATATCTTTTATAGGAGGAAAGTCATTAAATTTTGTAAATGTTAGGAAAAAAATAAACTATGAATGATATTCTGGAAAGTGACGGCATCATAAAATATGCACAATCTGGTCAAGTTCCAATTAAAAAAAATGTGTTAGCATAAACAACCTTTAAAAATAGCAATGTAAAATTTACGAGTGCAGAGTGGATTTGGAAGTTGTTGCCACACCCAACCACATTTTCAGTTCTCATCAACTGCATACATTTTAGATTTGCTGACATTTTCATATAGAGAGAAACTTTCTGCAGCTG
>VXBU01003655.1:277-11803 GCA_013400315.1 Bombycilla garrulus
CTTTTCTTTGTCTATTCTAGTGAGCGTTCCATAAGAATTTTAAAAAGTGGTTTTTTTGGTCACATTTTAAACAGGTGCTATCAATGTTACATATGCCACAGTTCCAGGATTGGTCTCCTTAAGTAATCAGACAGAGGAGACCTTGGCTGAACCAGGAGCTGACTATGTTGCTGTTTCTGACTCGGTGATTTTGGAAGAAGGAGAAACATCAGCTGCCATAAATGTTACTATTCTAGAGGTAAATTCTTTACCCTTTCACTCTATACTTATTTGTATGATGACTGAGAAGGAATATTATGGAACCTGAATCTTTTAAGCTGTATTACTCAAAGCTATCAATTTTATTGTAATTTAGAAAGACTGCTTTGGTCTTTAATGGTAAAATCACAGAAGGACAAATAATAACAGAAGACAGTGCTACTTAAAGCTAATCAAAATTTAACTCTCTCATTAAGACTTTTTTTTCTGACATTCAGACCAGTGTAGTTTATTGCTTGCCACAGGTCCTTACTTTATCAGTGGTTGCTATTTGTGGCTGTAAAATTGAGCACAAATTTATTCATGTCTAGTTCAGTGTCACCACAGTATTTTCCATTACATATAATGTCTTGCTTCATAATTAACATCTTATGTAAAACTGTTCCAGAAAAATGGAAACATAAATTAATTCTAATGTTGTTATAAAGTTAGAGACTTCTAGTGTGTTGCTTTTTGGCAAATTCTGTTATTTTTTCTTAAAGAAAATGAAAAGAGGATATGCTGGATTTGTGTTTTGTAGGATGATGTACCAGAAGTGCAAGAATTCTTCATGGTTAATTTAACTTCAGTGGAACTTATCATGAACCATTCAACTTCCTCCCCACCTAGGCTGGGTAAAACAACTTACAAACAATTATGTTCAATTATATTTTTTATATCAATTGAATGCACATTATATTACTCTGGCATATCATTATTCCACTTGCCACTTCCCAGGGTATTCTGAAAGAAACATTATAGAACATCAAACATAGTCATTATTACACTGGCTTCTGACTTTTTAAAGCCCTGTAAAAATTATAACACAATTTTCATAGAGTAGTTATTTAGTAATTAGCAGCTGGAGAACACAGTTATCCCAAAAGTTACATTGGCAATGTGTTAATGTGATTTTAATTTCCGAGTAAATGACAGAAACAAGTATGTACAAAGAATTCCTTCAAGTAGTTCCTTTGCTCACTCTTTCAAAAGTATCTTTTTATTAGTCTTTATCAGATTTACTTTTGGGAGTCATGATCTACTGTATTCCTACTCTTCCACAGAACTTTATTTACTGTTTGCTTATTTAGGTCCTCATTCTGCAGCTGAACTCAGTATAGCAGCATAGCTGCCATTGGCTTTAGAGACTGTTGGGTTTTCCTGTGGCTGATTATTTCTAACATTTTCTATGACCCTTTTTCCCTCTCTTTGCATGCGTGTTGAAGTGACAGAGTTAATTCGTTACAGACTGAAAGGTAAATTGCAAGACTGATTGCTGATGGGTAGACACTAAGCTGTGATTAGTGGAGTCTAAAATTTAAAACATAGTAAGAGTAACATTAAAGTCTGAAGAATTTCCTGATTTAAATTGTTCTGAGTGTGGTATAATCTTACCTTCTACTATAAGTGGTTAGAACTCTGAGTCATGACCATTTTACATTTTAGTATGATCAGATAATAGTTTTAATCCATGAGGCAAAAAATTGTCCTCTTTATAAAATATCACAATTAATTCTGTTATCAAACTATTTTCTAATCTTGTTTTCCCTTTTTGTGTATTTTATTTTTTATGACTGAGAATTCAAATCCTTGTTGGTGCAGTGCATTTGTTTAGGACTTAGGAGTCCCACACCCCAAAGAAAACCTTTAATATAATTCTAGGTGATGGGTGTTCTGCACATGATACTGCAAGTAATCATACTCATCTAGAATATGTTGTAAATGCTGTCCCTGTCTTAGCCATGTGCATGCAAGATGTGGTGTAGGTCTGGGATGTCTGTGACATACAGTTAAACATATGGAACTTAAGTGACCTTTATTTCTGATCTGAAACTTCATGGATATGGAGTAGGAACAGCAAACATAAGGACAGTTGTGTTTTCTTCATGCTGCTTTTGCTCCATCCCATCATCTAGAAGAGGTCCTTCCACCAAGGCCCAACTCTAATACGAAACTGCAAGGAATTAAAAAAAGTGAAAATTGTTGGTACTTGAGAATGATGAAAAAAAAGTTAATGAACTTAATGGATAGAAGAAAGACTCAAGATGGGGTAAAATGGCTGGAGAGTGTTGGAGGGGAAAGATACCAGATGTGAAATAGGAGGCCTCATGTTGTAAGCAAAGTATTATAGATCTTGAGTGAGTTGATCAGACTATGAAATGACAATGGAAAACACCAGTTAAGAAGCTGAAGGGTCTTTATATGGTCTACATGCACTGTAATCCGTGTGGATTTCTAAACCTTTCTGCTGTCTGCGTAGAGGTGTTGCAGCTGCTGCTCGTGTTCATCACTATCTCATAGTATCAGGCTTGGATTCATGGTAGTGATACTTACTTTATTCAGTTTTATCTGATTTAATAGAAATCTCTCTGGTGGTTTTAAAAATAGTATAATTACTACAGATTTAATGGACCCAATTGGTTTTTTTGAAATTTTCAGTTTTAATTGCTTTTTAATTTTTATTACAAGTAAATTGACATAAATTGAGGTAGTCATGTGATGCTGTTTAAACAAAATAAGGCATTACTTTCTCAGAAGAATCAAGTTCGGACTGTCAAGTTCTGGTTGCAGAAATTAGTGGAAATTTCTGGCATTAACCTATTATTTAGTATTTTCACAGGGCAATACATGCAATTATCTTACAGAATTATTGTGAATATATATGTGGTTTTATGTAGTAATAGAAAGTTACAGTACATAAACTAACTAAAAGGAAATGAATAATTCTTTTTTTATAGTCGAATCTGTGGTGTGTGTTATTAAGATTTATTATAAGGCATTGAAACATGATTACAAGATGATATAGTGGATCATTTATTATTCTTTTCTATTCCTTTTCCCTCCCATATTCAGAATGTCTGCAAAACATTAAATATCATCATAATAAAAACCACACAATAATATAAGACTTTATGAAAAATCTTGCTTTTGTCATTTTCTGCTTTCTCTGTGCCACAGGTTTTCTTCAATTTTTTAAAATTTTTTTTAAATTTAGTTTCAATGCATTCAGTGTAATGGTGGTAATTCAAGGCACTGTGTCGCCTTGAATTCTGGTTCTAATAGTAAGCTAGTAAGGACAGATTTTCTTCAAGCCTTGCCAAGTATCCTGTCTACTTCATTTTCTTCTCCACATTTTGGAAATGGAAAATTATGTATTTCTTCTACAAAATTAGTAAAGATATAATGAAATGCTTCTGTTATTCTTGAAAATAGTGAAATCAACTCTAATGTTCTTACATACTTGTCTTTCTGTTTTCAGATGTGGAAGGTTTAGCCTCTCAAATTATTATTGATGCTAATGATGGAGTAAGCGGAGTAGTTGAATGGGAAAGTACCAAGTAAGTCTTGTCACATTGAAGAACTCCCCACAGGAGTTAATGATTAGTGTTTTCATTTTCATTTAACAATAAAACTCCTATTAACAATAGGATCACATCTTTGAGATGACAACAAATCATTCAGTTCCATGGAACTGGAAGGATAATTCCACACTAGAAACCGAGGTTTACAGTATGTTTACTCAGAAATCTCATGCTACCATGTACTTATTTTCACTACTGCCCTTCAGTATTGTGAACTTACATCACTCCCTCAAGGCTCCATCCAGTGCCCCAGCCTCTGCATCCATGTGAGCATGCACATTGGCATCTCCCAGAACTTTCTCTCTGATTTCCAGGAGCTAAGAAGTAGGCATCCATACTCATAGACAGGCTTCATCTGCCACTAATAAGCGGGGAAAAAGGATCTTATAGTTCAATTCCATTTCGATAAGAAAAAAAAGGTATAATGGTTGCATTAGACAAGTGGTAATGATGCCTTACTCTAATAGTGCCTTTTCCTTAAAAGATAGAGGGGTTGATTTTAAGTGAAAATATAAAAATTATCTACCATCTTATTAAAAGAACATGCTCAGTGAGCACTGAGAATTTGTCTTGGTTTTTGTTTTAGTTTTGAAGTTAATGAATCTCATGGGAATTTGACCATAATGGCATACCGAAGCAAAGGATCTTATGGCAATGTGTCTGTGTTTTTTTATGCCCAAAATTTGGAGGCACAACTGGGTTTGGATTTTAATGTGATCCCAAGGGTAAGAAGCAAATTTTAAATCTAGTAGTTTTCATTTCTTCAGCTTCCTCAAAAGAACATATTATTTATTCTGCAGAATGATCACTAGTAAAGCTTGATTCCTCAACTTGTTTCAGTTCCTCTGATCATCTGAATACAGTGAGATAGATTTAGTCATCTTATTTTAGTCTTTCCTTCTTTTTTAGTATTGAAGCCTTTTTAAATATGAGACACATTGTAAACTTTCATATATCTATTTCAAATACAATCTTGCTTAGACAAGAGAATATAGGATTTCATGTAAGTTTTAATATTTTTTGCAACAGAACTTTCAAAGTGAATTGCTCTTGCTTGTCCTCTCTCTGAATGTGCTAAACTATTTAACTGTTTTACTTCTTTTCCAATCAATTTATAAGGGACATGGAAATTACTTCTCTTCTTGCCTCTTCTTTCCTCCCTATTTAAGGCAGTTCTGCTTTACCTTAGTTTAAAATTTCTGAGTGCATTATCAGTGATTTAATATTCAATGCTTTCTGTGTTTCAATGCTAGACTCTTTTTTTTGCTGATGGAGAAAGGAATAAATCTGTTGTTGTTGTAATTTGTGATGATGATATTCCTGAAGGTGTTGAGAAGTTTCAGTTAATTCTAACGAATCCCTCATTCGGCCTGGAATTAGGGGAGAATACAACAGGTAAAACTTAATTTTATAATTCTCATTCTTCAGAATTGTATCTCAGTCACTTTAATTTCATTCTTCTGAATAATCATGGTTTAGAAAACACCAAAGAGCTCCTATGTTGGAAAGTACTTAAACATCCCTGTGGAAAATGTAAAACTCACAAAATAGTATGTAAAATAAGGAATCAGAAAATGTGAAAGCTGGATGTTTTAATAAGAGAGTCTAGATTCTTTCTTTCTAGAATTATTCCGTGATAAAGCAAAATACTTGCATATTCTGTTAAGTAACCTCAGGGACATAAGAGCAATATACATATATTAAAGAAAGAATGGATTTATGTATATGTTTATTTATTTTAATATGTGTAAAATTATATTTTACTATGTTAATTAAAGCATATTTCTATTATTTGTGTCTTAAAAGCCACAATTACTATATTTGCCAATGATGATGGACATGGAATTTTGTCATTCAATAACAGTGATCACTTCTTCCTAAGAGAGCAAACAGCTCTCCATCTCATGGAAAGTGTTGCAGTATTAAATATTATTAGAGAACCTCCTCAGGGAATATTTGGAACAGTGTCTGTTCAATATCTTGTAAGTGAAATTAATTCTTCAGAGCCATCAGTGGATTTGACCCCTTCTCAAGGATACATTGTTCTGGAAGAGGGAGTCAGATTTAAGGTAATATGTTAGTTATAACACAAAAAGTGAATAAGACTTTTTAAAAAATTATTTCAAAGATTTCGTCAGTTTGCATTTTTTAATATATTATTTTTTTCTTATGTTTTCCTTAATTCCCAGAATAAACTGAATTGTGGGAGTGCAGAAAAATTGAATATGCTTTTCCGTAGATATTTCTCTCTTTATAATAGCTCAGGTAAACTGAAAAAATATAATAGCTATATAATAAGATGTGCATTTAGTATGTAGCTGAAGGACAAATCTGAAATGAAGTCATAATTTACTACTGAAAATAATCATGGTGGAATTAAAAATACCATTCCTTTATGTGGCCTGAACTGAAGAAAGTATGCTGCAGCAAACGCAAGAGGTGAACAGCTTTCAGAGTTTTAGAAATTGAAAATGACTTAGTTTTCTGGCAGTATTAATCCCACTGCTTCTGTACTGTCCCCACAAGAATGTCAGCTAGAAAATGAGCCATCTTAAGTGTGTCAATAATAGGTTTGTATTTATGGTTAGGGGAGTAGAATCTGAAACAAACCTTTCTGGAAACACTGCTTTTCAGTTTCTGAACCTAAAATGCATTTGGCACCTCAGTGATGGCCAGTTTAGCAGATCTGTGAGAAGTAGGGAGTAAAATATTTCTCAATACAGTCTTTAAATATAGTTAATTGCAGAAGTAAATAGAGATCTAAAATGTTGTAAGTTCTATTTTAGTTCCAGATCTGTCATTACTAAATATTTTTTTTAAGGCAAAGCAACTTTCACCTCTTTGGGTAATGGAGAGAATAATAGTAAGAGCTGCTTCTTTCTAGTTCTCTGCTAATTTTAGACCACCTTGAGACAATCCTATTCTCATCCACCATGGTGCAGTAGAGGGAATAAAGAATCAAGAAGGGAATATTTCAAATACTCCTCTATTGCCTTTTTTTCCTTCTTTGTTCCCATTACCAGAAGTGTAACTACCCTGTTGGCCATGAGATAGTTCAGTTGACAACTAAAATAAAGTAAACCCAACTTGACTGAGCTGCATTAGGGGATCAGGTAGCTGTATGGGGACTATGAATTACCAGGGAGTGTGTGGAATAAGTACAAAATAGAAATAAGAAAAAAGGAACAAAACCTGTTACATTTCAGAGAATCTTATGATGAGAGGAAAGAGGGGAAGGGAAAAATAAAAAGAAAGTGGAAATGCTCATGTTAGTGTTGCACTAATGGAGGTCAACAAAGGGATTACTTTAGAACCCCAGCCTGAACTGTCCATGCCTTATTTCTGCCTTCACCAGTTTCAAAAGCTGCTGTTGTACTGCCCTGCTCTCCAGAGCTGTACAGAGAATGAACAGAAACAGCATGGCCTGAATAGCATTGTCATTGTTAGCTGTCAAGTTTCAGCAGTTTTGTATGCTTGCTTCTTGTCAGACACTGCATATTTCTGCAATCCTGGATGAAGAACCAGAACTGGATGAGCACTTTATTGTCACCCTGTTCAATCCAACTGGAGGAGCCAGACTAGGCACCAGAGTGGAAACTATGATTACGATATTACAGAACCAGGCTCCACTGGGGCTTTTCAGCATCTACCCAGTTACAAATAGGTACTGAACCCAGATTAAATTAAAAGTGTTTCATATTCCATAGAGATGGTTTCCCTTTAAAAAATTTAGTAATCCAGTTGTAAAATTTATGATTTTAAAAAGTACGCTATTAGTTAAATATTATTACTGCTATACAGAAGGACAGAAAAACACTTAAAATGGACTATTCACCATTAGAAATTCATTTCTCTATGCATTTTTCCTTGAAACAGTGCTTCATTAGTCCCCAAACATTTCACTAATAGTAATTGATACTAAGAATTCCAAACCATAGATCAGTGCCCCTGGGAATCAGAAATTTTCTAATTTACCTATTTAAACTTGTGTAAGATACGCCCTTACTCAGGGCTGTTTTTCAGAATCTAATGAGCCATCTTAATTGGACAAGCTCAAGAAGTGGCCTCTGGGAATCTCAGGAGATTTAACAAGACCAAGTGCGAAGTGCAGCAGCTGGGCCACGCACCCCCAGTACAGGCTGGGGATGAACAGATGGAGAGCTGCCCTGCCCCGAGGGACATGGGGGTGCTGGTGAGGGGCTGGACACGAGCCAGCCATGGGCACTGCCAGCCCAGAGAGACAAATGTGTCCTGGGCTGCATCCAAAGCCCTGTGGACTGCAGGGGAGGGGGGTCAGAGCCTCTGCCCCACTCTGGTGAGACCCCCACCTGCAGAGCTGCCTCCAGCCCTGGGGTCCCAGCACAGGAAGCTGTTGGAGCAAGACCAGAGGAAGCCATTCAGTTGATCAGAGGGATGGAGCACTTCTGCTATGAGGAAGTGCTGAGAGAACTGGGATTGTTCAGCCTGGAGAAGACGCAGCTTTGAGCTGACCCAATTGCAGCCTTCCAGTACCTAAAAGAAGCCTGAAGTGCCTAAAGTACCTGAAAGCTGGAGGGACTTTTGGCAAGGGCATGTAGTGACAAGACAAGACGGAATGGCTTAAAACTGAAGGACAGTAGGTTCGGATTAGTTATTAGGAAGAAATCTCACTACTATGAGAGTAGCAAGACAGTGGCACAGGTTGCCCAGAGAAGCTGTGGATGCTGCAACCCTGGAGGTGTTCAAGGGGGCTTTGAGCAGCCTGGTCTAGTGGAGGATGTCCTTGCTTATGGCAGGAGGGTTAGAAAAAGATGATCTTTAAGGTTCTTTGCAACCCAAATCATTCCATGACCATATGAGTCTATGATATGGAATGATGTTTTCAGAAATCATTTAGCTTTACCCTTACAGTTGGTATGTTAAATTTCAAACTGGTTTAAGATTTCATTGAATTTCCCATGTTTGTTTCAAGGTCTTGTGTGAAGAAACATTGGGCAACCTTAATTAGTATTAGTCCATTGCAGAGCAAGCCCAGTAGTTTCTTTTTATTGCATATTCTGTGCTGAAAGTGTACAGTAAAAATCCTATTCTTATACTATAAAAATAATACTTCTTAAAATTTATTGTCACAATTCTCAAATTTAGGACAAATATCTTCACAGTTGAAGAGGCGAACACTACAGTTTATCTGAAAGTTTCACGGAGTAATGGACTCAACGTGTCTGTGAGTGTTGAGTGGGAGACATTGTCGGATACTGCGTTTGGCATCAGTACGTTCACTTTATCGAGAGCATCCCATGGTGTTTTCATAGTGGAGATAGCTACAGGGTAACCAAACATACAGGAGACACAACTTTGGAATGAAAATTCCCTTATAATGTTGCTGTGATAGCAAAATTCATTAGATAAAAGATCTTGGCTGCTTAAGAGTCACCTTGTCATCAGCCACTGCTGCCAGAGTTTCAACAACCTGTATTGCTCTTCCTGTTGCTTATATATTTTCAAAAGACCTTTGGTTTATAAAATCTGTTCTTTACTACCTGTAATTCTGGATTTTTCTAACATAATATAGAAGGCACTATTTTCTGTAAGGGTTGAATGACTAGGCAGTTTAAGAATCCTATGCCATAACTACTTCTTGTGGTGACAGAAAGAATAAGGATAAACACATTTTTAGTCACTTTGTCACTTTTTTATTTCTTCCTATCTAGTTAATTTTCTCACTGCCTAAATTCCTCTGACTCAGTCTGAATCACACTCAAATTGCCTATGCATCTCCCATATATAATGGTAATATATGTGAAATGAATTTATTGTTTAACTCTCAGTACAACCTCAGTGCCATACCATTTCATTGCATTTACATGCACTTATGTCAGCTATTTAGAAACAACTCAAAATACAGTTTAGGAATTTAGAGCATGGTGCTAAGAATGTCAAGATTGTGGGTTTGACCATTGTATGAGCCATTCACTTAAGAGCTGACTTGATAATCCTTGTGGGTTCTCTTTCAACTCAGAATATTCTGTGACTTCTTGTACTAGATTTTTTTTTTTTTTCAAATAAATAACGAAAGCAGTGTTTTATATGACCTTAAAGATAATTACTTTTTTCTTATACTGTATTGCAGGGGGTAGTATCAGTGTTCTGTCTGTCTTGCAAAGCTTTGTGGAAGAGTCAGTAGCTAGCTGGTGTTTCTTTTCATCTGAAGAAATCCTGTATGGTTTGCTGTTGCGTTCACCTCCAGCTGTGTTTTCTACGCTCTACCAATGGAAAGGAGTTTTTGTTGCCGTTGAGGTAAATGCTTGCTTACAGACGCCAAGCATGCTGCTTAATAAAACCTTGATGTTTCAGTTCTACCTTTTTATTCCTCTCTCAGAATTTCAGTATGTGGAATCCTAAAAGCTGTGTGTCTTTCCAAATCCATGCCTCTCCCTACCTTGTAATTACTCACGGAGGAAGCAGTCAGGGAGCTTCCAACAGCAGTGTGTATGCATTCATGCCTGGACGCAAACTATTAAAGGTAAGTCTGTGTTACTTACAAAATCATTAAATAATGGGCTTATAAAAGACTTCGTGAGGCCCTTTTGTCCAGCCGTGTTTTGGGAAAAGGCACTCTCTTCTCAGCTGGTTTGTCAATGCAACACTCTGCATGAGTTAGTGATGTAAGTTATTGTCCTGGTTTAGGCCAGGACAGGGTTAAGTTTGCAGTAGCCAGGAGGGGGCACGCTGGAACCCCAAGGTTGTTCTGTATCACCTCCTGTCGTTTTCTGGGGAAGAGGGGAAAGAGGCCCTCCCGGGGGTTGGGGTAGTGTGGGCACGGTTCATGTATTGACAGGTTGTGCCTAGTGAGCATTTTCACATCTGAATCTTGGACTCTCTTGTACCCTCTGCTATTATTATTGTTATTTTCACTGTTCACTTTCTCGTCATGTTGCTGTTTACAGTAAATTGTCCTTGTCTCAACCCCTCTTCACTTTTTGTGCTTCCAGTTCTCCTCTCCATCCCACTTCAGGGGGGAAAGGAAGAGGCAGCATGGTTTGGAGTGTTTCAGGGGGAACATTAAATTGAGAAATACCATTCCTAAACCATGATGGTTATTACAGCTTGTTGTCTAACATTTTTTATAGTCTTATTTTGGGGGTGAGATAAAATGACCTTGGAAGTGAAGAGAGAAATTGTGGAGCAATGAAGTCATAGAGCATTTTCTGAAAAATGTATGATAAGTTATATTAATTCTGTAAAATGTCTGCACTTACATTTTTAAAATTATAAAACATCCGTGACAATTTTGTACATTATTTTATATATGTTTTATATGTAATTTTACAGTTTTTTAAAAATATGTATGTATATGTATAAATTTGAACTGTCTTCCAAATAACATTTTTGCCATCTTTTCCTTGTAGCTACAGACAGTCTCTATTTTGGATACCACACTTGTCAAACATTTTGCTGTGGATGAAGAAGACTATTTGGTTTTTGTGAGTGGTTTCACCAGTTTCAGTTCCATCCAGGTTAGAATACCATCCATGGCTTTGATGTATGTAGTTTGGTTAGTTTTCAGTTTTGAAATATGGAGGAAATACAGAAAAAAAAGGAAGTATACATTCCTGAAAAATTAGTTATGTTGCTATTACAGATTTATAAGACATAAAATTCTACACTTGTTTAAATGTAGCAGCACTCCTTACATTAACTTGTAATTTAGACTTGGTATGATTATATTGCTACTGGAATTTCTGTTTTGAAATCTATTACGTTAAAGAGCTATAGGAATAGAAATAGNTATTTTTACAGGTTTTTCAGTGGAATAAAGATATATTTGTGCTGCATCATCAACTTCCACTTTACGGAGCTCTGAACATTGCCTTGTTTCCCCGAGGAGGCATTATGTACTTAATAGTTTCTTTGTCAAATAACAGCCAGAATGTCCTCTTGTACCAAT
>VXBU01003655.1:17779-32028 GCA_013400315.1 Bombycilla garrulus
ATATATACATATATCTCAGCAGGTTTTTATTAAAGTGCAGCATAAATAGCCCTTAAAATATGTAATTCTACTGTTTTTCACATTGCATACATCCATATTTTCCAGATGCTCTTTTTTGAGAGGTAAGTTGCAAATCACTCATGCATAAAATACTTCTGTTTATATAAAAAGCAGAAGTTTCCCATTTAATGGGATTGTTATATTGGTTAAAATAATTTACATAGAAAAAATTTCCTCTTGAAGTGGATCAAAAAGGGAAGCTTTTTGCTCATAGGGCTAGGGGAAGGAAGGAAGCAGAGCAGGAGGGAATTCCACTTCAGGAAAAAGGGTGGTATTTTTGTGCTTGCAGTTGCATGTTTGATTTGGTTTTCCTTCCAGGCACAAGTTGTAGAGGATCTCCCAGGCAGTTGGCTAGAGGAGAATTACCATGATGCTCAGGCTTCTTCCCTCTCTCCTGGCTCAGGGAGCTAGCTGGCATTTTTTAGGGCTCATCCTGCAGGGATGGGCTATTCATACTTTAACAACCCAATTAGAATTTTCTAACTATTTAATATTCTGTCCATATTAACAAATTAGATATACAAAAAATAATTTTTCTATCAGACCATATTATCACAGGTAAAACATTCTGACATATTCTGTTCTCAGGTAAATTGGTGTTGCCCTTTTTTAGCACCTGGAAGTAACATAAAGGAATTCTGTTGATTTCGTACACATTATAAACATTTATACTTTGAAGTTAGGATTCAAGGAAGGTTATTAGCTTCCACTGGTTGCACAGGTTTTGTTTTTCTTTTCCCAAACTTTAACTGTTGTATTTTTATGAGATACACAAAAGTGCTATCTGAGAAATTACACCTGGTTACAGTAACTGGTTTGAAGTACAAACCTATTTACATTTTACCTGTTTCTATTTCTCCAGTCATAAATGCACCACTTTTAGCCAGATCATGTGTTTCATCATTTATTGGATAAAATTACAAATCTGCTTTCCCGAAAGGGTGCTGAGCCTGACTGATACAAGTCTATTTAACTGCTTCAATATTTGAGTTAAGGAAATGTGGCGTTTACAGCCAGAATGACTGCCCTCAATACTGCTTTCTGTGTTAGAATCAAGTGATGGCCTAGGCATGAAAGGCCAGGCAAATTATTGAGATGAATGATAACTGAATAAAAGAAGAAGTGTTGAAGTAATATTTTATGTAACACACATATAATACTGTAGATATTCCATATCTTATTCTCTTTCTAGATCCAGTTTTAATGCACAGTACTTCCAGATGTAGGTACTGTTTCGTTTGTTCACACCACTTGTGTGTTCTCATCTGCTTAAGCCCAGGAATTTCCAAGGGCTGTTGTGTCACCAAGGAGAATTGAAGTGGGCTCTAGCAAGCGGCTCCAGTAGTTAGGTGAGCTGAAAATCAAGCAGGCCGAGGGTTAAAATAGGGCTTCCATGGGACTCCATCCTAGTCTCAGTTCTCTTCAACATCTTCACGAACAGCTTGGATGCAGGACTCTTAGGAACACTAAGTTTGCTGACAACATTAAATTGGGAGAAGCTGTCGATTCCCTTGAGGGCAGAGAGGCCCTGAAGAGAGACCTCAACAAACTTGAGAAATTAGAGCATTGGGTAATCACCAACTGTATGAAGTTTAACAAGGGAAAGTATCAGATTCTGCAGCTGGGGTTGGGCGGCTCTGGATGTATGGACAGATTGGGGAATGAGATGCTGGAAAGCAGCACCATGAAAAGGGACCTGGGGGCCCTGGTCAGTGTCAAGTTGAACATGAGCCAGCAGTGCCCTGGCAGCCAGGAGGGTCAAGCCTCTCCTGGGGGGCATCAGACCCAGCATCGCCAGTTGGGCAAGGGAGGGGATTGTCCTGCTCTGCTCTAGGCTGGGACAGCCTCACCTGGAGTGCTGGGGGCAGTTTTTGTCACTTCAATATAAGAAAGACATTAATCTATTGGACAGCATACAGAGGACTACCATGAGGATAGTAAAGACCTTGAGAGAAAGCCGTATATGAGGAGTGGCTGAGGTCACTTGGTCTATTCAGCGTGGGCAGGAGGAAACTGAGGGGAGACCTCCTTGCAGTTACAACTTCCTCGTGTGGGGAAGAGGAGGGGCAGACACTGATCTCTGCACTCTTTGGTGGCCAGTGACGGTACTGCATGAAGCTGAGTTTGGGCAGATTTAGGCTGGATATCAGGAAAAGGTCTTTTACCCAGAGTGTGGCTGAGCACTGGAACAGGGTCCTCAGGGAAGTGGTCACATCATCAAGCCTGACAGAGTTCAAGAAGCGTTTGAACAATTCTCTTAAGCCCATGGTGTGATTCTTGGAGTGTCCTGTGCAGGACCAGGTGTTGGGCTCTGATGATCCTGATGGGTCCCTTCCAACTCAGCATATTCTATGATTGTAAAACAATCATGTCTTGAATTTTTTCCCTCTCCTTACTATAGGGCAGGAGAATTTAACTACTGTTACTCTAAAAATTGTTCGAGAGCAAGGATTTGTTGGAGATCTTATAGTTCAGTTGAGCACTGCACCAAACTTTGAACTCCCTTCTGCCAACCGAGCAACAGAAAATGAAGATTATATACTGGAAAATAAAATGATCATTATGGCAGAGAATGCAACAACAGCTTCTGTCGTAGTCACTATTTTGCCTGTGAGTAGCCTAACAACTTCTTTAGCTATTAATATCTTTTAAGGAAATGGAAATGGTATGATTTTATAATATTAGCATGACTTAAGATTCTAGAAATGGCTGTGCTGGGACTCTTGCAGCCACCTCTTCCAAAACAATCTTGCATATTCCTAACTGGGAATGAGCTAAATTCTTTGTTTTATTATAGTCCTAAAATTTACTTACAATTATGAAAAAGGAAATGAGATTATGTATATTCTTTAAATATATTTAGAATGGAGATACTGATTTTCAAGTCATGGCTTGGTTTCTGAGATCTAGCTGACTTTCTTCTAGGTAGCAGTAACAGGTGACAGCCAGCACTGCTATCCACTGTTCTTGCAGATCTGGCATCTAACATGTCTGCTTCAATTTCAAAATCTCAGCAAAAGTAGTCTTTTTTATCTTTCATATGGTATGAAACAAAGGATTGGTTATATGGTCCCAAATGCTGAAAAGTTTTAAATGGTAAACAACCTTCAAGCAGTCAACTGTATTATAAACTTGCAGTGTATCATTAAAAAAAAAAAATTTAAAACTTTTTTTTATTTTTTTTTTCAGGATGATATTCCAGAACTACAGGAAGGATTTATAATCAGTATTACTGATGTGCAGCTGATCACTTCTTCCTCTGAAGGTCAGCCAAGTGTGAAGAGGCTGGGATTAGAAATAGCTGAAATAACAATTGAAGAAAATGATGATGCCAGAGGAATATTTAATTTTAATGTTACAAAGGTAAATAAGTCTAAATGAAAAACATGTAAAGTGGCATTTGAGCAAGACAGTCTGATTTCTCAGATGACTTCTGGAAGTCTTCTGATAGGCTTTATGATACTAAATTGTTCTGGATAAAATGATGATACCAGACAAACAATTCTTTCTCAAGAGGTTCATCACAAATAATATACAAAATTTATTACAGAGCTGGCAGTGCTGAAACCAGTGTCATAAGGGATCTCAGGAGGTCATCTAATCCAGATTTTTACTCAGAGCAAGGTCAATGCTAAGGCCAGACCATTTTACAAGTAGTTATGTATGTCTTCATTTATTTTTAACTGCAAGTTAATTAAAAAAGAAAAAAAGTTTCTTGAGACACTCTGAACTTTCCTTTTGAATGTACAGGATGTCACTGGAGTTGTTTCTGGTTATGAGGTACCACCACCGCACAATGTACTGAAACTCCCAGTTGTTCGACAGGCTGGGAGGTTTGGGTCAGCAACTCTGTACTGGGAAGCTATTCATTTAACAGCCAGCTTTGAAGACTTCACACCATCATTTGGAAACCTTACATTTGCAGATGGGCAGGTATTCACTTGCTGAAAGTTTACGTGACTTTGGGTTACCAGCTTAAAATTTTTTGTGTGTTTTCCTCTAGCAGAATTTTCACTGAAAACATATTATTTATGGCCTTATGTATATGAATGACGCTCCCAGCTTTAGTTCTTTCACATGGAAAACCATAATATTCATAAGCATTGACCAAAAAGGCTTGTGTGTCTTTGATACCTGGCAAGTGAGGACATAACTTCTAGTAAATAAACCCTGTTACACTGAAAATTCGTAGCAGAATTGATCTTCACTATAAATTCTCAGAATAAGCCTATATGTTTTCTTAGCTGTATTCTACACATATTAAATTTCATGCTGCACCTGAGAAATACTTAGTGTACAAAAAGGGTTTTGATTTTAAGTGAATATAAGTGGTCTTTGGCAAAGAGAAGGATATACATACTGTGCAGAATTTTGACTCAGTATTGACAATATTGTCAACATTCACTTTCTACTGAATACCAAAGCAGAGCAGTCTGTTGGTTTTAACAAATAAAATTTACATTATTGGATTTAAAAACCACTGTTGAAATTATATCTTCTTATTATAAATATAGAAGCATAAGATGAAAAATGAAAAAATGAGCAGTGTCTGTTTATTACTAGATAAAATTTGCCTTTTTAAATTTTTTTCAAACAATTCACTGAACTTTATAAATGAAGTTTTCTTGCCTTTTTTTTAAACATTTCTACAGGCTACAGGAGAAATAGAAATTACAATCATAGATGACAGTGAAGTGGAATTCCTTGAGATATTCAAAATTGCTCTGGTGAGGGTAACAGGTGGTGCAAGACTTGGGAATGACACCCTGGTAACTGTCGCTATTCCACCAAACGATTCCCCTGTTGGGATATTCGGGTTTGAAGAAAAGAATGTGAGTTTGATTTAGGTTGCACTCATTTCTGCTAAGTTTGGAAAGTGGGTTTGTGTCACTAGCATATAGCTGATTTTTGTAAGCCTTCACTGCAGTGGAAGACATGAATTCATTGAAATTATATTAGTGCCCAACTTCATCTAGCTCTGTAGGATGGTAGTAACAGTGAAAGTGCTGCTGCATAAATATAGATTTCTGCACGCCTGAATCAATTTGGTTCACAATACTAACAACTGAGGACATCCTACGTAGGATTTTTGATGGTCTGTATAATAATCTACATTGCTGAAAGTAAAATTTGGGAAGAAGTTACAAAGTATTCTTTGTGATTACTGCATTCTTGCAGTGTTTCTGCTCTCAATTTTGCTAGTGCTGAGCCTGCTGGTGACATTGTCTGTGATTGTTTTGAATCACAGAGCATACAAAAATCACTTGAGTGACTAATCCTTGCTAGCAGAATTGAACACACTCCTAACACCTGTTATGTTCCTGTTATTTTCACTCCTATTGTTCAGAATTGTCATTGATAAGGTTTTCTCTTGTTAACCTCAGACAGGTAGCCATGTCATTTGACATTATCAATGCAGCTTTTCATGTTTTCTATACAGCCTTTCTCACATTCTCCTCTTTCTCCTTCAGGTAACTGTGAAGGAACCTCAGATGCCTGGTGACTCTGCTGCAGTTGTTTTGCTCAATGTCAGTCGAAGTCAGGGAGGACGGGGAGCTGCTACAGTGTTATGGATTCTTGAGGAAGCAGCCAGATATGATTTGACGCCTCTAAATGGTACCCTTCATTTCAATGAGGTATTTTAGACATTGCAATAACTTATTCACCATTAGATTTATAAATACTTTCTTCTACTTGTGTGTGTTTGTATGGTTGTTATGACATGTTTTTAGAAGTAGGTGGTCACTAAGTATTATACATTAGAAAAAGGTTACTTTGAACTTGTGAGGTTAGCAGTATTCAGGCTTCTTTCAATTTGTAAAGAAAAGATGACATGCACTTTTAATGCAGCATAATGTAATCATCAGGAAGGTAGCTCTTCAAATCTCCACCATTTTTACAACTAAGAAATAGGAATTGAAATCTACTGAATGTACATAATGATTACAGGAACACTTGTTCCACTACAGTATCAGGCATCTTAAAAAGAAAATTTATATTGAAAGGTTGAAAAAGAAAAATAAATGCTCAAAAGCTGCAGATTAAAAAAAAACCCAAACCTGAAAAGCAGTTTCATAGCTTCCAAGCTAGACAGTGTTATTTAATTTATATTTCATGGCAGGTTAGAACTCTGAAGTCAGAGTTAAAATATTCGATACTGATATTATCAATATGTTAATATAGATATTTAACAGTCTACTCAAAATATTTGATGAAGAAAAGTATTTGAACAGAGCATAATCTATTTTCTCTCAGCACTAGCTTGTTTTCCATTAAATAAATAGGCATGCTGGTGGTTTTATTTTGAGTCAGCTGGAAAATAGATTTTTTTTTTTTCTGGTAAAACCATCAGCATTTGGCAAAGTTTTGCTATCCTTTCTCTACTGGTAGGCTTTGACATTTTTCCCTGAATTCCTATATATGCTTAAGTATAAGCATGAAAGTGTATGGTATATGAAACTTATACCATCTGTTTACCACTTCCCACTTACAAAAATGTGGATTGGACAGAAATTCAGCTAATGTATCTAATCTTAATAATGTGTTCATCCTTGGAATATGTTTGAACTCTTGAATATGCAGTTTCTGTATAGAATTTTTTCTCTAAGTTGAAAACATCTGTGTGAATACAATTTCAAAGGAATTTCAATCTTTATTTAGTTGAAAATAGTGAGGTTATTTTTAGGGTGGCATGCAGTGGTTGAGAGACAATTTTTACTGTTTATTAATCTGTGAAGAGAAATTTCAGCCAGTTCAGATATCTGATATTTAAAAAATACTAGAGAATATGTCAAGTATTCTTAACACTTGATATGTAAAAAAAATAATTGGTTTTAATATTGTATTTTGTTAAATTTAATTTAATATACATCTATGTCTTTCTGATCTTTACATGATGCAGACTGAGTCCCAGAAGCTGATTATTTTACACGCGATACAAGATGGTGTGCTGGAGGGGAATGAAACATTTACCATTCAGTTAGTCTCTACTGGTGATGCAGAGATATCCCCTGTAAATGGTAATGAGTTAATTCAGTATCTTCTGGTTTTAGATATTCTGTATGAGAACTACTCTAAGTCTGTTTATATTATTTTAGTCTGCAGTGGTTAAGTATTTTGTGTCAGCTAGTTGGTCACAATTTTTAATGGCAGTCTTTTTCCCTAAGTCCCTTGTCTGAAGAAGTCAAAGAAAGTTCCACAGGCAGTCTATGAAGCTGATGCTGAACCACTCATGTCACAAAATTTACCAAAGGTATCTCATTGCTTAGTTTTCACTTACCCATGGAAAGCATTGTTCTCTTCATAGGTGTTGCAACCATCATTATTATGGGAGATGAAGGAGCTTCTGGGGTGGTTGGGATAGCACATTCATCCAAGCACGTTTTGATTGGAGAACCTTCAGGAAATTATGATGGAACTGCCCTTATTAGGTGGGTACATCTCTCCTTTTTTTTCAAAGAGAGAACAGCTCAGATTCAAAAGCTATGAGACTCCACATTTGGCAAGAACTCACTGAGTATGGCATTTTATCATAATTTATATAATCAGAACTATTTTAAAAAGTGGTGATTGGTTTTAAGGAAGGGCAGAATATACTATGTTTATGTCCTTTCCGTATCAATGGGGAGGTCCAAATATTCCTCTCTATCTTCAAGTTATTTACGACATCGATGCAACGACAGAAAGAGGACCTTAATTGAAGGAAAGAGGTAAGAAAATGTGAGATTTGAAGGCGCTTTGTGCTTTCTAGAATTTGATTCAGGATTTGTGCCTGAATAGCATTTCAGAAAATTGCTATGTTCTACCATAAACCATATGGGAACAGGGTTTTTGGTGGAAACAAGATGGAATTGTTTTATTCGGTCCACTGAAAACAGAATGATGAGTTTTAGATTCTTCAAAGAGTCTTCTAAGAGAATTAGAAGAAAGGATTATGACACTTTAGACCAATATAAACCATATAAACCAACAGTACACCTTACAGTACTGGCCCAAGAAGCCCAAAAGACAAAGTGACGCTTTGTGCAAGAAGTAGTTTAAGATTGTGTTATGTGCAGAATGTGCAGAAAAATCTTTACTGTGACTTATTTTACCAAGCATTATGTTATTAGTAGGGTTTTAGACAATTAGCAGACAGAACAGAACTCAGAAAAGCTCAAAGAGGTATTCTAGTATTCTACATCTGCCTTGTAGATCAACTTGCCCCTGGCATTACCCTGACATCCAATTTCCCTTCTATTTTGCTTATCTATCTATGCAAAAGCAGAATAGAACCAAAAGAAATCAGTTTTCAGATCCCATCATTGGGCTACACGCGTAAAGAAACTTGAAAGACCTCTTGGCAAAAATACAGCTTGAGATGCCTCCTAACACAGAGAAATAAAAGAGAACTTCATAGATGTCCTGAAAATGCCTGAGAAGGGAATTCTCATGTTCTTAATAGTGATTAAATGCATTAAAACTCAAGCTTTCATAGTGCTGATAACATTTCTTCCATGCACAACAGTATGATATACTATCTCTGTATTAGATATTAAATACTAAAGGTAAAAATAAAATATGTGTTTGTGTCCTTACCTGCAGCCTGGTACGTGGCCCAGGGATTTTTGGGGAGATCAAAATATATTGGAATATAACACCTCCTCATCAGACAGAATTTATTGAGGTATCGGGGACCTTGGCCATGCAAGATAGACAGTCTGCAGCAGTTGTTCTAATACAGGTATATGAGAGATCTGATACCAGTAGCTATTTCAAGTACTTTCTTTTATTTTCCTAGGATCTTGGCTAGAATTTAGTTATATCTCACTGCCTGGAAATGGTTTAAATCCTTTTAGCTGTTGTTGGTTCTTTTCCATAGGCTATAGATGACGACTGTCCTGAGGAGAAGCATTACTACCAGTTCCAACTAACCGGAATTAGTGATGGAGGACTCATAAATGAATCTAGCAGCACAGCAAATATTACTATGGCTGCCAGTGATTATCCATATGGAGAGTTTGCATTTTCTCATGCACTATTGCAAACAACAGAAGACGAAAAATGGGTATTGGATTACAATTCTTTCTTATGTAAAGCTACTAATAGATATCAACATAGTTGCTAGAATTATGTTCAACATTAGAAAGAAAAGAAATCGGTCTCTAATATGACTGAGGCTATCTGCTAAATTATGTGTACTTTGTACTTCATAAATCATATTGTTGTTACCTAACAGAACCATTGAAAAAGTGCCTTTAGAACATCCCCTAAAGGCAACTCTTAGAGAAAACAAAGCCATTTTTAAAAGAAAATATTCTCTTTCCCTCAGGTTAACATCACTGTTGTGCGTTCCAGGGGATCCCAAGGCAAAGTCCGTCTTTGCTTTCAGATAATAAATGGGACTGCAGAGGAAGGAATGGATTTTACTCCCACAGTAAGGGAAACGGTGTTTGAACCAGAGGAGAAAAGTAAAATTATTTTGATTGAAATTCATGATGATGACATTCCTGAAGGTCCTGAAAGCTTTTCATTGATGATTACTGAAGTGGAACTCCAAGGAAGGTAAAGTTAAAATTCTCAGTAGATTTTTTATAAGCAGAAAAACAAACTAGAAAAACAAACTCTCTTTGGATTCTGACCTACCTGAATAAAGCCACTTCTCGACATTTCCTCTGTTATACTGTAAAATTTTGTAATACAGCTCTAGTTGTAATCATATTAAGAAATGGATGTATGGAAAACGAAATTTTTTTAACATTAATATAAAGATGTTGCTGATTAAGATTTATTAAAGCTTAAAATACATACATTAGGTCCAAATTGTCAAGTTGCAAGAAATTTCAATAAAAAGATGAAATGAGAAAGAACAAATGAAAGATACACATTTCCAGGAATAAACTACTATTCTTGCAAACATAATAATATGAAAAAATGTGACAAAAAGTCTTCGGTAGTAACTGTCAGAAAATAAAGTTATTTGCAGTAATTGACAAATTGTCAGACACATATCTTTATACTTTCACATGACGTTTAAAATGTATTTTTATGTTTGTTTTTTTTCTTTATGTTCTTGCAAGTGGATTTGATTTTACTGTAAGAGAGAATGGTCTACAGGTGGATCAACCTCCAGTAATAGGAAATATCTCCACAGTATGGGTCACTATTTCAAAAAATGACAATGCTGAAGGTGTCATAGAATTTGATCCACAGTATGTCCTTCTAGAGGGTAAGTATAACTTAAGTTCTCACTAGAATTTAGAAGATAAGGCTATGGCATGAATTTTGAAATAATGTAGCTTTTTCTTAATTATTTTTATAGTGGAAGAGGATGCTGGATTAATCATGATTCCTGTTTTGAGAAAGCATGGAACTTATGGCAATGTCACAGCTGATTTTCTTTCGCGAAGTATTTCTGCACTTCCTGGTGGTGTTGACTATGTCGTTCATAATAATACTGTAATTTTTTATCATGGACAGAACCAGTCTTTTATTTATATCTCTATTATAGATGATGAAGAAAGGTAATTAAATTTTCAGATATTTATTCACCAATTTACATCTGATAAAGTCTTTTTTAGCACACAATAAAAAATCTACACATATGCATGTACAGAGCTGGAATTGTAAAGGAAATTTCTGCAGAACTAAAAAAACACCTAAGGCAGAAAATCAGCTAAAGGGGAAAAAAGAATTTGTTATAGTAGAGTGTCATTGTTCCTGTTAAATAGTATGCAATCAAATATGGTTTTTAATTACATTATTAAAAATGTTGTTGTCAACAGGACTGCTATGAAGAGTAAAATATTTTTCCTTATTTGTTTAACTTAACACTAATAGAAGACAGAATAATGTTAGAATTTCAGAATGGTGATATCTGAAATATTTTTAGTTCAGATATTACCATTCTATGCAAATAGAAGGAATTTCTGCATTGGACATATGGAGATGATTTTAAACACATCCGGTTGCATGCATGATTGAATTACTAACTACAGTTTTAACATTTTTCCTTTTCTGTCAGATATCTCAGAATGTATTTTTCTTTTTCTGTGCAGTGAATTTGCAGAGAAATTTGAAATCCAGCTGACAGGAGCCACTGGTGGAGCTGTCCTGGGGCTCCACCTGGTAAGCCAGGTGACCATTGCGAAAAGTGACTCTCCCCAGGGCATGGTCCGATTTCTCAACCAAAGCCAAATCATTCTTCCCAACCCTGATGCAACCACAACAGTGTCCCTGGTGGTGGAAAGGACTGGGCGGTTGGTGGAGGCACAGGTGGGTCTTGCCTGTCAAAGACTGAAATTTTTCCAGTGACTATGTCAAAAAGCTGCACTTTGCTTTGAGAACTTTCTTAGTTGCTGATTTCTAGTAGGATAATTACAGCTTTTTATTAAACATTTATTGCATATAGCTGCAGTATAACAGAAATGTTATATGTTGCTACCCTTTAAAAATCCTCTTTCTCCTCCTGCTTGCCTTCTTTTATTATGGTATTGTGTACATTGTTTTGAACTAGCTTCTTGTCCCACCAAAATTATAGTTAACTTCATGTATTACTACTAGTTTACATTAATTCAGGAAATTGCTTACTATGAGTTTTCTAGAGTATTTTGTTTACTTTATACAGGCCTCTTATAAAGTGAAGGTATAAATAAATATAAAACATAGTGGGCCTTTCACAATCTTGTCAAATAATTGGAAAATCTGCATTAAAAGCCATGAACTCCTCTTCTCCACATACAAAAATTGCCTCAAGTTGTTGCAATCTTTGAGCCTCCAAGGCTTCCGTGGAGAGAAAATGCTTAGTCATGTACTTACCCTACTTCCTAAGACCCTCTGTTATCTCCCTGTAACACTATTGGCTGTATGCCAGGTGTCCTACAACTATAGGTCAAAACACCAAGACCTCAGACTATTGGCTAGTTATCCCAATCCTACCTAATCCTATAAAAACCCCTACTTCTGCCCACTTCGGCAGAAGACGCCGTTCCTGGACCCCTTCACGGAACCCCCAATAAAGAACTCGTGGAATACTCCGGGTCGGCTCTTCTCGTCTCTTTCTCCCCTGAGCTAGCAAGCGACTATCTGGCAAACAGCAAGCTGAAAATCACTGAGAGCTGAAATCACTAAAAGAGCTGAACCGCCTGATAAGAATCAGGCCGAGATTGCCAGATAGTCCACGGCCAGGGCGCTTGCCGGACCCTGCAAGATCGGAGCTGATCCTTAGGACCGGAGACCGGACCCACCACGCTATCCGGACGACTCTAAAACGGCACCGGGGGCTTTGTCTGCCACCCAGGCTGGCCACCCGGGCAGCGCGGTCAACCCCCGGTACAACCGTTTTATCAAGTGTTTTGACTTTTTCTAGAAGTCATTAGAGAAAAGTGGAAAACACTTAAATTACCAAAATAGTAATTTTAAATTCCTGAATATGACCTCCTTAAAAGCAATCTAATTTGTGGGAATTGCTGGAAATGCTATAGCTTTTAATCAGGCTGAAGAAATGTAAAGGATTCATAATTTTCTTCATAATCTGAAGGATTAAAAACTTTTATGATAGAAAATATTTGTCATTTTTAGACTTGACATCATACTTCAAAAGGGAAGTGGTTTTGATCATGAGTACTCATGTGGGAAGTTTCACAAAAAAGTCATGAAAGAGAAGAGAAATAGACAATAGACACTGGCCTGTGTGATTCCTGCTGTATGCTAAAGAAATCTTAGTTTCTTTTCTGCTCCTACCATCTGGAATTTAATAAACTGGCATTGTGACTAGCACTTTAAAATTCCCATTTGTAAATTGTCATGTTTACTTTTTCAATGGCTTCTATATTTGCCCCCTAGAATGTATAATTACTATTTTGTATCCTGTATTAACAGCAAAGATTTAAACACAGAATACCAAATGTTATGTTTGGTATTCTGTCAGTTCTCCACTTGGGATGCTATTATAATATATCACCCCTCTAAATCTGAAACTGGTCTCTTCCACAGATTAACTGGTACATTTTGGGGCCCAATTCAGAAGAGATTTTGTCTCCTCTGAATAGTGACATTGGTGATCCTGTGAATGGATCATTCTATTTTGAAGAAGGAGAAGGAGGTCTGAGAACAATTAATTTACAAATCTATCCTCATGAAGAAGTTGAAGTTCAAGAAACCTTCATTATTCGACTGAGCCTTATGAAAGGTGACACAGAAATAGATTCTAAGGCAAACAGCATTACATTAATAGTAAGTAATTATTGCTTCTCTTTCTTCAGGGATTTCTGTTGATATTGGTATTTATCTTGCAAAGCTTTTAAATATTAATCACAATGTTTACTTAGGCATTTGGCTTTTTTGACCTTTGTACTATTTTGATATATTATGTTCAATTCAGAAAGAAAAATGGCAGGGAATCTATCAGTAAAAAATAGTACAAAAGCACTGAGGTGGCTCTCTTATTTGCAGTTTTCTATAGTACTCTTTGGAGAGAGCATTGATTGAGCCTACGTTTCTATATGTCAATATGTTTGTTATCTGTTGTGATTTAAAACCAGCTGGAAATTAACTCAACTGCTTCCCTTCCCCTACGCCCTCTTGTGAGACGGAGACAAAAAGCAGAGTTTCTGAGTCAAGATAAGAAAAATTTACTTGAAAACATCAATGAGATGAGAACAAACAGTAACAGCAACAAAGGTATACAATGGAGAGAGTGATTTCCACACAAAAGGGTTCTCACCACCAACGCTCCAACAAGACAAAGACAAAATGTCTTTTTGCCCTCAGCAAAGGAAAAACAACGATGGACAAATCATCCAAACACACAAACTCCTCCCCAGATCCTGAGACATCAAAAACAACTCTCCAGGTTGGACCGCTTGGCCTGCACCAACCATGATGCGTGTTTGCGGTAGATGATAGCAATCTGGACATGCCCACAAGCACCAGGCTCCAACCTCTCAGCAGCTGCAAGTAGGACATTATCACTCTTGACATCTTCAGAGGAAAGGAGAAAATCTGACTTCTCACAGTGCAAGAGAAGTGCAGATACTTTTGAGAGTTATCAAAGACAAATCAGTGCTCTAGAGATACTTCAACTAAGGAAATATTTATAAAGCTGCTACTAGAAGCCCTCAAAAAAAATCTCTCCTAGAAGCTGTACTTCTATTTTATTATCTGGTCTGTAAGGTGTTTTAAGGGTCTGCCTGAAGATCTCGTTTTGCCTC
>VXBU01003658.1:1025-25618 GCA_013400315.1 Bombycilla garrulus
CCTCCCCCCAGCCCTTCTCTGTTCGCAACCAGCAGCACTGTTCCTCCCCTGGCAGGCTCGTTCACCAGCTGTGACTAAAATTTGTCCTCCACACACTCTAAGAACATCATGGACTGCCTCTTCTCTGCTGTGTTGAGCTCCCAGCAGGTAGATGGCAGGTTAAAGTCACCTACAAGAACAAGGGCTGGTGACTGTGAAACATTTTCCAGCTGTTTATAGAATAGTTCATACACCTCTTCATCCTGGTTGGGTGAGGACTCCCACCAGGATGTCAGCATTGTTGGTCTTCCCTTTGATTCTCACCCATAGGCACTCAAACATATAATCGTTAACCTCTATTTCTGTAGCACTGATGGTTCCCCCGACATACAGAGTCATACTTCCACCTCTTCTCCCTCACCTGTCTCTTAGGAAGAGCTCGTAGCCATCCAGTGCAGCACTCCAGTTATGTGAGTCATCCCACCACATTTCTGTGATGGCAACAAAGTTGTAGCCTTCCTGCTATAACATGACTTGCAGCTCCTCTTGTTTGTTACCCATGCTGTGTACATCAGTGTACACGCACTTCAGCTGGGCTGCTGATTTCACCCCTGACTCTGGCTTACCACCCATAGGCTTGTTTCTGGAGAGCTTAGTTGCATCCCCTTCCCCCTTTGAACCTAGCTTAAAGCCCTCTCAATGAGTCCTGCCAATTCATGGGCTAGAATCCTTTTGTCCTTGAGAGATGGAGCTCATCTGGCTCCAGGAGGCCAGGTGCTATAAAAGCTGCCCTATGATCATAGAACCCAAAATTCTGCTGATGGCACCAGCCCACTTTTTGATAATGTGGGCCCTCCTGTTCTTTTCATCATTTGTCCCTCCCACTGAAGGCACTGAGCACAACACCACCTGTGCTCCTGCCCCNTGGGGGCTGGGAGGAATTTTTTATTAAATCCCCAAGTAGGGACCCATTTCCACTCTCCTTCATCTACTAGGTCTCCTCCTTCTGCCTGACTGTAGGAGGCATGGGAGTTCCTCTGGCTCCTGGTAGGCATCCCTCAAGGATGGAAGGGCGAAACTCTACATTTCCCTTTTACTTTCCCTAAAACTCCTTAGTCTTTCGACTTCCTCCTTAAGCTCAGCCACCAGAGAGAGGAGATCATTCTCCTGCTCACACCACAGGCAGGTGTCTTCTGCACAGTCCCCTGGTATCACTGACAGGCTCAAACACTCCTTACAGAAAAGGGTCTAGACAGACATGTCTTTCTTGGGGGATTCTGTTTGGGTTGGCACACTTTTACTAGCTATGGCTAGTAAAAAAAAAACAACCAACCACCAACCAAACCCCAACACAAAATAAAAACCCCACTAGCAGTAGGACGACTGCAACCCTGCCTGCACTAATTGCCATGCCACTCCCTCAAACATGTGCCACACCCCTGTTCACCCTGCTCCCTAGAGCCTCCTTGTAATTGCACCTCTGATGGCTGGAGGAAGCCCCTCCCTGGACCTGAATGGCTGCTGAGAGGAAGGGAACCACCTGCTGAGCTCCTTTTGAGAGAAATCTGTGAAGAAATGGGAGAACAAGCTTATCAGGGAGGAAAAGCATGCCTGAATGGTATAGCAACGGGAAGAGATGGAAAGCAACAGGGGTAGGGTAAGTATGAGCAAGAGATCACAAGCATGAGCAAGAAGGGAAGTGCACACATCAAAGTAGTGTCTGAGATGGAAAAGCCCCCCAAAGAGGAGGAAAGAATGACAGAGAAAAGTAAGAGTGGGAAGAAGGAATTGTAAAAGCAAGTAACAGCACTCAAGAGAGGCAAAGCATACGACAGAGGGACAAAGGACATCCAGAACCAGTGTGAGAGAGGCAAAGAAAGTAAATAAGGAAGACCACGTGAGAGAGTGAACATGAAAGGGAAAACATCTGAGTTAGAGTAAAAGGAGGGTAAAGAGTGGGGAAATGGGAATATCAAAGGAGGGACAGAGTGAGGGGGAGGGGAGGAGAGGAAAAAGAAACAAGAGATTGAAAGGGGAAAATGAGAGAAAGAAGGAGATGAAAAATAAGGGGAGAGAGGGATAGAAAGAAATAAGGTGGGAAAGCACGAGAAACAAAATAGAAGGGAGGAAAGGTACTAGCAGGAGAAAAAGGGATTGTGTAATTGAAAGCATGCTAGGGAGAAAAAAAGAAAAGAATTGAAAAGGGAAGGGAAAGAAGAAGCACATGCAAGGCTGGGAAACTACAGAGATGCAAAGTGCATGTGATGAAAAAAAAAAAAAACCACCTGAAAGGGGGAAAGCTAAGAGAGAAGAAAGTAGCCAACTTTGGGAAAGTATGGGGAAAGAGAGGGAAAATATGCCAGGGGAAAGATTATACAGGTGAAAGGTAAGCCACAGACACAGAGAGAGAAAATGGAAGGGGAAATGAGAAAAATAAAAATTAAAGGAAAATAAATCAAGCTGTAAAAGACAAGAGTGTGAGAAAGAATGCAAGAGAGTGGTTAGGTGGGAAGCAAGACAGCTGTGTTGATAGGAAGGCTTAGCAAGAGCTAAGGGAGAAAAATCACAAAGCACAGGAAGCAAGAGCAAAAGGAAAACTGAAAGCAGGAGATAGGACTTTTGTGTAACAGAGAGAAAGCGTGCAACATGAGAAAAGAGACTGGGAATGCAAGACAGAAAGAAAATGCAAAAGAGAAGGAAACACAAGAGAAAAAAAAACATACAAGAGAATCAAAGTACATAAGACACAAAAGCAAAGCATGAGAGAGTGTTGAAGTGCGTTCAAAAAAGTGACAATGCATCCAAGAGACACAGGGACAGTGGGGGGCATGCTGTGCAGTAAAGGAGGGATAATGAACCAGAGAAAGGGGAAGGCATGAGAAAGAGAGACTAATAGTATAAATGAGGGCAATAAAGAACATGTTTCAGAAAAGTATGCAAGGGACGGGAAAAATGTGAGACTGAGCAGCAGAGCAAAAGAGGGAGAGGGGAAATGAAGCAGAACAAGAGAAATGCAAAACACAGAAAAGACGAAGTGGGGGGAAGAATGTGTCCAAGAGAGATGACAAGCAAAGGGAAGGCAGTCAAGAGAAAGCAAGTGCACAGGGATACACACACATACATACCATGATAACACAACATTCAGAAAGGCAGGTAATATGAGAAAGAAGTGAAGATAAAGTAATGTAAAGGGAATTTGTGTGAGGGAGAGGTACAGCAGAAGAAGGGGAAAGGTGAAAAGGAGCAAAAGCACAAGGAAAGGTGAGCTAGTTGGAATGTGTGCATGGAAGACAGGAGAGAAAACATGCAAGGCAGGGAGAAAGTGAGAAACCATGAGAAAATAAACATGCTAGAGGGAGTGCTAGTGAGTGTGCACACATCAGAGAGATGAGGAAAACAAGACAGAGAAGAAAAGCACAATCAAGAGGGAAAGCTTACCAGAGAGTGGGAAAGTACATCCAATAGAAAGGCAAAGCACATCCAAAAGAGAGAGAAAATATGTCTGAGACAAATGGAAAGCTCAGAAGAGAGTAAGCAAGAGAGGGAGGAAGTGAGCAGTCTAGAATGAAATTGTGAACAGGGGACAAACAAGAAACCATAAGCATGAGAGCAAGAGTGTGCAGAAGAAAGTGGAAAATTCTCAGTGATGGAGTGGCATGTGAGTCACAGGCAAAGACAATTTGAGAGAGAGGTAAAAAGAGGCAGGGGGACAAGGCAGCTGAAGACAGAAAATCAAGCAAAACAAGGTGGGTATGAAGGGCATGTAATGGGGGAAAAGGAATGAGAAAGATGAAGGGGAAAGAGAGAAAAAAGAGAAACATGAGAGAGGGACAGCAACAGATATTAAGGAATAGCATAAGAACAAGAAAGCACAAGTGTGAAGGTGCAAATAAAAGAGTAAAACTGCAAGAGCAGGAACGTGTTAGTGGAAGAGAAATAACCTCTAGAGAGAGAAAGAAAGCATATCTCAGAAAGAAGGGGAATTTGGAGACAGAAGAAAGAAAAAATACATAGGGAAAGTGAGAGCAAGAGAAAGAGAAGGACAGGACAACAGCAGGGAGGGAAAGTGAGTAACACAGAAAAAAAACAGAGAAGAAACAAACAAGAGCATGAATGTTCACAAGAACATAACCAAGAGAGAAGCAACGTGTGTGAGAGGCAATGTATGTGAGAGAAAGCAGGTGAAGTTAAGGTTGTAGGAGAGGGGCGGGGCCTGTGAGAGAGAGCGCTGATCAGAATGGAAGAGAAAGCATATCTACAAGAAGCTGACAGAATTTCTTTGCAGAGGGGGCAACATGGCTAAGAGGGAGGTGGAGGTTGAGAGGTAAGAGGGAATCGACTGAAAAAACCACACTGCTAAGAGGGAAAACAGGGAGGGAGAGAAACAAGTGGAAGGCAGAGACAAGTCCAGAGAAAGCCTAAGACAAGCAGAAACAAAGGCAGAAGCTACATAAAGGGAAGAAAAATAAGAGTCAGACTGGGACGTAATTTGTGTGGAGCGGGGGGACAGAAAATGCATCTAAGACAAAGGAAAAGCCCAAGAGACAGATGGATAGAGAAAGGAAGGCAGTGGGATGCCAAGAGAAGAAATAGCAAGCGGTGTAGGGAAAGCACAAGCAAGGGAATGAAAGCATGAAAGAGAGGGAGAGTGCATGTGGGAATGTGTCAGAGAGGTGGGAAAGAACATGAGGAATGGAGAAAGAGACAAAGCAAGGGAGAATGTAAAAAGGCAAAAGTGGGGAAAAAACATCATGCAAGAAGTGAAGTGAGTGAGAGGCAAAACATGTCAGGAAGACAAGAAAAGCTGAAGGGCATGGACACAAATGACAGGAAAAGCCTGTATCAGGGAGGCAGAAAGATAGGAGACAAGGGAGAAGAGATAAAGAGAAGGACAGAGGCCAAAGAGAGAAAGGCTGATGGGGAAGAGGGAGGCAAAAAGAGATGCAGAGTGAGATGGAAAGTTCAGAAGGGAGAGGAATCGTTGGGAGGTGTGATTGAGTAAGTGAGCAGAAGAGAGAAGTGAGGCAGAGAGTGGGACAGCAAGTGATGTAAGGAGGATAGTGAGAGATGGAAAGCTGTAGTGAGACAAAGTCCAAGGAGAGAAAAACTGAAAGACGGAAACACATGAGAGAAGAATGTTAGACACTCTAGCAAGAGAGATTAGGAGAGTAAAATTCCTAAATCGACAAATTGCCTGCAAAGCATGAAAGACAAAGCTGCAAAACGGGAGACAGAGTGGCAAAGCATGCACATGAGAAACAAAGTGCACATGCACAAGAGATAAAGTACAAGCACAAAACACTGAGGAGAGAGAGGCGAGAAAGAAAGAGAGAAAAAGAGAGGCAAAGCACATGGCACAAGAGACAAAGCACAAATAAGGGAACAGCAGAGCATGCGACAGGTAAAGCCCACATGAAAGAATGAAAGACAGAGTATGTGAGAGAGAGGAAACACGCATGTAAAGATGACAACATGCAGAAGGGAATTAAAGATACATAAGAGGGGAAGTGTATAAGGGAGGAAAAATGTGTGCAAGAAGAAACACACAAGTGGAAGGAAGTACACACAAGAGGCAAAGGTTAAAGAAAAAGTGAAGTTCTGTCACAAGAACAAAGTCACAGAATAAGAAAGGGAAGTTTGGAGTTACGAGTAAGAAAAGGCACATGAGAGAGGCACAGCGCAATATTCAGGTGAAAGGCACCAAAGGCAAAACATGCACGAGAAAGCAAGCATTGCATAGCGGGGAAAGGATGAGAGGGAACATTCATGCAAAAAACATTAAATAATTTAGATTGTAAAAGACTCTTAGGATCTTTGAGTACAACCATGAACTCAGCACCATCAAGTCCACCCCTAAACCATGTCCCAGAGTGCCATATCTGTGCATCTAAATATCTCTAGGGATGGTGAATTAGGTACTTCCCTGGACAGCCTGTTCCAATGCTTGACAATCATTTCAGTGAACAAACTTTTTCTTAACATCCAATTTAAACTTCCCCTGGCCCACCTTGAGGCCATTTCCTTTTGTCCTGTGACTTGCTACTTGGGAGTAGAGAATGACTTGTTACAACTTCCTTTCTGGTAATTGCAGAGAGCCTCCTTTTCTCGAGGCTAAATGATCCCATTCTCTCAGCTGCTCCTTGTAGGACTTGTGCTCCAAACCCTTCACCAGCTCTACTGCCCTTTCTGGACATGCTCCAGCACCCCAGTGTCCTTCCTGTAGTGAGGGGCGCAGAACAGGACACAGAACTCAAGGTGCAGCCTCACCACTGTCAAGTACATGGGGACGATCTCTGCCCTGGTCCTGCTGGCCACTCTAGTGCTGATACAGGCCAGGATGCCATTGGCCTTTGTGGCCACCTGGGCACTCAATGGTTCATGTTCAGCTGCTGCCAACTAGCACCACCAGGTCTGGTTCTGATTCCACCAGGAATCTTTCCAGCCATTCTGCCCCCAGCCTGGAGAGGATGTTGTGACTCAAGGGCAGGACCTGGCATTTGGCCTTACTGAGTATCATACCACTGGCCTTGGCCTATGAATCCAGCCAGTCCAGATCCTTCTCCAGGATTTGCCTGTCCTCCAGCAGATCAACATTTCTACCTAACTTACTGTCATCTGCAAATTGACAGAGTGATCCCTTTGTACAGATCACTGACGAAGATACAGATGAGGGGCAGGCAAAGCAAAGCACAAGAGAAAAAGGCAAAACCTATCAGAGAGGGAAATATGGGTGCAGAAAGAAAGAGTGAAGAAGCCTCAGTGAGAGGGGGAAGAGATATGGGAAAGGAACATCGCAGAAGAGGAAGAGAGGAACAAGTGAAGATAATGACAGAAGGGAGAGAAGAAGGGAAGCCAGTCTGTTTTGGGAAGGACTCAAGAAAGCTTGAAAGGCAGATAGGAAATCCCTAAGAGAGAGGAAATGCAAATCTAAGAGTGAGGAAAAGTAGGTTCAGCAGGAGCCAAAAGCAGACCATGGCTGAGGGAAGCTCTACAGATTTAGAAGAAAAACTATAGAGATGGAAAGGACAGAGAACAAGTGGGAAGAAGAAAGCACAAGTGAGACACTGCAAGCTTGCCTCTAGGAGAGACAGAGTGCATGCAAGAAAGTATTCTGTCAAAGAGACTGGAAGGCATACAAAGGAGAAAGTAAAAGGCAAAGAGAGAAAAAAAATGAGAGAGGAAAGTCCTAGAGAAAAAGGCATGTGAAAGAAGGGTGGGAGAGAAGATGAGGACCCAGGTAAAAGGTTTAACATGGGACAGAGAAGGAGAGTACAAGCAATTTGTATTTGAAAGTATTTGAGTGCATGTGAGAGCTGGAAAATCTGTGAGACATGAGAAAGCAAGCAAGAAAGGAGAAAAACTACAAAAGGGAAAGGAAGACACAAAAAGGAAAAAAAGAGACAAAAGGATGCACAAGACAAGGACACAAAAGATCAAACATGAACAAGAAAGTAAGTGAAAAACAAAGCACATTCAAATGAGAGAGGGAGAGCATTTGCATGCTTGCAAAAGAGGGACAAAGTGCATGAGCAATGAGAGTTGCATGCATGAGAGGGGGAAACATACAAGGAGGAAGAGGCAAGATGGGAACAAGAGGAGAGAAGTGTGCAAGCCAGAGGAAGAGCGTAAAGGTGAGGGAAGCAGGCAAGAGAGAGGGACAAAGGTATGTGAGAGAAGATGTGAAGAGCACATGAAACAGGAAGAACACATATGTGAGAAGGAAAAAGCATGACTGGGAGATGGAAAAAGTGAGTATGAGAGAAGGAGGAAAGCCATGATGGGGAGTCAGGGAGCCATGAAGTGGGAGTGAGGAAGTGTGTGAGGAGGAAAGCTCATGCAGAAGCACAAAACAGGGAGAAGCTTGCTTGCAAGGGGTCAGAACCTTGAAAGTGACAGGAGTGCACTGAGGAGGAGAGTATGATAGTGGGGAAGCCCATGAGAGGAGGTAAGCATAGCCAGGACAGGAAGCACAAGCACAAGAGGCAGAAAGCACACACATGTGGAAAGTGGGAAAAGTCTGCACGTCAAAGAGGCAGAAAACCCAAACATGAGGGGTGATGAAAGCACAGCCAGGAGAGACAGGCAAAGTGCACAAGAAGGGCAAGTGTCTGACAGGGTAGGAAAGCAAGAGGGAGGAATAATTGAGAAGACAGAGGTAGCACCAGAGAGACAGAGACGGACAAAGGGAGAGAGGAGCACAAACAGAGGTGTTAAACCACATGCAGGTGCTTCAGTTTGACTGGGACACGTCATATTCATAAATAAATATTTACTCTTGTAATTCTATGCTTTCCATTTTGGTCTGTCTCCTCAGTCTCACGGAGCAGTCTTGTCTTGATGTAAGTGTAAGAAGGGAGAGAGATGATGCATATTTAAGTGAGACAAAGTAAGAGAAACAGGTACAAAGTGTGTCCAAGAGAGAAGGGAAGTATGGGACAGGGTGGTGTGGTGGTGGCAAGAGCATAACAAGAGAGGGATAGGAAAGATACCAAACAAGCTAAAGAAGGGGACACAGAGGAAGGGGAGGAGAGACAACAAGCAAAATATAATGAAGGACAGTAAGTCAGAGACAGCAGGAAAGCACACAGGAAAATGAAACTTCATTTTATAGCAGCACCAAGCTTCACAGTCCTTCATCTGCTATCAGCTGGGTTGATCAAAATTTTCTTACATGGTAGTGTAGAAAAACCTAATCCCTTTCATATGAGTTTACTAAAATTCTGCTTATTGCAAAATGATGTGTTTTTTAAAAATAACAATGCACGACCATCTATTGTCCTGCAACTTTGAAGAAAGATAGCTTTCCTCTGTTATGTTCCAGTAACCATAATTCAGTAACAATAGGGAGGACTGCTGTAAGTTTATTTACAGACACAAAACTTAATCAACCTTTCATTATTATCTTTCCAGCTTTTCAAGTCCTTTTAGAATTCTGCTAACATTTTCTGATTAGACTGTCATTATTCTCTGAGGATACTCTGCAGGCTTACCATTGGAACACAGAATTTCCCCTAGGTTACTCATGTCCAACATGGTGGATACAAATTGTCTTAATATATTCAATAAGCTTGGCATGTATTAACATTTCATTAACTCTTTTGCATAAGCAACATTGGGAAATCTAACCATATAAGATGGCAGAAAAATACTGTCTCACAACACAGAGGTTCAAAACAAAAATAAAGAACAAATACTGCACCCTTTTGTACAGCAAAGTGATACTGCACACTTGCACTGTAGGTAGTTGCAGGTCTAACTGTCAATTCAGCTATGTGCTCTTGAGCAAAAGTCACACGAAAACCAGAAGAACAAGAGGAAGAAGACAATCTAACCATGACAGCCTCAAATCAGAGCTTGGGCAGAAATAAAAAAAAAGATTTTCAGAACCCTTTCAATTCAGTATTACCCACAAAGAAAAAGTGATAGACCCTTTTAATTAAAAAGAATAGCTGATGTTACTCAAAGTAGTCTCTACCTAAGACTGCAGTTCTGTCGATGAGAACAAATCTCATAGCAATTGCAATAAATAGCATCAGTAACACCATTCAAAAGCCAAGTGAATAAGTCTCAATGACTAGGGCAGTAGCTAGCACATTGGAGGACAAGTTCTCAGTTAGGGTCATCAGTCATTACTGGAAAGTAAACCTCATGTTGAATATGCTAACTCTACCAAAAATTAGATCATAGTTTTTTAAGTTCCAGATCTATTCAGATGCTTACTTTTATCTACAGAAAGCAAAAATAACCTAACCTATCCCAAATCTGTGTATTTATAAATTCTGCACACACAACCTTCTTTAGTATTTACACAGAAAGTACTTCAGCACCTAAAACTGATCCACGGAGCAAAAGGATGATATTTATTTTGCAGATGGCTTTGAAGCAACTTGTTATTTGTTTATAACAGGGGCAACCCTACTTTGCTGGATCACTTTCCAATTATAAAATACTTTTTAATACTGAGAGTCATGGCAGCCTAGAGGAAGTCTCATAGGAAAAGTCAGTGTCTCAACAACATAAAAAATGAATGAATGAAGAGGTATCCCTCACAGAGAAGTAACAAAGTCCAAGAGAAATCTTCAGCCATCTCTCCAATGACAGCATCTCAGGAAAAGCCGAAGTGAGCAGAATACTCTTCCAGCTTGTGGCAATAAAACCCCAGCCAGTTTTAGCCAGTCACTTCCAGATTTCCATGCATATCAACAATCAAGTAGATGACCTCTGTATTTCTTTTTATTTGTTTAGAGAATGAGACTGCTGGCAGTATAATATGTAAGTATTACAATTTTAGAGAATGAAGCAAAATATATTCTTAGATGCCAACATTTTTTTCAGCTTTAGTTAACCTAAGTAAGAGAGAATGGAGTTGAATGGAAGAATTAAAAACTACTTCTATAAAATATTGAAGGATTCAGTGGAAAATGCCTGGATTATCCTTTGTCTTTAGGGAGGCCTCCACCTTCTACCTGGGACTCTAAGAAAAAGGTATATTGGAACACTCACTGCATGTCCAGCTTACACTAGAAAGAAAAATTATTAATGCATTAACATAAGTAGTGAACGGGGGACTCAATCAATCAAATACATTATGCTGAAGATGGAAAAAGCTGACATTACTGCTGAAATTCCTTTAGCTGATTCTGTTTAGATCAGCATTATAAAAGAATTCAGAGCAAAATCAAAGTTTGCTGTGCCAGAGTTTTACATTAACAAAGTGAAAGCATAACATTATTATGCACCTATTAACACCTTCCTGTTTGGCATACATCCACTTTCATAATCTGAAAGCCATTTGCTAATGTGAAAGCATCTGTTACAACTTTTGCTATCTGAGGAAAAAAAGAACTAATAGGCATGCAGGCTTCTAGTGCTAGGAAATGCCCATCAGTTCATCCTGATATCTAACTAAACCAACTAAAACACAGATTTCAATGTGCTGGTAATCTGAAAACTATCACCATGCCTAACTGAAGAGTGGTAATTACACAACACTGTGAACATCACCCACATGACAATTTTGTCTTGGGTAGGAGCTTGGAAACTGAATCCATCTGGAGTGTACTGCACAGTGAGGTCATATAATATAGGTGAAATTATCCAACAACATGGCCCTTTTTCAGTCTTAAGGACCCAAAACCACAAAGTTCTAATTCAGATCAGAGCCATAGAGTAGTCTCTGTAAAAATTACCTTTTACCAGTGCTCACAGGAATTTATGCAAGTCACACACAGAACACTTGGTTAAGTTCAGGCATCAATTTAATCAGTACTCCCCATCTCAAAAATAGTTTCAAGAGTTATTGCACAGTTTCCATGGAGACTGAACCTAAAGAGTTCTTTCTATTTCTGTCTGTGAAAATCCCTTCACATTTATGCTGCCAAGTTTCTCAGGAGAGCCTGAAGGATTAAAAGTGGCAGTAATATCCATGTTAATGTCTATCACATGCCACTTAATTATTTTAGAAACACATTTACCTTTCCATATGAGGAGAGTATCTTACAGTTTCACGAGTTTGTTCAGATGAAAGCAAATTATTTAAGGACTTCCAACGACATTCCCACAGCAAATGTACAATCTGAAAGCCTCCTTATCTTATTCCACCTTATCATACTAGCAAATTACATATGGGCTACATGTATCTAATGCACTTTCATCTCACAAATAGGCTCTTAATTGTCCCTCATCACATCTCCACAAGCAAACTGATGCGGTCAGGCTAGGAAAAGTGTGGACATTCAGGTGAACTGAAAAACTACTGAGATGCTGCAGAAAAGTTCCATCTGAAGGCCAGTCACCAGTGATCAACCACAGGATGTCACACAGGGGCCAGTACTGCTTAATGTCTTCACTAATGAACTAGATGACGAGGCAGTGTCCCCTCAGCAAGTCTGCACACAATACACAACTGGGAGGAATAGTCTGTGCAGGAGCTGGGTCTGCAGATGGGTCTGCTACTACTCGGGGCATCCTGACAGGCTGAAGAAATGGCCTGACAAGAAACTCAAGATGTTTGACAAAGGGAGACAACAAATTCTGCACCACACACCAGAACAGGCTTGGGGCTGACCATCTGGAAAGCAGCTAAGTAGAGAAGAACAATACGTCATTCCTGCTGGACAACAAGCTGAGCATGAGCAAGCATGAACCAACCCAGGGCTGTAATGCAAAAAGTGGAGCAAGCAGGTTGAAGGAGGTGATCTCCCCTTTCTGTTGTGCAGTTGTGATATTGTATCTAGGGTTCTGGATCCAGATTTGGAGTCCCCAGTAAACGACAGACAGGAGTGTATTGGAGCAAATGCACTGAAACCTCACAAAGATGTCTCAGGGCATCAGACAAAGTGAGAGGCTGAGAAAGCCAGGACTGTTTAACCTTGAGCAGAGAAAGTTTGGCAGGGTTCTCACCAATGTTCATAAATGTCTCATGGGCAGAAGTAAAGAAGATGTACTCAGACTCTTCTCATTGGTGCTCAGTGAAAGGATGAATTATATACAACAAATTCCCCTTAAACACCAGTGAACAACTGTTTAACTCCGAGTGCTGCCATATGCTGGAACAACATATGGCAGCCCAAGAAAACCCTGGAGTATCTCTGCTTGCTCTGACTGACCCTCCTTTGTGCAGGAGGGTTGGACTCCAGAGTCAAATACTCTGTGGCATTTATAGCTTGATAAATGCGAAGTGCCAAAAGAGGGAAGGGTATGTATGCATATTTGCCCCAGGCAGTGATGCCCAATGCAACACAGCTTTGAAGAACTTCAGCAAGAAGCTCTGGTAAGCCAATCCAACTGAAGCAGCTGTGAATTACCTGAGCTCTGCTAAGGGGCTGGAATTAGTGACAGCCCTGGAGTCAGGCTTTCCTGTCCAGGCCAACCTCCTCAGATGCAACAGCTCTTAAACAGGCTGCAGAATGCAAGGCTCTTTGCTAAGAATGACACTGCTGAGTGGTTCTGGGCACATCTTCATCTTGCTCTCAGGACAACATCAGAAAGTAGGGTTTTGTATTCCACTGACCAAGGCACATTGCTATAAAACTGTTAATAAGAAGCTTTTATAAAGAACATCCTAAAGCATCTGGCACTTTTTAAAGAAAGTTCTGTGTCCCATACACTTAAGAAAAGACATGAAGCAGCCGATCCCTTGCCTTCTGCAGTTTCAGCTTTGGTTCCAAGGAGACAAAAAGCAAATAGTAAGAATCATTTGGACAGCAATGGCAAAGCACAAGAGTAAAATAAAAAGCATACAGACCAAGTTCTGAGCAGATTAACATACCAATTTAAGCAAGTCCCAGCAGCTAGAAATTCCTGTCCATATTGATTTATTTTTTCATTTATTTATTTATTCCATTGAGGAAACGGCCTTACCAGTTGACCCAAATGAACCTTAGAATGGCTACAGACACGAGCTGCTTGATGGAATCTACTTACATAAGTGATGTGGGTGTTACAGACCGTAGCTACCCACTTGACAGCAGGTTTAAGCCAGCACTGTACCTGGCAACACTACTAGCTGTGATTTAATCTGCAAAAATTCAACCAGGAAAACATCAGAACAATAACCAACACTATTGTAGAGGCATATTATTTGAAGCAATATAAAACAAGATTCACCAAAAGTCACCAAAAGTTTTGTTATTTTGTTAGAAGAGCTTTCCAAAAACATGCTGTGTGTTATCATTTTCTCTTCATTGTATGTTAGTGTTCTTCACAGTCTGCAGTCTAGGTTTTAAGCAACAATAAAACTGCAGTTCCTTAAATTACAGGAGCTCATTTTTTTTTCTCCTCCTTCCCCAGACAATGCCACCAAAGCAGTGTTCTTTACTCTGCTTGGAATCCTCCAAGCAGAGGATTGTAATGATGATAACAGTGTAATGATGAAGAATGGAGAGTGGGACCACAAAAAAAACCAAACTCCAACATGGCAGAAATGCAGATGTGACCAGTTAAATGGCACAGCACTATTTTAAACAAATCACAGCAGAGGTATAAAAGAATTGGGAAAAACAGGATATTCTTAGAATACAAGCAATATTCAGATTCATGGGTCACATATTTACCAGAAGACTAGTGGCAACACTTTTTATATGTACATTACACTCTTGTTAAATAGAGCTGAAAGAATGGGGAAAACTTGAAGAGTTTGCATACTGGAAAAATGTATTGATTGAACAAAGCAGTAACTAAAGCTAAACTGGGGAGCATTAGAAACAGAGTTAAAACTCAGGTTGGTGTCAAGTGAGCACGTTAAGGAAAATTCAAGAAAGGGCTTTTTGAGGTTACACAGATCAAGACATCAATAATTAATTTACTTCACATCTACTCCTCCTGAAGCAAAAAAAGTACCAGAAGGAATAGAGAAAAGCCTGGCTTTCAGAAGTATTATACTCAGACACCAGTACTTAGACAGTATCCATCTATTTAAGACTAAAGATGAGTTCAGGGTAGCTAGCCTCAGACTAAGAGGTATGGTTCTACAGTGAGCCTCAATTTACACTAAGGAGTGCATGAGTAGATCAATACAATGGCCCAGCACTGGTCTGCATAAATCCACAGCAACCAAGTAGAGGCTGCTAGACTTTAGAGAGCTATGTAGCAGACAGGCAAATCAGTAAACAGAGGTTAATCACTGTGAATACCTGTTAAAGGAGCCTGTTAATACAGAACAGCAGACACAGTGACTGTGTACTAATTTAGTCAGCTAGAACAGGCCCCTCCTGTCTCAAAAAACCTCCACTGGTCTGTGCAGCTTGGTGAGCTGGTGATCCCATTTCCTTATACCTTTAATGAACACAATCGAGCCAACAGAAGTACACAGCACAGGCATAGCCCAAAACAAAGAAGCAAAAGGAGAAGAGAGAAGCCAGAAAACAAAAATCACTGATAGGGTGATCAAAAGGAGTTAGAGGTTCACAGAGGTTGACAATGCATCAGGCAAAAAAAGTTGTGGTAAACTAAATACTGTCTAAAATCCCACCTGCCAAGCCTACTGCAATATTTTTTCATGACTAAAAAAAAAATAAATAAATAAAGGAGATAACAGAGAAAAGACTCCGAGATAATAAGAATTTAGTCATTGCCAAATGTTAATTCTACGAAAATACATCTAATTTTGGCATTTTTGCATTGATATGATAAGGAATTCACAACTCCCCTGTTTTAACATCTTGTATCACTCAGTTTAAATACTCTGAATGACTAGTTAAAAGCAATTTTAGAGAGTCCAATTGGATTTTATATGCACACTCTTAAATTACCTCAGCATTTTACAACTGTCTTCTTAAAATTCCAGTGCAATAATTCATTTTACTTGAACTCATGTGATACCCAGAAAAGTACAAATGTTTTAGCTACAAATGACTGCAATAACCAGTAACATACAATAATATTAGTATGTCTTATTTATAAAACCTTGCATGTCACTATGTCAAAGAAGGACACTCATAGAGCATGATGTTAGTTAAGTTTGAATTCTATTCTAATACTTTAACAAGCCAGTCTCAGGTGTCTAACTTAAAAAGTTTCAAGAAAAATGTTTTTAGTCAGAACATGCTGTCATAGAAAAAAACATAATAAATTTTTAAGTAATTTAGCACAGCAAACTGAGAACTCGTTAGGAAACAAAATTAGTAAAACATACATGTATATTCCCAAAGCAAAACTTCTGCGGATAAAGTGGAACTGGAAGAGTTAGGTGATACAAACTTATACTGAAAAAACTAACATGCATTTTCTTAATACAAAACTAACTTTCAGGGAAAAAGATTATGTGAACAAAAATTTCTTTGGAAAGATACAGAGTTTATGGATGGTATTTATATCCACAGTGCACAGAGGAGCATTACTTTAGTTCAGAAATTATTACCTGCTAACGTCAGAACTCAAGTAGCACAGCAGATGGATGGACCAAAGGAAAGGTCCTGCATATGTTGCAAATGCTGTGAGGAAGATAGCTGGTATCTCCACGTAGCTGTCTAATCCCACAAAACCCGCTGAAATGTCCACAGTAGCGATGCCATTTGAATTTCCCTGAAAATAGGGATAAAAAAGTAAATAGCCAAATACCTCCAAAGATACATTTAAAATACATTAGAATAATATTAATTATTGCACCCATTAAGGACTCACTTTTTAAATTCTTTTACAGTACAGCCATATTCTTTACATCTGAATTTCAGTAAAACTCCAAGTGTTTTTAATTAGAATTTACAGATTAACAAAGGCATAAACAGCATGCTATTTTGCGAGTCTTATTTCGACTGCAAATTAACATGCCTATTGTTTAATAAGCTGCCTTAAAAAAAAAAGAATTTAAAATAAACAGTTCCATTTGCTGATTTCACACACATTAATGAAAAAGATGCATTTTTCATCACACAAGGTTCAAACACAGTATTTTAGCTCTGCTGCCTAAAATTACACCAGGAAATAAATATTTCTTCCCCTTAGAGACAGCCCTTGGAACACTACATCATCCACCTGCCTGCCTCACGGCACAAGTTCCTGCATGTAAACAGATTAAGACAGGCAAATTTCTCCTTCTCAAGTCTCTATACCACATAAGATTGCATTGAAATAGACCAGAAGTCAGTCTAGATAGCCTGAATCATCAATAAATGCACTTAAACCTACCAAGAGAAAAACAGAAGGAACATACAGCAACTAAAGTATCTAGAGCTGTCAGTCTGGTAAGTTTTACCTAGTTTTCCTTTCCAGTGACCAGGACCACTAAATAACAAGGAATAATGTAAAACTGAAGGAAATGTTTTCCACTGAAAACCCAAAACTTACCCAAAAAATCCAAAACTTAACTTTACCCAAATACCTAAAGTAAAAAACACACCCTAGTGATTAAGGCAGAATATTACTTAAATTAACAGGTCACAGATAGGTTTCCTCAGACTAGTGAGAAAGCTCTAATATATTCTTGATGTACCTTGAGAAACTGATCAGTTTCTACACCACTGATATTCTAACAGCCATCAAACCCTCTTTTTACACCTAACAGAATCCCAGAACAACATTAATGTAAGGACTGCCACCACCAATAGCCTTAGACTCAATCCCAGCAGAGCATATGAGGAGTGGTGGTTCCCCATTTCCCTCCAACCTGACCTTGGGCCACCTTAGTGACTGCAGGCCTCTTGAACTGCAAGTCACCCCAGCAAGGAAGTCCTATCATCAAATACATACTTCTGTCACAAAGCACACAGGGAAGCACAAAAAAGATAGGAATCTTTTTAGGTACATAACTAACTAGACACCAGCAAAAAAGTCTTGTTCCTGAGACAGCTCTAAAATCTGAGAGAAAAAAGGCATCTGTGTTGATGGAACCGTTCAGAGCTCATTATAAGTAGTCACCATCCCCATCAATCTCCCCAGGAAGATATCCCCAGACTGTAAGGGGAGCCTGAAGCTGTTATTAGGGCTCTATGGTATGGATTTTACCAAGATATCATACAGTACAAAAATCTTGACTTATGACTTTTAGTCTTTCTCATTTTGACTTTCATCATGTGCCACTGTAATAAATCACTGCAGCAGTATAATCAATTATTGTTATGCATTTAGTGCAATGTCCAGCAATGTCAGGAGCAAAGCACAGCAAAACTAATGATAAGCAGCTAAAAAAAAAGAGCATGTTTGTGCCCTAGAACCTGTAATATGAGACTGGAAAAGAAAACTGTAAAATAAGGCTACTCCTCAGGTTTAGCTGGTATAGACGGAGGTCATGGCATGAGCAGGAAGTTAAGTGTAGCACTCTGAGTGCTGAGCAGGGTGCTGCTTCTCAACAAGCTAGAGTTTGACAGGAACAGACAAGGAGGGAATCTGCTCTCCTTTCCTTCGGTCCTTGTCCACAGCAGCAGGTCTTTTGCCCACCACATCTACTTATTTTTCATTCCCCTTTTCCTCTGCATGATGCGTACAGAGTAGAAAAGCTAAGACATCAGGAGATCTTCTCGCTTGTGTCATGAGGAGCTGAAAGTTCTCTTTACACTGTTTAATCCACATGCACATGTACATGGTTGGTCTTTGGCACCTTGGGGAAACTCCCCATGCCACTGTATGTGAGAAGAAGCAAGAATAAATACAGTGCTGCAGTGCATGTCACTGGCCACGAAGAACCAGTGCATGCAAAAAACTGTACTTCCCTTTGGAAGGTAGTCAGGACAAGGAAGGAACTTAGAGGAAGAACAGGTTCTCCTTCGCCTCAGCTTTTCAAGTCCCTTCCCCATAGGGCTCACTCAGTCTGTCTTTGACTCTGTTTAAAGTGGCATAGCTGTAGAACAAGGATGCATACATTTGGATCCACACACAACTCCAATCACACGGTGAAGTGTCCAAACATCTTACTCCTACCATGAATCTGCCAAGCCTCATGGATATTACTGCCACTGTTCTACTGGAAGAGCCCTGGTCAGTAGTAAGAAGCATTTCTTCTTCATATTAGATATCTTTCTCCAAGACCAATTAATGTATTTACCCTAAATTTTCATAGCTATAAATTCTAATACTCCACAATAAATAACTGACAATTCAAAGTGCCTCCTTTTATTTTAACGTATCACTCTAGTATTTCAGAAGAGGTTGGCCAGAAAGGTTCTGCTATCTCTGGACAGACCTTGGAGCTTTCAAGACCCTGAGCCATCTTGACCTCACAGAGACATTGTTCTGAAAATGGGACTGAACTGTGAGCCTGCTGAAGTCCTTTCTTATGTAAATTGTCCTACAATACTGTGAAATCGTAACAAGAAAAAGTTAAAGTCACTTTAAAATGTCACTCAGTCCATCTCTTTACTTAAAGGCAAGACGAATTAGTTATAAATTATTCTAAAATGTACAAACCTATTCTGGTTTCCTCCAGTGACAAAAACCACCAGAAACTGGAACTGTATTTTCTTTTTCCCATTCCACAGATATACTGCTCTAAGCATGACAACAAAAACCCACAAAACTAATAAATAAATACATGGATTTTTTGTTCATTTATGAACTCTCATGCAAGGAAACAAAAATATTTTTAGCAATATTTACTGTAAAATAAGATTTTTAGGAGCTGGTTTATTAAAGAGAAAAAACAAAGTTATTTATTTCTATTCTCACTGCATTTTAAGGACAAATAGTAATGATAAACATACAACATACTTTTGGGAATTGACTGCTGAGTTATGAGATGCGGACAACTCAGGGCTTATGAGAAAACAATCAATTATTCAAGCTCATTGCAAAATTCATCAAGAGATTCTCAAGCTTGCAATAATATACCGATAAATAACTACTATTCTGACTAAACATATTAATTTCATGTATTTTTTACAATACTGCAGTATGTTAAACTTTGCTTCACTTCATCAATTCACACAAAGTGATAAATAATGCAAAGACCTTAATTGCTAAAATAAGACTAGAAAACAAATTGGGTTTACCTAGCTCCACATTAATAACACAGCACATTATCCAGACAATACCTAGAAACCTCCAAGCATGAAGACTACATAACCTGTGTGAGCTACCTTTTCCTCTGCTTACTATTCACAAAAATCTTGCTAAAATGCTGAAAAAGTGACATCATGCATAGTCTTCCCATTTAATTTACAACTGTTTAACAAATTTGCCTTTCAAATCCAAATTGCCAGAGAACAGAAAGGAACTTCCTTTGGTTCTGCAAAGGAAGGTAGGCTGGGAAATGAATGTAAAAACAAGGCAGGTCAGAGCAGTAAGTCAGGACTCTTCAGTGGCATGTCCAGGTCAGGGCTGGATCCAGAGACACTGATCAGGGCTAGATGCAGCCCAGGGTCTATAGTCTGATGCAAGTCTGCAGTGACATGGCAAGTCCAAAATTAGGCCAGAAAGCCCAACCACTAGGTCCAGGTCCAGGGAAGGATCAAGAAAGTACAAGAAAGTACAAGACAAGCACACACGTACTTACGCAGCTGAGATACAACACAGGCAGTATGGCATCAGATTAAAGCAGAACCATAATGGAAGTAAGGGCCAGGGCCCTCATTCTGCTTTTTTCCCCATCAGCTGCTCTCTCAATCAGGGACATGACCCTGAAGTCTGCTAACTAAACTCTGAGACAGGAGATGCACTTGGGGTTCAGACACAGATGAAGCATAGAATGCAAAACCAAGTGTAAGATCAAGCCATTTGTTTTAAACCCACCCTTTCACCCTTTTTTTTTTTTTCTTTCCTATTTACATTCAAAATAAAAAAATTAGCTTTCACACCCAGGCATTTCATTTTTTCCCCCCATGTTCATCAGCTACAGCAACTGATTAATGAAAAGTAGTATCTCTTCCTGTCAGCCTTGTTTATTCTGCACTTGGGATTTTCACAGATTTACTTCCATGAAGTCTTGAAGGACTCTACAATATTTTTTGAAAGAACAATGCCTCATTCATTAAGTATGCTATGCTAAACAAGGCTATTTTTACTACCATATTCTAAAGGCCATAATTTACAATCTACACTCAGCAAGACAGATTTACTGCTTTAGTCATTATGTACCATATTGTCTACCAAGACTTAATAAAGGCTCAGCAACATGGGCAAGTCTCATTTACTTCATAATCACACCAAGACATGCAAAAAGTAGTTCTCCAAATCTCTCTCCTATTTCCAGATGGAAGCATTCCATATTTCATTTATATTTCTCTTCTCCTGCTTCATTTAGCTAGCACAGCTTAAATTTAGTATCCAATGTGATCTACATCACCAACAAATTTCAGTTTTTTGTATCTCAACCATAAGCCTGCTGGTTTTTGTATACTACATTAGATCTTTGTGCCTGTCTGGAAATTAAAACCTTAGTGTCACTCTGAACTCAGTCAGTTTAATAGTGACAGCTTTAGTGACCGCAAAACTCAGAGAAACGAAGTCAAGGAAGACATTTAAATCTACGCCAGAAGTAAACATCATACCTAATAATACAGCTGTGCTTCCTTCACATCTCCCCTAGAATTCTAGCAGATACCGCTTGCTCCTGAGGAAGTAAACAAGTGAATATCTGTTACCAAGAGCAAGCTGAACAGAGGTCAATACTGAAGGTGAGAATTTGATGTATTCCTCCAGCAGAAACAGCCCAGCTGTACTTCCTTAACGTTTATTCAGTATATGAGAGCAATCCATACTTGCTCTGTCTGAAACACAACTCTGTCCTAAGTTGGTCAAAATGTAAGAACTCAGCACTGATGGTCATGGACAGGATAGGCAGTTGCTAAACCTGGGACAGCTGAACGGCATTCAGTAAGAATGGTGTCACTTCACTGGAAGGGACAGAATTAAGGCAGGGATCTGAAAGCTGTCACCAAGCAAAGACCTTCCTGGTTTCCCCATAAGGTAAAAGATCAAATGGCTTATTCAAACAATTAAAATCTGTTACTAACCCAGTATGGGTACATCCAGAGTTCCACCTTCCATCACTCACTTAAAAAAGAGCTGGAAAATGTACACAACCATTCAGAATCATCTCTAGAGTCACCTGAGTCACCTGCCTATGGTACTCCCAAGATAAATAAGGACTTACAGCATGAGTGCCTGCATTTGTCAAAGGAGGTGTGAGCAAACAGGGAAAACTGCACTGCCGTGAGAAGAGACTGAAACACATCTGAAGGGGAGAGGTTACCTCCATGTGTTTGGGAGATGGGTGTCCCAGTGTAGGGGATAGAATTTTTCCTCCAAATCAGGTAGACAAAATGGCATAAATATTGTTAGAAGTTCACCTGTTGTGAACATACCTGCTATGGATACTGCATCCATAGTTCAGTGACTGGCAGTTAATTATCAATACATGGTTGTCCATTAATTATGTGTCACTAATAAACTAAACTAACACTTCAAGCCTGATTTTAAGCTATACAAACTGAGCAACTGTTCTCTTTACGACACATCATTCATACTCCAGACACAACTCAAAGGAAAGGGAAGAAGATATTTAAGCACACTAAAAAAAAACAAAAATGAAGAATTTGGTTTTGTATATTGCCAGCTTTTTGGTTTTCCCAGATAATGCAGATCAGAATGCCACACTGAGAAAAACAACATAAAAGAGGCATGAAATTACACATCATTTCAGGAAGAAGTTCCTTCTGTCCTTGGAAATATGGACTCAGACTGGAAAAACTATTCTCAGAATAAAATGAGAGAAATTTACAAATTGAAGAGAGAGCATTAATTAGATTTTGAGGCACCTTTGTAGCCTCTGTAATTTATGAACTACCATCTCAAGGATTCTATTTTTCTATGCTAATATTCTAAATATCAGATAACTGCTTTCAATTGTGAAATGAAAAAAGAAATTCCTCTTACACTTGTATAATTCAATTTGTTTCTCTCCATACCTTCTGAACAGTTTTTTCATCAGAGAATAAAAGAACAAGTTAACATCTAAAGACAAGTATTTTGGTCAAACTCTTAATCTCCATCCTAAAGGTAATATCATATAAACGTACTTATATTTTAAAAGATGAGAACCAAAAGAGAAAGAGAACCAAAAACTTGTTCTGTAAGGAGTGAGGAGGGGAGAGACTAGGAAAGAAAATTCCATCTATCTTGACCCTTAAAAGCTCTTTTTTCACTAGCAGAATTGACTGCTCTATTTCAAAAACATTTCTAAGATGTTCTGAAAATAGAAAAATAAAAAGAGAAATAAAGAGAGACAATAGAGGAAATACTTCCTGTTCTGTTACAATTAATTTGTCATTTTAATCAGTCTTGGGCATCGTGAACAGGCACACACCTTGATTTTTGTGGACACACACAAAAATTCTACAAGACTGTTAGCATGTTCTGCTGAAACTGATCCATTTTTAAAGGGCCCTATGCTAAAACAACTTAAGAATTCCTCAAAATTTTTGCTAAGCCATTGCTAATTCAAAATAATCTTTCCAAAGCTAGAGCTTTGGACATGTAATGGGGCACAAAAAAGCAGCTTCTTATCTGGGCCTGCTTTGTTTCACACAAAGCAGCATGGGAAACAATGTGGGGGGAATAGCTTTGCTGTGCTTCCAACAGAAGTTTTGATAAGTAACTGTCACCCAGATCAGATAATTTTCCAGATTTTACAGGTGAGAGATGCACAGAGACCCATCTAGAAATCTGGCTCACAATACAGCAGTGGAGAATTTATAATTTAAGATGATAAATATCATTTGGATGCTATGACTCAGCAATATGTCCACGTGGAAGAAATTCCCTTGCCAGAACTAATTTTTCAAATATCCTAAAGTTTGCTGAGATCTGTATCATACTGGAAGCTATTATTTCCAAAGGAAACACTTCTAGAAGAAGTGTCAAAATTGCCAGCAAAGTGGTGGCGTCTAGGCAGATGCTCTCAAAACTGCAGGATATTGAAAAAAACAATTTGCAGTCAAGTAAAATCACTATTTCCAGTCTTTTAAAAACAAGACAAAAAAAAATCCTCAATTGCAAGGGTAGTTGAAACTGCAAAACATTAGTCATGAAAAAGAGCAGTCTTTCCCATAACAGCAGTTTAAGACCACTAGAAAGGTGAAACAGATGTTAACAGATCCTGTTATCTTCTATTGCTCTTGCACAAATATATTTTTATTGGTGTAGAAAAAAATCCCTTTGAAACATCACAGTCAAATGGAAAGATGTATCAAGCTCCAACAGCTTACTTCTGGCAGATGTTTATAGCTGCTTCAATGCTGATGTAAATTCTTCCAGAAAAGTTAGTCCCAAATTTTTGGCATCATTCAGAGCAGAAAAGACACAACATTTAACCTGCCATATTATACTTCCAAAACAAAAATATTACTTTAAGAAGCTTTTGCTTTCTTTTCCATCATGCCATACTGGCTGAAGATACATGGGCTACATTTACCTAAGGTACTTTCACCTCACAAGCACTTTTAAGCATCTCCTGAGGCAAAAAAATGGATGCAGTCCAGGCTAGGAAGCTGGACACTTATGTGGACTGGAAACTGCTCAAATGTTGAGCTCACAGGGCTGTCCATCAGCAGCTTCAAGCTCATCTGGAGGCCAATCACTAGTGATCAGCCACAGTGACTGAGTGATCAGCCACTGCGGCTGATACTGTTTAACATCTTTACCAATGACCTTGTGGGCAGTGGGACAGAGAGTGCTCTCAGGAAGCCTGCACACAGTACAGAACTGGGAGAGTGGTAGATACAGGGAGATACAGCAGATCGGTCTGCTGCCATCAGAGGTGCTGTTAGAGGCATCTCGACAGGCTGGAGGAATGAAATGACAAGAAATTCAGCAAGGGCACCAAAGGGAAATGTCAAATCCAGCATTGGGGAGGAATAAAACCATACCTTTGGTCACACTGGGAACTAATCATATGGAGAGCAGTTTGGAAGAGATCAGCCAGCCATTGTCTTTTTTGTGCAAAGACCAACAGTATCGGGGACCCCATTAAGGGAGAGCCTCACTAGCTGGTTAGGGAGCTCTCCATTCTCTCTAATAAGCAGTGGTGAGACCCACCACATTTGGGTGCCTGAGTCCAGTTCTGGGCTTGCATACTTGTTTGAAAGCAAAACCAGTGAGAGACACCAAGTCAGAAATACAATTAACAGGAAAAAAATATATATGCCATAGTACAAAAGAAAGCCACTGACAGTGTCAGAATACAA
>VXBU01003660.1:0-37573 GCA_013400315.1 Bombycilla garrulus
GGGACAGCGGGACCGGGGCTGAGAGACCGGGGTTTAGTTCGGGGAGGGGACACCAGGACAGGACTGAGGGTCAGGGAGTTGTGGACCCGGGCAGGACTGAGGGACAGGAGACACCGGGCTGTGGTGCGAGACAGGAGACTCGGGGCTGGGGTGCGAGACAGGGGAGGGGACACCGGGCTGGGGCTGCGGCATTGGAGCCGCCCTACAGCGGGGACGCGGGGACGGGGATTTGTCCCTGCGGTTCCCTTCACCCTCACCTGTACCTGCAGTTGGGCCGGTCCGAGGGCTGGTGGGTGGGTAGAGAACCTCCCGGGAGTTCTGCCAGGTTACCTGGGACACGGCATCTGCCAGAGTCACTCGTAAGGCTCGAGCTGTGCTTAGAACAAAAGGTCCGCCGTGTGGGCACCGAGGGAAAAGGCTGGGTGTTATTCCCTCGGGATGGCAGGACCCGAGGGAGCGGCTCGAGCTCTCTCAGGGACGTTTAGAGTGGATATCTGGAGTGGTTCTTCCCCCAGAGGGTGGTCGGGCACTGGAACAGGTCCCCAGGGAAATGGTCACAGCTCCAAGGCTGACAGAGTGTAAAGAGCATTTGGATAACTCTCCCCTGGTGGGATTATTGGGGTGTCCTGCACAGGGCCAGGACTTGGACTCACCGATCTTGATGGGTCCATTCCAACTCAACACATTCTTTATGTTCCATTTTACATGTTTTGTTATCACACATGCAGGAACTTGGCTAAACCTTTCCTTCCCAAACACACAGCAGGAAAATTGTGCTTTACAGGCTGTTCCAAGCACATTTGGTTCCTGCTTCATCTGTCACTTGTTTTTTCTGCCTAGGTGAGCAGTGGGTATGGATATGGACAGCATGTTCTCAGGCTCTTCTCTGCAGAACCTTGCCAAACTGCTGCGTGATGCTCCAGAAGAGGATGATGATGATGATGTGGTGAGCCTTTCATAAGAGTTGCTGGTTTTTTACATATGGTGCCATAGCCTTATCTTGTTAATCAAGGAGAAGCAGATCTCTTTTTCTCCACAGTGAGTAAAACCAGAATGAAAACCTTAGAAAGCCTGAAACAGCTTGAGGACACTTTCAGAGTAACAAGCTCTTGAGGGAGAGAATGAGCAAGATGCTCCAGGAAAACGAGGAGACATTGTGAGCACAACATGAGGGAGGTTTAGTTTTTCAGCCTGGAGGAAATGAGAACATGAAGTTGAAAGAGCTTTAGATACTTCAGACTTCCCCCTACTTTTCCCTGAGCTCTGCTGAAGATGAAGGCAATTACAGCCAGATATGAGGGGAAAAAATGTGCTGCTCAGCTTCTGAGTAAGGACCAAAATATCCAGAGGCAGCTGAGTGTATTAATTGTATATGCCAGGCATTGAAAAAATGTAGAGATAATTGATCACTGAAGTACAATAGGTATTTTGGTGGTAGTAAAATAGGGAAAGGTGAACAATCATTCTAAGGTACATAATCTGAATGAATAATGAGAGAAATATCTGAATCTATTCTTCTATATCAATTCCTCGCAGGAGCAGATGAAAATCACAGCGTTTGGAGAACGTGCCTTATTCCTGCAACATGCAACACCTGCTTTTATCTAGGCCTGCCTGAGTGCTGGGAAGAAATATTCCCTGCACCCCCACAGGTGCCAACAGTGTAGAAGGCCTCTGTGAAGGCTCAAAACTTTGCCAAGTCTCTCAGGATTTTGAACAGATCATATTATGACATGGATAACGAAGAGAAAAAAAAAAACAAAAACAAAACAGATAACAAAAATGGCAAATTCCTGAGTGTTCCTCCAAATCACTCCTCAACAAAGAGCTGACCAGCCCCAGTACTGGCAACTCATGTAATATTTGGGATAAAAGGGGTGCATATGCCTTGAAGTTTTCTTTCAGTGGGTTACAGATGTGGTCCTTCGCACTCCAACTATCCTCCAGCTGTTTAGTGCCTGCCTTTTAAACCCTGCATTATTGCTGTACATCTCTGCAGTAAACATCCTGATTTTAAAAAGAATTTGTTTACATCTTATTAATAAAATGAATGACACTTCAGAGACAGAAATGGAAAATTGCCAAGAGGGATGTCAATTAAGTCTGAGTCAATCTGGGTAAATTGAAATCTTTATTTTGATTTAATTTAATGCTCTGTGCATATGAGGCACTTTTATTGAACCAAGGAATCTTCATATATAGAGAAATGCCTCACATTGGCCTATTAGCACTAAATTGATTCATAATTAGAGGAAAATGTTGTTGCCTCATGATCTCTACTGTTAAAAGGAATCCAAATGCTGTGATGGGGCTTTCATGTAGCACCCTTGGTTTCCTGTAATATTTTCATGGCAGGCAAAGCATGGAAATTTTGCCAAACTGCCATGGAAACGGAAACTCACAAAGCACATCTGTCTATTACTGGGTTTCTGTGAGTCCAGCTCAAACCCAGTGTGTCAAGGTCACTTTCTGCTGTGTGAGAGTGAAGAAAAGAGAATGTTCAGTGGTTCAGTCATCAAACTGCAGGATAATGTTTTTTCAATTCTCTCAGGGATTTGTTTGACCTCAGATAATGTGTTGTATTTACTGACATTATGGTTGTAACCCAGCTTGGCTAGATAAAAATTGATTTAAGATCCTCTTGCCTTTCTTTGCAGCCACGCTGTTCTGTTGGTGCCATGACTCCTGGGAGTGTTGGACCAGTAAAGAAAGAGACCACCAGTGAGGAGGAGTATTTGTGTGTTTTGGCTCAGTCTCATGTCAGCAGACTGTTAGATCTGTAGTAAGATACCACTGCAATAAAAGAGTGGTCACTGACCTCTGAGATGGGCATAGCATGACATTTCTTACAATTACACTGTAAAATTATTCCTTTCCTGAAAGCTTTACTCTAAAACATGCAAAGAGAAGCAGAAAGGCAGAGCAGCCTCCAGTGGAGATGATAACAGTTCAGAGCACAGCCTGGTCAGGGGCTGCAGGGATCATAACTGAGCAGCAAAAGCTCCATATAAGTACTCAGGAAGGACAGAAAGACAGTTTTGATAAAGACTTGGCAAGGTTAATGTTAAGCTTTTTTTGGAGCTGATGCTGTCACATTATTGAGCAGTTTAGTTAAGAGCCCTAAGAAAGGCCAACAAGGGTGAGTTTTGCAGGAAAGGAACTGTGGCAAATATAATAGATTATTTTTGCTTGAGATTCCAACAATAACTCTAAAAAACTTCAAGTTTCATGTTTGCCTGCTTACTAAAAGAATATTTTTCTGTGAGGGACAGACATAAACTACACTATTATGCCTGTAAACTTTCAAGTGTCTTCCCATAATTAATGGGAAGAACTGGATTTCTATGTGAGGAGGTGTTCCTGCTCACTGCTCACTGAAAATCTCATGTCAGGGGGCTTGTGCAAGATTAGTATTTTATCCCTCTACACTTTACCAATTTTGAAGTGCTAGATATTATATACCAAAAAAGAGGATTTCCAGGAAATAAAGGTTGGGTAAAGGAGATTTAAGTGAAAGGAAATCATCCTCCCTCTGCAAATCCTCATTCATAAGATAGTGAGGTGAAGAAGACTGTAATCATTACCTAGAATGCTTTTAATGCAAATACTTTTCTAAAGCCTAGAAATACTTTTCTAGGCTTTAAAAATGGCTTTTTTTATTTTTTTTTCATTCTTGAAAAATACTCTAAGCTTTCAGCAAGCCTTGAGCAACAGAGACGTTTCAAAATGTGTCAGTGTGATTTTTCTCCTCACTTACAGGTACTTTTCAAGTGAAATCTGAAAACAAGAAAACCATTTGGAGTACAGAGGAGGTCCCAGAAGGATCTGAATTTGATGATACCTGGGACCCCAGAGAAAAGCCAGAGTAAGAGAGCTGAGACTGCCTGTGTGGGCTTTATATTGCATTAATGGAAATGAGAGTTAACAGCATCTACAGCCAGCTGGAAAGCTTGTGTCGTGCAAGAAGAAAGGAAGGATATCACTGTTGCATCTAAAGCAACGTGTGAGGAATTATTTTAACCCCTCTACTGAGATCTTCTGATCTCAGAACAGAAATGTAGTGTTGGTTTTTCCCATCAGAAGTTTACATGCAGTGTCAGTTATTTGTATGAAGTGGGATTAGGAGGGGAAGTAGGTTAGAAAAACGATTTATTAACTTTAAAATATGCCATTTATGTGAAATACCTGCTTTTTCCTGCTGCAACCGAGATGCATCCATTTTCCCATACTCATAAATTCATAAAGTACTCCAATGTATATTTGCATTTCAAAGATTTAAGCTCTTTAGAGACAAATAGTACTGCAGGAAGAAAAGCTATGTGCAGGCAATTTAGAGCTCTTAAATCTTGTCATTCGATCTTAGTCTGTCAAAGGACAACTTCAAACCAGAGCCTTTTCCCTTGCTCATAGAAAAACAGTAGCAAAAATGTTTTTGAAAACAGGCACATCAACTGGAGTTTGTAGAGATCAGAAAGCCCTGAGGGTCGGTCCATAAAGCAGCTTTTGCATTTCCCATCATTGTTTCAATGCCATGTCCTGAAGTGTTAAATGCTGGAGCAAATGGACTGCAGCCCATGAAGCTGCACATTGTGCACCAGAATCTTCACTTTTTCCTGCATGTAAGTCCGGACATGAGATGTCCAATTTCCCAGTTAAACACAGGACCTGAGACCCACTGAACGGGGACTCAGCCTTTCTAAAAATGAGGTTTTCAATTTCCCAGTTAAACACAGAACTGAGACCCACCTGAACAGGCACTCAGCATTTCTGAAAATGATTTGGAATTCACCCTCACGCACAGTTGTCCTTGAAATGGTCTCCTGTCAGGTACAGAACACACTCTCTTTGTATTGTGGGCACAAAGAAGCTTTTCTGGTGACATTCATTGACCCTCCCCCTCTTGCAGTGCTTCTCCAGCCTCAAGCACTTGTGACCTGTGTTGCACAGATGAAGAGAGAATATAATTCTTTATAACAGTTCATCAAATGAAGCAAAGAAAATGTCCTGGAAGGAAAACAAAATGTCCTAAAAGGAAAACAGATGGCTACAGAGGTGCACCCAGAGCTATTAGACACATTTGTTGTTGATTTAGGAATTATTACATATGCTGATGCACACTGGAGATGTGAAAGACTTTCTAACAGCTTAGCATAGTGATCCACCCCAGTAATTTTGCTGAACTTAGTAGGAGCAGCATATGTTACAAATACAAATTCAGTTTTCCTTTCCTCATTCATTAATTACCAAGAGCAAGGGAATACGTGATTCTACATTTTGTAGATGTGAAGGAGAAGAAAATAAATGTTGGCAGAATGCAAAACAACTACAGTCTGGCTTAAGAGTGATGCTCAGGCTGCAAGAATATGCTAAAGGACAGAACAGAGCACATGTAATTGTGATATTCCCCTTTGCAAATCCATTCCCTGGGAGTTTGTGGTGTTTGACTTGTTTATAAGCATCTTATCCCTTAGGAAGCATTTCTTGATCCTGCAGAGGCTGGTCAGGGAGGCAGAGGCAGCATGGTGAGTGCTTTGGGAGGTGGAGTCAATGATCTTCACCTCTCTTCCAGCTGTCTCAGGCATGGCTCTGAACAGAAACCCAGCACAGATGGATTGGAGCCTCAAAGGCAGACAGTGTGAGGAGGATTTACAGTCCTCTGAGAATCAGAGTCTCCTTTATCCTCCTGCCCCTGCTCCAGCATTGTTAGGCAATGGCTTCTCTTTGGCAGGTATGAGATTTCATTCAAGCAGCATGTGGGAACAGAGGATGTCTTCTTTGGCATGACTGGGAAGGACCCCTCCACTGCCTGCTGTGAAGATATAGTGGTGAGCTGAGCCTGGAGCTCTGATCCCTTCTTCCTCTGCCCTTTTCCATCTTTCCATCTTTCTGAGGGACAGAATGTAAACACCAAGCTCTTCTGCTGCCTTTGACCCCCTGTAGCATTTTCTCGTGGTTCTCCAAGCATTTGTAGATGACATTTACACTTGCTAACCTGAGGAACTTGTGTGTCTCCTCAAGGACCAAGTGTGCTCAAGGGAATCTGTGCAAATGCATTTGCCCCATATAAACTTAAAGGGAATAAAATGTAGCTCTAAGATGAAGTTTCATCTCGGACACAGTTTTGGAGAGCAGAGGGAGTGGGAAGGAGAATTTTTTTTCATCTTCCTGCATTTTTTACAAGGTGTGTGGGCTAGCAGAATGCTACAATGCTGACAGCCTTTAAAGTTCCAGCTATCAGATCCTGCCTCATCATTATATAATCAAAGACCTCCGTGGTTTCTGAGCTCCAGGACAGGTAGAACTGCTGTGTTATCTTTCTAGCAGAAGCAAACTGTCCCTACAATACACAAAGCCTGATGTTTTGCTGGATGTTGAACACCTGTCAAGCACATTAGCAGCTCAGGAGCTAGAAGAGAATAGGATATCAATACACATCACTGAGCTATTGAGAGCAGTCATTATCACTGTCGTATTTTCCCTGATACAAATTACCTACTCAAAACGTTGCTCTTTGATACTAGCATTGAAATATTCATGAAAATGAGCTTTTTTTATGGCTTTTCGGGCAACATATGTAATCACAGCTTTACCTCTGTCCATCATTTCAGATTAAAATCAAGCTGCCAGAGACAAAGTACTCAGACATCACATTAGACATCCAGGACAAGGTTCTTGACCTTCGAACTCCCAAAAAGTAAGTGTAGCACAACTGATAGAAGTACAGTTAATGTTTGAAATAGGGTTTAGCCAAACTTTCAACTGCAGGCTGTGTGGAAAGCACAGCTAAAGATTGTGCTATTAATTGCTCATGAGAAATAAATACAGAAAAAAGCCACCCAGAGTCCATCCATAGGTGTACAGTCTGCTGGCTTTGAATCTGTGATACTGTCCAGTAGAAAGCTTTAGGACAGATTTTGGCTACTTGAGAAACAAGGCTTCAAGGGCTCAAAACATCTGGCAAAAAGTTGCCCAAGGTCTTGAAAGGCTTAATCTAGTATTTCTAAGCACTAATTTGAACAAACACATATTTTGAAGATGGTAAAAAAAGTGCAGGTAAGTTTTCAGCAGCTGAAAGCCAAATTCTGGATATATCCAAGCACAGATGCAGAAATGGAAAATGGTGCAAGGTTTCCTAAAAAAGATTTCCTTTGATTTTTTTTATAGGGCTATTTCAAGCCTACAAAGATAACCAACTGATACACTCTTGGGTTTCTCAGTCTTCGTCCATCTCTCCCTCAGTGAGCTATTCCCCTGCCTGAGATTTCCAGACAATTCCCATGTCTGTTTTGCTCAAAGTCCTTCTTCACAAAGAGACTGCTTTGATAAGAAACCTTAATCCTCTCTGGGCTGACTTGCTGCACTGAATGGGATGTGGGAAGTTCTATGTGTGAATAGCTTTCTGCAGATAAATTTTAGGTGCAGGCCATGGATTAAGGCCTAAGTAAGTCCCCAGTAGACTAACTAAAGAAAAGCCACTTTTCCCTCCCAAAACCAGGCAGAGCCAGTTACCCTGTGCTTGGTTTTAACCCAAGGATGCAATAGGAGTGGAAGAAGGTTTGGGAATGTTAGTTCTGAAACTGAAAAATTGGGAGGAATAATTGTTCAGCTAATGACTTGCTGAACCTATGGGCAGTAATAGAAGTAGCTTGATGCAATGCTGCAGATGTAGGAAGACCTCAGCATCCTTTTCCTTTTGCAATTCTCTGTTTTTGGTGACTCAGATCTGCCATTATCTTCTCAGTACCCAGCTGTCTCTAGTCAGAAGCCTAGCAAATAAAAAGTTCACCATAAATCTGATGGTTGCTTGGGTACAGCCTGAACCAGTGCTGCTTTCACAAATACAAGTGCAAGTCTTCTCAGTGTGAAAGAAACAATCAAGATGTCAAATTCTACATACTGAAAAACTGTGTACCCCCACAGATGGGTAGGAAGACTCAAAGCAATTGCTTCCAACTCTGTAGTCCTGGGGCTGCTTCTAAGCCAAGCTGCTTTTAAGTGTTGGGAATATTTCAGGGCCAGTCTTGCTGGGTGTGAGCTATTGCAGGAACCCCACAACCTGTCACAATAAGGAGATCTATTTGGATAACATTCCCTGCCATACTGACTGAGGAACTGCAGGAGTAACTTGCAATGACGTCCCAACTGCTCACCTGATCTGAGACACTGACATTCACTGTGTCCTCTTTTACAGGAAGCTGCTGCTGCACCTCCCCTACCCTGTGAACAGCAAGGAGGGTAGAGCTCGTTTTCTCTATGAAGAGGAGATCTTGGAAGTCACTTTGAGACTATCGAGAAAGTTGGATTTCATCAATTTCTCTGATGGGTAGAGAGATAGTTTGCAAAAACTAATGTTCTAGTTTGAAGTCCTTTGGAAAGTCAACTTGTTCTGAAATAGTAGATTATTTCCCTCGAACAGTCCAGGGCAATGTCTCTGGAGAAATGAGTGAGGAGGTAGACAGCACCCACAGGTTCTAACAGCTGATGCTGTCTGGCCCTTACACTGCTCTGGTTAACTTTCTGCTTCCTTCACTCTGATACAGACCCTGTGAATTAGAAAGTGGGAGATTTCAGGTCTGTAAGCCAGAGAAAGCCTTTTGTGTGGTCATGGCTGAGAAGCAGCACAGCAAGGCTCTGAACAATTGAGTCTGGTGCTTTGGTTTCACTGTTGTCCTTGCTTGGTCTCCAGTGACTGGGGCCAGTTCAGAATCTTCTCTCGCCTATTTCTTGGTGAGAAGATCAAAGTTCTTCAGGGATCCATATCCACCTCTGAGGCTTCTTTACACTGGCAGAACAAGTTAACCAGCTGTAGCTGAATTGCTGAATATCTCAGCTCTTTTGAACAGTTTTCTGACAATTTATGGTTCAGTGTTGTCTATTCATCTGCTGTTCCTCCACCTATTCTTCTGATCTTTCTTGATTAATAAAATAATAGGTTCTAAGGAACAGTTCCAGTTATCTTTGAGTCTGCCTTCTCTATATTATGCTCTGAGAGACCTGGTAAAAGTTGAGATAAGAGGAATTTTGCATAACAAAGCTTCTCTCAAAGGGCTGAAATGCTGCAAAATCCGTTCTTTGGCCTTCAGGTGCAATCTGGAGATACAGAGCTGGGTAACCAGGGTGTTTCTCTCAGTAGCTGCTGGGCAAATATATTCATTTAACATTGTTAGTCCTGCAGGAAGCAAAGTGCTTGCTCAGTGATCAAAGTGGAGGGGACAAGCAGGCATTGGCATGTTAATGGTATGCTTAACCAAAAACCTGGGAGCATGTTCAGGGCAAAATGGTTTGAGTCCTGCATTCTTCAGGGGTGGAAGTAGAGGGAAATAATTGACCAGCTAGGCTGCAGACAGCACCCAGGCAGCTAAATTTGTGGCAGGCTGTAATGAGAAGATGGATAATCCATGATGGATTGTGGACACTGACAGGGAGTTTAAAGGTGTAGTCACAGTATGTTTGTAATACACTGCATTATAACTCCAGGACAAATTAGGCTGATGTCTGGACATTTCAACCACTTTTCTGAAAAGTGAACCATTGCTTGGATCAGAATAATTGTAATCAACTTCTTCTTTAGCCTTAATGCACTGGAAGGCAGATACTTCAGTTGTGATTCATCACAAGCTATGAAATATGCTGATAACACTCAGGGGCTACTCCAATTGGTATCTGCTTAAGTTTCCATAAATTAGATCTGAATGTCTCTTATTCCAAAGCTGTGGTTGAGCAGGACAATGTAGATGTATGAGAAAAGGCTGACATCATTCCTCCTGACTCACTTTTTCCCTCCTGTGCTTGCCAAACAAGCTGTTTCTTGGAAAAAGGTTGTCTTTGTGGTCCCTAGACAATATGCTGTTTAATTTTTACATTTCTTACACACATTACAAGAAAAGTGGAAAACTGACCAGTATTTATAGGTATGTGAAGATAACATTTGTCCAAATTAATTCAGTATAGCAGAGTACAGCTCTTCTGAGCCCCACTCCATCCACAAGGTTATGTTGCCTTTATAATTGGCAGTAATCATTTACTAAGCCTTAAATCATCAAATTCTGCTTAATTTGATGTCAGTGTTTGATATTGAAAACAGTGATGAGTCTGGCTCATTGTGCCTCTCTCCAGTGTTTTAGTTTCTTATGGAAATGAGCATATGCCACACTGGTATCCGTATCATAATTTATCTCCAAATATTTTTTAACCTGAGGGCATTTTATCAGCATTCAGGAGACAAAAATCTGAGGTAAGTATGTTTTGTAAGGAAGCCAGCTGCTGTATAGAAAAGGGAAATACAAATTTGGGCTGCTTAAGGGGGAGGTTGTAAAGTGATTCATTGTACCTGCTGGCCACTCACTCTGCATCCACATCCAGGCTCCTGTAGGTCACCCGTGAGGGGGATCTGGCAGGCTGGTGACACTGGATGGGAAAAGGGTGATATCCTGTCGGGGGGAGGCTGGAATCACAGAGTGAGGACAGAGGAACACGGGGCACAAACTCATAAGCAGCCAGGGACGCTGCTCTGGGGGTGGGCAGATTGCTGGGCTGGTCAGATCCACTGCCTGAAAGCACCATCATCACCTGGAGAGCCTCTCACTGTCTCGCTTTCCTCCTGTCAAGGACACAGAGGCTGCCCTCGACAAAAGTTTGAGGTTTGGGGTTTGGATTCTTTCTGTACATCCTCCCAAGAGGACACTGGTTAAAACGACTTGCAGGTTGTCAAAATTCCCAGAAATGTGGAGGCTACTGCCAGCTCCAAGGGTTGACTTTTTTTTTTGCACAGGCTTGAGGGCAGCTTTGCTTTGCTGAAGTAGCACTGGTAGAAATCCTCCAGGAGGGGAACCCCCTTTGCCTCTGAACATCAGCGCTGTTGCTGAAGTGCCACTCCAACACCTGCAAGCTTCTTAATTAATCAAAATTATGAGCCCAGTTAAACAACCCAGCCATTAAGCATCATCAAGCTTTATTTGGTTCCCATAAGAAGCAGCTTGATTAAATGTATTGCAGTTAAGTAGAGGGTACTGTAAATGTGGAACTGAGATAGAGGCTTGTTTGCAGTAGTATCTCGATAAACTGCAGGTTCTCATCTCACCTTGTTCACATATTCTGTCCTCCAGCTGTGGATGCAGAGCCACCATTTCCATTTTGACTTGTTCCTGCCTTCTCTCAGAACTATGGTAGTGTGCTAAAATACATGGCCCAGCCCACCCTCTGAATTTCACCTCTCTTCATTTTCCCCTTTGTCCACTTACTGCCCTGGGGCCAAGTACTTGCCTCATTCTATAGCCTGAGGAAGACAAAACCCAAATCAGTTGCTCCATATAAACACCTGAGACAATGCAAGAACTTAAATTTATATTTTTCCCTTCAACCTGCAGGCTGTCATTCTCATCTTCCTCCAGGTCTGCTGTTGATATCATCATATGTCCCTTCCATTTGTCTTAAAAGACTACTTCATTTTTCTGCTGTTCAGTTTAAAGTTTGTATCCAAATTTTGAGTACCTCTTGCACAGTGTGAAACGCTGCTTTATCAGTATATCCTTCCCCCCAGACAAAGTTTATCTAAAATGACTAAGCTGTACCTACGTGTACAGACAGATCTGTCTCCCTCGTGCTGGAGCAGCTCCTTTCAAACCTGCTGGTGTTGATGTAGACTTTTACCCTCTGCTCTGCAGCACTGCAGCTTGGATTCCTCCTTGTTCTCTGGGATCCCCTTCAGGAACTGCTGCCACAGACAGACAGTCATTGTTGTCTGCCCGTCCTCCTGGCTCCAGGGAAGGTGCCTGGAATATGCTTGGGGCTGGTTTATTTTTTTCCTATGATCTTCACAATGATTTGTCTCTTGGTGTCTCTATTTGCTCTCTCTGTGTCTCTCTTCATTCTGTTTTCTCCTTCAGGCAGAATTCACTTTCAAATTGTGATGGATTCACCGGTGGGTGGTGAACAGCATCCCAGGTTTTCCCTTTCCCTCACGGTTGTTTGTTCTGTGCTCTTTTCAGGGGACTCTGATCTCTCCTTCCCTAAGTGCTCTATCTCCCCTGATTGTTCTCACATCAGGGCATTTCTCACCAGAGCCTGCTGGCAGGTTGCAGTTGCCATATCTGACCCTTGCTGGATGTGCCCAACATGGGTGAAGAGTGTGATTCATTTCCCCTCACTCCGATCAGTGCTGGGTGAAGAGCTTTGTCCTTCCTTGATGTGTGTCCTGTCCGTGTGGGTGGGAAAGGGACACAAGCACAGGCAGAACCTGGAGTGTTTTAAGGCACTCACAGTGAAAAAGCAGCAGATGCTGCAGGCTGTGTGAGGAGTGTTGACAGAATTGAGAGGCCTCTTGAGCCCTTGCCTCAAATGTAGCCGGTACCACACATCCCTGGTGCAATCTGGTTGTGAAGGAATGAACCAATTCAGAAAAAGTCAGAATCATTCAGAATTTCAGCCTCCCCCAAGGCCTGGAAAGCTTCTCTCTGCTTCCTGATGTGTGTCCCCACATCCCAGATGAATACTTAAAGAAGTTTTTGAAATCCACTCCAGAGCAACAGTGACACAGGCAACACAGGAATGCCTTTGGTTTTGGAGTACTTCTCTCAATCCATAGAAATCTTTGATCATTTGGGGCTTTCTCATCTCAAGGCCTCCCTTTCATCTTTTTTCTCTGCCTCCACACACTCATTTCTGAAGAGAAGATCACAGGAAGTTGCCAGAACGATAGCAGATACTGTCCACCTACAGTCCTTAGAGACCATCTCTCTTTAACTGGGTGCCTCCTTTGCAGATCCCAGCAGCCTGGAAACTCACTTCTGATGCTGATCAATAGTTTTTTTTAACCACGCCATTTTAACTTGATGGTATCACAGCCCAGCAAATACTGCCAAGAGTGCTATGTTGTATTTACTGAAACAATTCTCTGATTTTATTTGGCTCCTGTCTCCTGCAGCTGCTGAGCAGAGAGAAAAAGAGCCACACACCTCTTCTGGAAAACTCTTGTCACGTTGGAAAGCTGTGTAAAAAGGAACAGGATAGGAATGGAGATGGACACAGCTGATTTTGTTAACCCATCAGGTGCTGTGGGCAAAGCAGACATTTGCCAAACAGATTAGGAACTGCACAAATGTAAGTACCAATACTTGGGTTTAACAACATGGTTCGGTCTGGGTGGGTTCCACCCCTCACAGGGGCTCAAGTAATGAGACTTTATCACCCCTGGGGGTTTCTGTGACTGGGAACCCTGGTGATGGACTCTCCTGACCCAGATTCCTGTACTTTTATCCCCAAAGCTGCTCTTGGGGCTCACTGTGGCAAGCTGGCAGGTATATAGAGGGGAATGAGGGAGTGACTTCACCTGGGATAGTCAGCTGGACCTTTACTCACCTGAGCTGATCCCAGAGGACTCCCTCCAGGATGAGCTGAATGGTGAGGAGCAGCTCTGTGAGAAACTAGGTGAGCAGGGGCTGTGTTTAAGGTGAACTAAATGGTGGGTGTGGAGTGAGACCCTGAAAGCGAGGGAGTGATTTGAGCTGGGGAAAAACACAAGTGGGAGAAGAAAGACATTATCAAAGTTTCTTTAAAACTGTTGTGCTGAAAGGGAAGTTCAGAGCAGATAGCCACCCTGAGCAGAGGGCTGATGAGATACCTTTGTTAGAATGTCACCAGCACTGAAAATCCACTGTGCCAGAAGAAGCTGTGGGAAGGAGACTGTGCCTGGAATAGCTATGAGGTTTCCAAGAGGGCCTGAGCACTTGGGTCATGGAGATTTATTGGGCTGGGAACCTTGTCTCACTCTGGGGGTCAGACTGAGGTTGCCCATTGCAATTACTTTTATCAACAGCAGATGAGAGGGGAATTGGTGTTGGGAGTTCATGAACCCTCTCAAACGCTCCCAGCAGCCTGAGTCTCTGTGCTGTCCTTGCAGCACCTATTTGTGGGTAAGCAGAGTTAGTGTGTGCAGTGCCTGGGTGACAGATTGCTGTGCCCTGACCTGGAACAGGGCATGTCACATCTAGTTTTAGGCCTACATGCATATGCATGCTTGCCTCCATCCTTTTCCCTATTTAGAGCAGCCCATGTTATTAAAAGAAAAAAAATACTGAACTAAAAACAAGCAGACAAAAAAAACCCCCACCCACAAAAATAAACAAAAAAGAAATACCACAAGTTTTTGCTCTAAGATCAGTAGGTAAGTGGATAAAGGAGGGCTTTAGAATTGTTCTTATTCTGGAGCCAGGTGCTAGCTGCAGACCAGGGGCAGCGCATCCCTCAGATGAAGAGAAGGGTTTCACCATCTGGAAAGATTCTGCAAGGTTGTCTTGAACCAGTGCTTGGATAAGAGAGCTGAAGGTGATTAACTGCCTGCTGTGATACAGAGGCTGAATGAAGAAAATGGCTGAAGTAACAGAAAACCCCATTTCTGTTCTCTTGCATCACGAATTTCCAAGTTTATGCTCAGTGAGTTTATTTAAATTGGATCACTGCTGCTATTTGGAACTAATATTATTGTTTCTTGAATAAAATGTGTTTTCCAATGTTGTTGCCCCTCCCCAAACCACAGCCAAGCAGCATCTCGGCCTTCTTCCTTAAATCAAGAGAATTGCTTATGTCCTTGGGAGCTGGCGTAATAACATCCGAAGGAAGCCATGAGACACAACAGGAATTCATTCGTAAGTTAATGGAAGCTGTGCAGTGCAGCAGAAGGATGATCAGGGCAGGTCTTGGGCAGCATTTGTCAAGTTAAATTCCTTTCTGTTGAAATTGTTCTCCTTGGGAGAATCATGGTCTCTAAATACCACTCCTATACAAGTTTGTTTTATGTCATTTCTTGGTACAAAGATGTGTGATAGAACAGAGTGCAGGACAGAAACAGGAGGAAGTTGTTATGGATCAAAAAAGACGGAGAAAATTGCTTAAATGCCCTATCAAAAGGGGAAAAAAACCATCTGGGTAGCATGGCATATTTTCCATGGAATTTGTCACCTGGAAGTAAAATGTTTTGGTACTCACTGGAGGGGACTGAACTGGAGATGGGGCTGATGCCAAACACCTGATAAAACCAAAGCACACAGAGCCTGAACCCACGTGAAGAAACACTGAAAGAGCTGGGAATGAGTTTGTGTGCAAGGTCTTAACCAGAAGACGAGCAAGGTCAGCTCTCCCCCTTGATCTGGGATTGCTCTTGTGGTGGAAAATGAGGTCCTACAGTAAATATGGACTTGAATGCTAAAGCTGTGCCTCAGTGCTCAGAGCAGGTGGACAGAGAGGCCAGTGGTGGAATATCACAGCATCTCTTGGGCTATGAGTCAGACCAGACTCGTCACCATCATGCGCCTTTCCCGTCACAAGGACGTGTCTGTCCCCTCTCAGACTTGCACTGCCTTGTGCCTTCAAGGAACAGGAGCCACAGCTCAGTTCTGTGCCTCACTGCCACAGCTCTGCAGCAGGACACTGTCCCCAAAGGAACAGACCTGCTTCTGTTTCCTCTTGCTGCAAATCCAAGCAGTGTGGGAAAGGAGATGCCCACGGCCAGGAGCCCTCCTGAGGCGCGGGCTGGAAGAGAAGCTGGGCTGTTATCAGCCCTCTCCCACATGGAGATGGTCCTGTGCTTTTCCTGCCTGGGAAAAGTTAAACAGAGTCCATTTTGCACGTGTGAACACCTCTCTCAAATGAGAGCAAGGAGCTGAGTTACCAAAGCCTGTTTTCCATGGATCCGTCCTGCAGAGCACACAGGAGGATCAAACACGGCCCTCAGTGATCAGAGCTCTTGCAGAGCAGGATGTGCCTGTCATCCACATGGATAGAGATGCCTGAATCAGCACACTCGTTTCCCCAACAGTGGGAGCACCAGTAGGTTTATTTTCCATCTAGATGCTTGTTGACATGCATGGTGTAAACCCATCATTCCAGCTAACACTGGCAGAGGAGGAGAGGTCTCATAGTAATTAACCACCAAGCTCAGATGTTGCCGAGAGTGGGAGGGCTGCAAACAGCATACTGGCATCAGCTGCCTCTTTCTTAAAAAAATAAAATCTACCAAACAAGTTTAAATTGCTTAGAAAGCTCTGGGAGTTGGGAAGAAAAAAAAAAAATACCAGCAAAAACAACCCTGCAATTGCTCTGGGGAAGGAAGAGAGAAGCAGGTTTGTGGTACTCTAACAGAACTGCCAAGAGCCTGGCTCAGAATAGCTAGAGGAGATAGACATCATGTTTGCAGTGACTTCTCAGACTGGAAGGGGTTAACCAAGCTGTTAACTTTTCCATTCTCAGCGCCTCAGGCTACAATAAAAAGATGAGTTCCCAGGAAAGACCCCATCTCCAAATATTGGCAAGCTATGAGCTACAGCTGGTGTTTGGCTGAGACAAATCCTTGGGAGCCCAGATCCTGCGTTCTCCAAGGCTGATCATCAGCCTGAGCCTCAAAGGAAAGTTCCACATGGAGCCCCAGTGCTCACAGGTAAAGGGAGGCAGTGGCTTTTTCATTTGCTGCAACACTGCTGCTTTTTAGGGAAAGAAGAGTTAGTGGATAGTGGAGCAGCCCTTTGGACACTCGTCAGAGTTGGGCTGCAGTGCAAGTGGGGCTGCCACAGGTGGTAATTCAGCCCCCTTCACTGACCCAGAGCCCCCTCCCTGCTCCTTGTTCTGTGGGATCTCAGCGGGACCCAGCACCAGTGAGGCAGCCCAAAGCCGCTGGTTTGTTTTGCTGTCTCTGCTCTATCTTACTGAGATCTCGCCGGCTGCCTCCCGCCCTGACGCTCTGCAGGCTGTTTCGGGTTGCCAAGGGAAGCAGACATTCCTCCCCAGGCCTCAGCTCAGCACTTGCTGCTGCTGTCTGAACTCGATTAAGATAAGGGGCTCTGTGGGCAGGGACACGGCTGCCCTCTTGCTGATGCAATGCCAAGCGGGCTGGGAGCTTTCAATAAAAAGTAATTAATGGTAAAGCAGCCTCCTGCAATCCTGCAGTCTCTTCTATTTCTGTTACTTAGGCTTTTAAAGGCAACGGGATCACGGTGGTTTGACTTCCTTCTCTAGCCAAATAAAGGAAGCACACTTAATCTGGTGCCCTCACATCCATCTTCTGCCCTTTATTAGCACCATCTGTCTCCTCCTGCCTGCTGAAAGGCGACTGTGCCTGTCCTCGTGGCTGGGACAATACAAATATTGCTCAATTACAGCCATGCTCCAAATGCAATTACTCAATTGCAGTGTTAATTGAATTATTTGAGTTTAATTATTCCATTAGGACTTTTGTCAGTACAGTCTAAGTTGCTTGCTTTCTCTCTGGGCTAGCATCACAATGCAGCATCTGGCCACACAGGGAAGGACTGGTTTTACTCACTCAGACCTAGTTAGGCTGAGGAAAGTCTGGCCCTGTTCATGCACTGTTCTACAACGCTGATGCTCTCAAGACCAAGGAGAGGTGTCAAGGCTGCAGGGATCTGCTTTTCTCCAGTCAAAGCACAATATTTGTCAGAGAGAACAGGGACTGTTAATGCAGAAATAATTTTGTGTGAAGAGTTAGTGACAAGAATACTTGTGAGGGTTTTTTAAGTGAAGGAATCAGTACTAAAAGATGCTTGGCAGAAATTGAAAGGAGTAGTTGCACAACATGAGACTGTAATAGGATCAATATACAGTCAGTGAGACAGTTGCTAAAGGCTGCTTGCAGTCCACACAGAGGGGCTGAGATGGGGCTGCAGCGTGAAGTTATCCAGTTCTTGTTGTAAATTCACCCAGGCAAACAGAAAAACTATTTGGAATTGATTTCTGATTCTTATCCCAATATCCTGCCTCTATCAACAAATCACAGAATTGTTAGGGTGGGAAGGCACCTCTGGAGATCATCTAATCCAACCCATCTCTGGGTTTTTCCTCCCTCTTAACATCATCCAGAGCCCTTGACTCATGCAGTACACTACTATTAAAAAAGGTACTCAAATCTTTGCCTTCAGCCATATGAGCTGGTTGATTTAAGTCCTGCAGCATCCATTCAGAGCTGTGACAGGTGCACTGGAAATAGCCCTGCCTATCTCAGAAGGAGTTTTTCACCCACAGGCTCTTCTCCTGTGGCAGAGCTCGGGCTGTATTGCCTCTGTTCTGCAGCAGCCCAGAGCTCTGACTGCCACAGGCATCTCTGTGCTTTGTACTTGATGCGTGTGCTGTGCTTTGGAAATCCTTCTCTTGCCTTAGAGCTGCTTCCATTGCAGCTCTGGGAGCAGAAGTTCCTGAGATTTGAGGGTGCAGGTATCACCCTCCCACAAGACAGCAGCGTGCAAAGCCAGGATCTGCTTGCACAAGGACATCCCTGGTGTCGTGGGGTTTCTTGGTGTGTCAGAGGGACCTTTCCTTGACAGGAGCCCTTATGGAGCCCTGTGGGGTTCATGTTGCTGGGACAGTGTTTCCTCAATCCTTGGTGGCTGGGGATCCCAGGGAATCCATCCTTTTATCTCTCTGCCCAGCACCCTGTGCTTCATGGTTTTATTGCATTGGTTTTGTTGACCCAGCGGGGCACAGGAGAGGGAGTAGAGGTCAGAATCAGAGTGTGAAATGGCAATTTAAGGTAAAATGCTCTGCCCTAGCCACCAGAGGTATCAAGGGATCCTGGCTAATCACAGATGTAAGGAGATTAGGTGGTGCATACAGTTGTGCTTTAAATATTTTTTGCAAATATGGGTTTTATCTGCCATGTGCCTCATTAACAGTACAGAGACATCGGCACTTTGATCCTGGCTGATGTGGTGAAGTTTGAAGGTGGCAGGACCTGCTGTGGCTGTCATTTCTCACTTTGCAAACATCCCTCCTCTTCTGAAGGAGAGGTAATTTTCTTTACAGGCTACCAGATCTCACCCATCTTTGGTGAGCACTGCCTCCATCACACCCTCCTGCTGAGGTTTGAGCTATTTGAGGCTGGAATACTTGGTGTGGATGTGCTAGGAGTCCTGCCCTGGCATGGATGTGTGATTCACGACTCCGAATTCACCTTCAAACCAGTGGAGAGGTAATGGCAAGAGAAAAGGATGGGCCTCTCTGGGGCAGAGTGGCCAAACATCCTACAGAATAACTGCAGAGAATGTGAAAATAGCTCCTAAAAAGGCTGAGTGATCCTCAGGGCTGCTCTCAATGCCCTGGGTGCCACATCTCCCTGGTGCAGCTGCAGAGCTCAGCATGCATTCCGCCCATTGTGCGGCACTGGTGGTTTGAATTTCCCAGGTTCTTTGCCATGTTAATTCCTACATTCTCCAGCAATACCCCTGGGGCTCTGTCAATCCTTTCCTCTCCCTGCCCATGTGTGCCTTTCTGTATCTCCAACCTGCAGTTTTTTCTGCATCATTCCAGTTTGAGAGACATGAGTTTGAGAGGCTATCATCAAAGCCCTGCTAAACCAGGAACTGGATTTCCATACCTGCAGTATCTCAGCACCTCTCCCCTCTGTGCCTGCCCTGTTGTCCTGTCTGCTCTCTGGGATGTCTCTTTATTTCACTTCTCAGATTTCTGGCAGATCTCAGAAGCTCAGTTTTGCAAAGTTGCTTCAGTGCCAGCAGAGGTACCGAGGCACTGGCTGGGGCTTTTGACAAACACCCATGGCAGCCTCCTGCTGAGGCTTCCTGGCTACTCCCGTGGCAAAATGGAGTGGATTGATGGGAAAAGCAGGAGCCTGGCACTGAGAAGCTTTCATCCATCACCCAGGCTCTGTGGAGAACTCTGGATCCTGACAGCCTCCTGTTTGAAACAGGAGGGAGCTGGGGGATCATCTCCAGGGCCCTCGCGTCGGCAGGGCCAGTGCAGCAGCAGCCCTGGCTGAGGCTGAGGGGTGTGCATGTGCAGGAGCCACCCCCTGTCCCCTGCCAGCTCTGCTGCCCCTGCTGGGGTGGGTTTGCCATAAATCCATCCCTGTTTACGTCACAGCGGCCGGAGCCAAACCCGGGGGGCATTGGAAAGCAGCCTCTGGATTTGTAATTTTGTTCTTTTGACTCTAACGCCTCATTTAATATTTCACAGCCCCGGCAATGCATTCCTGTGCCAGAGACAAAGGCTGGCTGGAGGTACAGCCACTGACATTTACATTATTAGGCTGAGGCTCCAGAGCCTGTGCTCAGCGAGGTGAGCAGGGCTCTTCCTGTGCTCCTAGCTGGAAATACATGGTTGGCAAAAACTTTTGGCACTTGACTTTTAGTGCTGATCCAGCTGACGGTTATGGATGGTGGAGAATAATCGGGATAACATTGCTTTTGGAAACTTTGCCCCAAGTTATCTTTAAATGAGAAGTCTGAACTCAGATGGAGCCATCAAGAAGTGTGTTGGGCCCACACAATCCCAAGTCAGAAGGTGTTTCCAGTGCTCCCGTTCTCAGCAGCTTCCAGACCCTCTAAATACACAGGTTTAAATAATTGCCCTTCAGTCTGGAAATATTGGCTCTTCTCTTGTATCAAATAACACCTAATGTCATTGTTGCTGAAGGCAACCAGGATGAAATTGCCTGCCTTATTTTTCCCAGTGAGTTGGCTTTATGCATTTGGCAGCATTTGGAGTCAAATCAATCTTGCTTTCCTCTCCCGGACAGGTACTTAGTTTTGCTGATGTCAGGGTACAGCTTTAGTGCAGAGAAAGGAGAGGAGGCAAACCATGGCTGAGAGCACAGGAGAACTGCAAAGCCCCACAGCCTCAAGGAAGCTTGAGGCTTGTGCATCAAATCATAGAATGGTTTGGGTTGGAAGTGATCTGAAAAAACATTTCATTCCATCCCCTGCCATGGGCAGGGACACCTTCCACTATCCCAGGTTGCTTCAAGCACAGTCCAACCTGGCCTTGAACATTTCCAGGGGTGGAGCAGCTACAGCTTCTCTGGGCAACCTCTGCCAGGGCCTCCCCCTCATTGTAAACCATTTTTTCCTTATGTCTAATCTAAACCTGCCTTCTGTCAGTTTAAAGCCATTCCCTTTCCTATCTCCAAATGCACTTGTTAAAAGTCCCTCTCCAGCTCTCTTGGAGCTCCTTTAGATACTGGGAGGATATTCTCCAGACTGAAGAGGTTCCCCAAGCTGAACAAGCCCAATTTTCTCAGCCTGCCTCCACAGGAGTGTTGCTAAACCCTGAGTTTCCCTGGCCCAATGCTGCTGCCTTCTGCAGAAAAGGGCTGGCAGAGGTCTGGAGAGCTCAGTTTTGTGAGTGCTGATGTCCCACATGCTTGGGGATTTGTACCTGCTGCTGCCCAGGAGCTGTTCCTTGGCCTGCACCAGAGGCTCCTCCTGTGGCAAAGCTGCCTTTCAAACAAAGGCCATTGGATGTTCTGGGGAGGAGCCTCAAGGGACAGCCCTCCTCCCTAAAGTACCTCAGGACCTGTGTGCACTCCTGACCAGTGAACAGGGTGGCAAATCAGCTTTGACAGGAGCTCAGTGGATGTGCTCTGCTTGTGTCAGGCCTCAGGCACCCTGGCACATGGAACAGGATCCCCTGAGCTGTGAGTGCATAACTGCCTCACAGAGCCAGACTCTCCTCTCCTCTCTCTCTCCTCTCCTCTCCTCTCCTCTCCTCTCCTCTCCTCTCCTCTCCATTGCTGTTGATGATTCCTTTACCCTCTTCAGGAGGCCTCCTGCNCTCCCCTCCCCTCCCCTCTCCTCTCCGCCCCTCTCCTCTCCATTGCTGTTGATGATTCCTTTACCCTCTTCAGGAGGCCTCCTGCTGCCTCTTAAATCTCTTTGTTCACCTTGTTGAAATACTGCAGCCCATTCCAGGACCAGATAAGGCTGATCATAATTCAGACTGTGGCACTCTCTCTGTGGAGGGGCTGGGGATCCCCTCCCTGCAGGGGTGCCACAGTCAGGCTGGTGGCAGCTGGGCAGGGCCCTGCCATGGGTGCTGGGGGTGCCCAGGGGATGACTCCCTGGGCACACAGATCTTTAGGAGGCTGCTGTGTTGTTCAGCTGGTGCTGGTGAGAGCCTTCTGCTTTGTAAAACTGCCTTCATCTTGACCCATGAGTGCTTTTTTAACCTCTCACCCCATCCCATTCCCTCTCCTGCTGAGGAGGGGAGGGATAGAGCAGCTTGGTGAGTACCTGGCATCCAGCCAAGGTCAGCTCACCACAGGAGTGCAATCTTCATTCCTTGCTTGATTTGTGCTGTGACTGCTTTGGGCCACAGTTACCTTTAATTACTGGCTCTGCTGAGGCTGGTTGAGTCTTTTCCAGTGAATGGTTTGGAGGTCCTCGCTCCCAAACAGTGGAATCACTTACCATCAGTTATCTTTTAAATCAGAGTTTATATTTAGCTGGTGACTTCCATTCAGGCTGCTTCTCCACACCTGCACAGAGAAGAGCCCTGCAGTCCTGCTGTTCACACAGGCTTGGAATGCTCTCTCCAGCCCTGCTGCTGCAGCTGAGCTGGGATGTGATATCCAGGAGGACATCAGGCCCCGTACTGCTTGTCTTGATGTTGAGCTCAGTTTGGGCAGTTCCTTCACTCTGATCATCATTATAGAGTGAAAAAGTCTTCTAAGTGTGCACAAAGTCATTAAAGCTCTCACAGCCACCACACAGAGGAGAGAGCAGCTGAGAGTTCTCTGATTGTGTGAGAGGAGCTCTGCTTCTCTTTCATGGGGAGTGGAAGCAGAGCTCAGTGAGGGACAGAGTGTCTGCTCTGGATCCCAAAGGGCTCGAGACTTCTGAAGATGAGTGTCATAAACCAGGAGATGGGATTGTTTGTCCTGAAATAACTTGGATTTAATGCAAGCTGAAGGGAACTGGGAGCAGCCTCAGCATTCCCCAGCCTGTTGTTTCCCTTTACACACAGCCCCAGGAACAGAAACTGCTGCAAGAAGTTCCTTCAGTGAGCACTGGCTCCACCAGCAAGAGCTGTGCTCTCACCAGCACTGCACAAACCGGGGCAGTGGGCAGGGAAATCCTCCTTCCACTCATCCCACCCCACTGACCATGGCTCTGGGACACGTCTGGGGAGAGTGCCTGGAGGACACAGTGCTTTAAACAAGATACAGCCCCATGGGATCCCTTTGACCCAGTGACCCACACCCAGGACGCTTTCCCCAGTGCCAAGCCCGGCTGTGTGCTGTCTCCTTGGAGCTGGGGGTGGCTGGGGAGTGTCCCCCCGTTTCCCAGGAGGGAGCAGGGTTTGGGGCTGCAACTGTGTGCTCAGAGGATGCTCTGCCCAGCCGTGCTGGCTGCCTGACCCTGCTCCACGCAGGACGAGGTGCCAACGAGAGGGCAAAGAGCCCTCATCCAATTATTGTGCTATATTTGTACATGAGAGAAGGGAAGTGAGCAGGAGCCATGCTGCTGCTGGGAACTTGATGGCTTTAGGTGAATTGAGAGACAGGGCACTCCAATTAAGTCTTTAATATTTTTTCCTCCTTTTTGCACACAATTCCTCCCTCTTCCTCAGCCTGGGAGGCTGGACTACCTGCAGTGCTTCCCGTGGCGGGAGGTGGCTCCGGGGGAGTTGGGCTGTGCCCGAGGAGGCAGGAGGGGTGCGGGGACAGTCAGGCAGCATCAGGGGACAGCCTGTCCCACCGAGGGGTTTATGATAACGCCCTTCTGGCACCGGCCGCGCACAGAGTGAAATGAAATGCACCATTCTCTTGACGGTGTTTCAAAATGCCATTAAGGGATCAGAGCATGCTCCAGCCCGAGCGCTGGCAGCAGGCAGGGGAGTGAAATAATTGATTGGCTTCTCCCTGTGATCCAAAAGGGTTTCGATGTCAGGCCATTCGTTGTGGTGGCTGGAATGTTAACACAATCCATCGGAGCCGCGGCCCCGCGAATGGGTGGCTGTACTAATGGCTAATCCGAGCTGATGGATGGGCTGGGGGAGATGCTGCTGCTGAGTAAGGACGAGGCAGCGGGAGGAGAGAGAGGCAGCAACAGGCTGGGACTCAGCAGGAACCTTCCCAGCCAGTGTGGGAGCTGCAGGAGGGAGGCAGCGGGCAGGCAGCTTGGGCGAGTGTCCCTGTCCTGGCCCCTCTGCTCAGGGTGGTCACACAAGAGGTAACATCTGAATTCAGCCACTTGCTTTTTGCAAGGTCTGGACTACAGAGTAACAAAGAGATGGCAAGCCCTCTCTCTGTCCTCCCTGCAGCCCTTTTTAAAACTCAGATATATTTCTTTATTTTGAATTACAAGTGCACTGGGGTCACCAGCATCTTCGGGTAAATGAAAGACGAAGGTGAATGCAAAAGAGAGGGCAGTCAGAAATAATAAGATTAATGATCCCGGGGAGGAGAGTCATGCTAATTAGCAGCAGACAGGGCTGATGGGGCTGCAGCGTTCCCCAGCACACCAGCCCAAACTTCCTGTGGATCTACTGACTGGTCGTGCCTCCCCAGGCAGAGGCACATCTCAGTGTTTTGGGAGCACTGCTCCTGGTTTACCCTGGGCTGAGTGGGAGCAGAGGCGGTGGTTGTGGTCCCCCTGCCTTGAAGGGGATGTTCACTGGGGAAGGTTTGTCTGCATCCCACCCCCAAACATGGCTTGTGCTGAGGATTCAGTTCGTGGCCAAGCTGGTGGCTCATGGGAGGAGGACTGGGGCTTGTCAGACCCCTGGATCAATCTGCATGAAGGGACCACGCTGGGCTCTCCCAGCAGCACCTTTCCTCCAAAAAAACAGCTTCCATACCTGTGTGCAAAGGAACAGATTGACTTTAAATGGTTGCAGCTCAAGGAGCATCTCTTGGTTATTGATCACCTACTGATTACTCCAGCACTTGGTATTCAGCTTGTAAATAAGATTACAGGGTAAATCTAAAATTGAAGCAGAGGGATGATAAAATTCTGCTCATTTACAATAAACTCAAAGAACTTTCCCCCTCCAGCTTTATTATGAAGTCCAATAAAATGCCCTAGGGACAAGAAGGAAGAGAGAGTAGCAATTCAAAGGCAAGATCAAAAGGCCTCTCTATTTATTTTAGCGTGTCAACAGGCACAGAGGGATGCTCCCAGCCAAATGTGGCAGCTGCTCCAAGTGCAGCAGCCCAGCCCCTTCCCCGCCATCCTCAGCAGGCCCAATCCCACCCATTTCCTTCAGACCTCAGGTCAGTTTCTATTTTGATGGAAGCACTTCAGGTGTTTGATGGAGAGTTCAGTGCCACAGACTGTTCTCACTGCTTTCAGCCCATCTCTGCAAAAGAGAAAAAAACCCAAGTGCTCTGTGGCTAAAAATAGGTATTCCTCTTCTTTCTCTGCTGCTGCAGGGCTGTCCTTTGGGCTCCTACCAGCGCCAGGTGCCCTGCATCTGCCACAACAAGCTGAAGGAGAATGTGATTCAATGGCAGGGTATTTAAGAGCTATGCCCACCTTTGCCAGCCTTGGAAACATCAGTCTTGTGATCTCCAGTGGCTGAAGTAAGCCCCAGCTGCTGGAGTCATGGGAATTCGTCAGGATTTTAAAATCTGGAAGAAGCTCAGTCTCTTCCACAGGACATGGCAGGGTTCTCCCAGCTCCATCCTCTGAGGGCAGGGAACACATCTCCCTGCTCTGAGCAGCAGCCGGGACATCTCCACAGGGACCAAAAGGCAAGGCTTCTCTGCACCTTCTTGATGGATGCTACTGCTTCAAGCAAGGGGAAAAAATCTCCTCGAGTTAATTTAGGACCTGACACCATCCAGTATCAGGTGACAGCTGCAAGGCTCAGGGGGATGGGTTGTCCTGCCTTTCCCCTGTGGGGTTTTGGGGAGACTTGGGAACATTTTGTCCAAACTGTGCTTTTCCCCAGGAACTTTTGACGTGATTCTCCCTCGGCAGGAATTGTGCCAAGTTACTATCCTTCATTGCCATGTCAGGGGAAGCTGCAGCCCCCATGCCCTGGGAAGATTTGGACTCACTGGTGCCTAGAGCATGCTGTCCTTGCTGCTGGCGGAGGGGCACCAGCACTGGTGCCCCCCAGGGTGTCACACTGAGCACCAGCACCGGCACTGAGCACAGAGTACTTTTGTGGCAGTGTTCCCTCAAGAATGAGGCTTTTAAATATAGCAAGATTGACTTGAAATCCCAGATTAATTCACTTTTAAATACCAGCTCTTGGATTCTCATCCTCTGCTTCTAGGTGGGTATCCCCAAGCCTCAGTAGGTGTTTATGAGATCTTGAAATTTAATCCTCGAAGAATGCGTTGAAACTTCAATTCCTTGTGCAGTCCAGTGATTTTGGAGGCTGAGCCCTGATGGAACAAACATTCTGAGACAATCAGAACCAGCAGCGTTTTGTGCTGGTGGGACTGCGCCATCAGAAATGCTGATCCCCTTGGGGTAGTGGCACAGCCTGAGACATTTCCAAGGTAGATTGATTGAGGGTTTTCACAGCCTTTGAGTAGCCACTGAGTTCCCCCTTTTCCCATGTTAAGAGAAGGCAAAATCCTCCACTTCCTTCAGGGCAAGAGCTTCTGTTTGTGACCCACAGAGCCCGAGTGTCCATGGATTATTTCTTGGGGCAAGGAAAAAGATAAAGTGTTTGAAGCCTCTAAGTGCAAGGGTGAATTTCCAGAGGGGACTTTGCCTCCTGGAGAAATTTCAGTGGCATCTACAAAGCCTTTCACGTGCAGTTTCTGACTGTTAAGGGATGGGACAACCCCTAAGCTGTGGAATCGTTGGCATGAAGCTTCCAGATATTTGCAAGCCCAGATGAAGGTTCCCCTCACCCTCTGTTTGTTTTCAAGCCTACAGCCTCACCCAGCTGCTGGGGAATCTTCAGATTTTCAGCAGAAAAAGCCCCCCCAGCACCCAAAGAAGCCTCATCCCACTCCACAGCCTCACTGCTGCTGGGCTGGAATGGGTGGGGATCAAAGCCTGCAGGCTCATTTCCCCAGCAAGAAGAGACCTCTCCAGCCTTCAAAGTGCCCACAAGAATTCACAGCCACGCTGAGAAAAAAAAAATGCTACCTGCTATTCAAAAAGGTGAAAAGACAGGACAAAGTTAAAAGTGACTCCAAAAGACTGCTGAGAATAGAAATACCTGTGTGTAACCATGGCTTCCTCACTGCATACATGCCTGAAATGCAGGTGCCTGCTGCTGGCCCTGCTGTGCTGCAGGAAATGGCCCAGGAAAATGCTGCAACCTGGCTGTGGGTGACGCTGGGGACAGTGACATCCTCAGCCCAGCGTGGGGGTCCCTGTGCTGAAAATGCTTGAGCAAGGGGCAGAGAGGTGAGAACCCCAAAACACCAATGACCCCTTGTCCCAGAGGTGCTTGAAGGAGCTCAGACCTCTCCTGCCAGAGCCAGCCTCAGTGGAGGGGCTTTCCTCCCCACCACCCTGCTGCCACCAGCTCTTCCAGCCCCAGGCCCTCCACCACGGAGGGATTTATCTTGCAGGCAGGGGACTGGGGCACAAACACGTGCCAAGACTGAGAATGCCAATATCTGAATGCCTTCAGTTCCTTCCTCCAGATAAATCACTGCGTGGCTCTAATTATCACACTTGCCCATGGTACACACCGGCTTAATATGGAAAATGAGTGTGGAGGATTTATTACTGCTGATCCTTGATCTTCCATTTCTGATATTAAAACATGTTTAATTCATTGCAATGTAGATAGGAGTAAGGGAGGCCATGGGCAGGCTCTGGTTTTCTTGGGGAGGATTTGGTTGCTCCCTGTCCCAGGAGCAGGATGGTGCTGGCTCCTGCTGCCCTCCCCGCTCCCCTCCCTGGCTGAATCGTGTCTTCTTTCACCACCACACTTTTTCTGCATGTGGATTTATGGTTGTTTAGACACCAAGACTGCAGTAAATGTGTTATTTTCACTAAAGGGACAGGTTACAGCAGAGCTTATAACCCTGCTAGATGCAGCAGAAGTGGTGGTTTCTGAGGTTTTAAGCTTTCCTAAATAGATGGCCATCTCTGTCAGTATGAATCAGCTCTTGCTTTCAGAAAAGCTTTCTTTTTTTATTTTGTTACAAGAACCCTTGGCCTTCAGTGACTACTTTGCATTGAATCTTCAACAATTGTGAAAGCGTTTCTCACACGGCCTGGGAGAATGCTGCACAGCCCAGCCCGGTTATGCAGTGTGGATTCTGCAAGGTGGTGGCACCTTGGCCACTGACACAGGACCTTGGTCACGGGGTCTCAAAGGGATTCTCGGAGCAGGGGAGGGAGCAGAGAGAGTCCAGGGATGAGAAAACATGGAGCAGACACAGGTCCTCTGAGCTTATGGTTCACCCCACGCAGGGCAGATGGGGAACATGGCTGAGCATGGGGAAAGGCAAAATCAGGGCAAGGAGAGCCTGAGCAGGAGGGTGGCACTGGTGACACCACAGGCAGCCCAGCTTCTCACACACACCACCCACAGTGACACCAGGCTGGACACCAGGGGTCAACCAGGCCTGCGCTGGCAGCGTCTGCTGCTCTGTCCTTAGGGGAGTGATCTGCATCCCTTCAGCCACCCATCCATCCATCCATCCATCATCCATCCATCATCCATCATCCATCCATCCATCCATCATCCATCCATCATCCATCATCCATCCATCCATCATCCATCCATCATCCATCCATCCATCCATCCATCCATCCATCCATCCATCATCCATCCATCCATCATCCATCATCCATCCATCCATCATCCATCCATCCATCCATCATCCATCCATCATCCACCCATCCATTCATCCATCCATCCATCATCCAACCATCCATCATCCATCCATCCATCCATCCATCCATCCATCCATCCATCCATCCATCCATCCATCCATCCCTCCACCCAAGTGCTTTTCCCATTTCCCCGATCACCCCCCTGGTGCAGCTCAGGCACGTGTGCAGCGCGACTCACGCGGAACAAGGCAGGGGCAGGAGTGACCACTGCTGAATAATTCATCATCCCTGGGGAGCAGAGTGTCCCCTCCACGCTGCCGCAGCTCAGGGAGAGGAGGGGAGGATGTCACCTCGGGCTGTGTGTTGTCCCTGCCCCGGCCTGGACTGGGAATGAGGGTCTGCACTCCCTGCTTGGCCAGGGCATCCCTGTGGCATCAGGACACCCCTCCTGGGGCAGCTGCACTTCTGAGACACCCTCTAGAACACCCGTGGATTGCAAAGGCGGGGATCCATTCCTCTGATCACATCTGGCCAGAACATGTCTTCATTTTGGGGCACACCAGGAGGGGGAATCCTGGAGGAAGCCACCTGTGTTCACTGGCTGGAGGAGAAATCAGTCTCTGGTGCATCAGAGCATTTTATCCTCCTGGGCCCCCTCCCAAACCCCTCTGCAAACCCCGCTGTCCTCCTGCCACCGCTGATGTACCTCGGATGGGAGAGGAGCTGGTCCAGCCACAGGCCTGGGAAGGGCAAGAAAGGAGAAGAGAAAAGCACAGAAAGGAAAGGAAGGGAAATGGAGGGAAACCAGACGGCTCAGCCCAGCACCTCCTTCCCTCTCCACCCCAGCTCCAGCAAGGCCAGCCAGCACTGAGCCTGGCGTGTGTCTGGTGGTGGGACAGAGCATGGGGGATGCACCCCTGAGGTGTCCCAGGAGGCACAATGAGGCCAAACCCACTCCAAGGGAGATCTGCTGCCTGGGCACCGTCTTGTCCCACCACAGGGACAGGGAAGGGAGGTGGCAGCAATTCACATCACCATGGCAACCCACAGAGACGGCTCCACTGCTCCAATCCCTAATCTCCAGGATGAGCCTTGGCAAATCAATAATCCCAGCAGGGACAGACAGGGTTGGGTTGGGGGTCCTCTCCTGGGGGATACCTCTGCCCTCTGAACACTGATTTGCCAATGCTCTCTGCAGCAGTTTTGTCCTGTGCCAACACATCTGAGCTACTGGTGCTGCTTCTGACAGAGGCATCGGTGTTTCTGTGCACGAATATTTCTACCTTGACTCCTGCTGGGAAGTTTCTCTCCTGGTGAAACTCTCAGTGGAGCTTTGGTTAGTGCATGGCAAGAGAGAGACTGTGTCAAACAGAACTGATGGTGAGGTGGCGTTCCCTGTGCTGATGGAGCTGCTGATTAGGGAAATGTTCTTGCATTTCTAGCGCTCTAGAGATTTGGTCCAAGAAGATCCTCAGAGGAAATCAGCAGCCTCAAGATGCTCTTGCAAGGCACAGTGCTTCTGCCCCAGTGGGCAGCTCCAGTGGCATGTGCTGCCATCCTCCTGCTGTGGTGACACACAGGGGCCTCTTGGCACCTCCACCCTTCCATCTCAATCAGCATGGCCCCACATGGGACCAGAGCATGGAGGCAGAGTGGGACTTCCCAGCTGTGCCCCTGCTGCAGTTCCATCCACATCTCTGGGAAAAAGAGGCTTTGATGAGTCCCATTTTAGGAGAAAGTCCTGGGGGCTGGGTGCAGGCAGTGCTGCCTGTCACGTTTCCCACCCTCCTGGCATCTGCCTGGTGGTGAGGCCCTGCCCAGTCAGCATTCCCAGCCACAGAGAGGCACTCTGTCCCAGCACACCCTTGAGACACAGAGCACATCCTAAGGCTTCCCAAGTGCCTGGCATGGACACAGTGCTGTGCCCAACCTTCCCCAAAGCTACGGCCAGTGATGTCCTCATGTGTGATGAGTCTGTGCACGCTCAGCACGGGGCAGCGTCGCCATCTCCCTGTCCCTGCTGGTGTCTGCCAGCTGCCCCTCATTCCCAGCTGGACCATTTAACCCATAGATGCATGTGCCATCACATCCCAGCACTTCAGCCCTGCGGCCATCCTGCCCAGCTCCCTGTCCCCTGCTTGGGGCCAGACCCTCACCTGTGGGTACCAGCCAGACCCCTCACCATTCCTGCCTTCCCCTTCCCCAGCTCTGCTCCTGACCCCACTTCCAGCCTTCCCCCAGAGCCCACATTTATTTGGGGTTGATTTGTGCCGTGGCAGAGGAGCCGTTAAGGCTCTTGTTAGTACAGAGCGAAGGACACCTGCTGTGTGCCCGTGGCCACGTTAGGGAGCCAGATGAGGGCAGTAAATAAGGTTTCACTCTATTACAATGATTGCAAAGTCTTGAACGAGAGCAGGAGGCTGGCAGAGCTGCAGAGGAGGTGTCCTCCAAGGGGCAATTGTCAAACAGCAATCTGCCAGCTGTCCCCATTTATCTTTCTGTCTTGCCAGAGATGATATCAAGCTCCTTGTGCTGCCCGGGGTGCTGAGGCAGTCACAGGTGTCCCTGGGGTTGTCCTGAGGGACAGGACAAAGTGAAGGACTCCTTCAGCAGCAGGAGGTCTGGGACTTTGCTGGGTCGTGGGCAGCAAATCTGCTTCCAGGGGATTGTGGAGGAACCTAAAACACAGGTAGGGTCTGACCTGCCACAGGTGGTGTGGAGCCAGAGCTGCAGCTGTCCCTGGCTGAGATGCAGAGGGTGCCGGAGATCTCCACTCCTGCCATCTCCCCTCCTCACTTGTCACTCCACGCTCTGTGTGCTGCTTTCATCCCCAGCACAGCAGCAGCTCTGCTTCCCTCTCCTCTCTGGCTGTTGGGCTAGTTAATTCATTAGCATTAACGAGGTGTGCCTGGCTCTGCTGCGGCAGCACCATGGTGCAGCTCAGCTGGAGGTGTCTCAGCCCCAGAGAGACACTCCACAGAGTGAATGTGCTGCCAGCACCGGGTGGTTGTAGCCCTCGGATTGCCCGGCTGCTGAGTCACAGCCAGGCTCAGTCCCAAACGGGCTGTGAAGTCCTTGTTTAGGGTTTATGGGGTCCCTGGTCCATTACAGCCCATCTGAGCAGCTCCTGCGATGGGCCAGCCTGGCAGCGAGGGCTGATCCCAGACACGCAGGCAGCACCAGGAAAGGGGCAACGCTCGCTGAAGGACTTGCAGTCCTTAACTCATCCCTCTGAAGGGCAACACCAGGTGCCTAAAATTAGACTCCCACCTCCTAATTTAGGTACTTCAAAAAATAGGCTGATTTGTGTATTCCTTTCTCCCCGCCCCGCTGGCACAGCTCAGCATCCAGAGACTTCCAGGGAGGAGCTCGGGCAGGCCTGGGGCACCCCAGCAGCACCCAGTGAAAGAAACCCAAATCTTCCTGTATCCCTGGTTTACCCCGAGCAGGAAACGAGGAGCTGCTGCTGCATGTCTGGAAGGGAGAGCCCTCCTGGTGCTGCAGGAGCCTGATGGCTGCTCCAGCAGCTGTAAATCAGCATTTTCAAAGAGCAGCCTGGTCCTAGGCCTCAGCTTACCTATGGTGGGCTGGGCTTGCACCTCAGCCTGGCGATGCCCCAGGGGGTTTCTGATACCCCACGGCCGTGTCCCTGCAGCACCTCCCTGCTAAACGTGGCCTCCCCAGCGCCCAGGAGGGACCGGAGCAGTTCCACCCCTCTCGATGCCCTGACTGGTAACCAACACAGCAGGAAAGCGCTGGACATGGCCAGCAGTGTGGAGACACAGCTGGGACTCTACCCCTGTGTACAGGGAGCCACGGGGGCAGAGCAATGCCATCCTGGTCCCTGGCAGGGCTGCTGGGTCCCACTGCTCCCTCCCCATGCCTGGCAGGGTGGGTGCCAGCCTAGCAGCTCCTCACGAGCCTGCAGCTGGAGCGATGTGCCCGTGCACGTTCCATAGTACACGTGTCCCATTAAGAAAAAGATCAGAGTTCCCAGGAGCTAAAAATAGCACCAGGCAGTGGAGTTTGTCCAGGAGACAGTAAGGGATGCGGGGGTGTGGAGCAGAAGGTGTAATTTCACTGCCAGTGACAGGGAGCAGGAGAAGGGGAATGAATCAATCCTGCTGTCGCAGGAAATCGCTGCTGAAGGAGCAGCGTGGGGCTGGGGTAACTCAGCTCCTGTCGAACCCGAGGCACTGCAGGGTGTGGGGGGAGCACAGCCGGGTCCCCGGGGTGCTCTGGGGGGGGTGCCAGGGTGCAGCAGGCAAGGACAGAAGTGCCACGATGCTCCCGACAGGCAGCCGTGTGGAGATGCTGGGGCAGCAGCACCCTGGGAGATGGGTGTGAGCTGCAGGGCCCTGACATGTTGGAGTGACAGCGCTGCTCTCCATATGGCAACCTCTGGTGCTGAATGAAAGAGTGAGTGCAAACACAGATCCTAATTACCACAGCTCCTCCACAGCCAGCTCTGCCTGCTCTCCCCAAGCTGTCAGATGCTCTCTAGCAAAATGCCTCCATCTCTTTTTCCATGGCTGAATTGAAGCTATTTATTCTCTCCTCAAGATCCAGCAGCTTCTGTTTTACCACTAGATGAACAGCTGGGTGACAGAGCAGGAGGAGTGAGGAGGGGAGAAGTCCCTGTAGCTCCTTTTAGCACAGTCAGTAGCACCGGAAAATCCAAGCCCCGTGTGAGAGAGAACAGAGGCCAATGCCTGTCCTGGGCCAAGGAAACACCTGCTCTGAAGAAAGCTTTGCTGGAGAAATGACCTTCATTCCCTGAATGTCGTCAGTGGCATGAGGAATGGGATGGGGAGAAGAATTTGCTCTTCAAGATTATTTAACCCACTGCCCTGCAGGTCTTGCATCCCAGCACGGGTTAGAGCACCTGGCAGGGCCCAGATAATCCTGTGAGGACAGACTGAGAGATGGGGGGATCCAACCTGGAGAAGGGAGGGCTCCAAGGAGACCCTGGGGCCCCTTCCAGTGCTAAAGGGACTCCAAGAGAGCTAGAGAAGGACTTTGGGCAAGGGCCTGGAGTGACTGGACAAGGGATAAAGGCCTTGAGCTGAAAGAAGGCAGGCTTAGGTTGGACATTAGGAAGAAACTCTCTACTGTGAGGGTGGTGAAGCCCTGGCACAGGTTGGAACAAGATGGTTTTTTAGGGTCCCTCCCAACCCAAACCATTTTGTGATCCTAACCCCAGGTTCCCACCACAGCCTGGAAGGGAAACCACAAAAACAAACACAAACAAACATGGTAACAGGCCCAATTAGCAAAGGCATTTGGCTTCCCAGCACCACTCCCCATCGCTGCTGGCTTTTGGAAGGGGCTGGGTGAGATGACTGGCAGCTCCAGCAGCTCTGTGCAGATGGACACATCTCTCTGTCTGGAGAGCTTTTGTCTTCCCAGCCAGCCCTGGCACTGCTCTGCTGCTTCAGCCAGAGCAGACAAGCAGTGTCCATCGCCTCTCCTGCACCCAGCCTCATCCTGCTGGGACCTCTGGGTGGGTCAGCACCCACAGCAGCTCCAGGGTAGCTGTCCCTGGGTGCTGCATCCCTGCAGAGGCTGGGCTTGGAGCCCCAGGTGTGCAGTTGTTCTGCCCCAGGGCTTTGGGGGTTCCTGGCTTTGGGGGCTCATACTCCCAGCCTGACCCTCCTGGGTGCCTGGGCATGCTTGCCCCCATGGCCTGCCCTCAGCTTTTGGGTGAAACCCAATATTTGTTCAAATCTGAGACTCCCAAAGATGATATCCAACAGTTTTCTTGAAAATCAGCAACTGAGTGGAGGACAGAAACACCTTCTCTTGCCCTCCACAGTGGGGAAAAAAATCTGTTCTGAAGTATGAGACAAATCACAGGGGAATGGCCTTCCTTGGGACCTGCCAGGGTGGACTTCCATGGTCCTCATGTGCCCTTCCAAGTCAGGATATTCTAGGGTGTCCCCTGAAATAATTGCAGGTGCCAGCCTGTCCTGGCTGCTGGTGATGAACCCTTTGGTTTCCCAGCTCTGCTCCCCCGTGCTGCTGCTCTCCTCCCAGCTGGTGATTCTGTTGATTATATAAACTGCTCACTCAACATTGATAGAGCTGTTTGCCTCCCACCCCACTGGGCTTTGCAAGCTCTTTTTTCTTTTTCTTGACTTAATGGGATGTTTATTCCACAACAGCCTTCCCTCAACACCCAGCAGGAGGAACTCTGAACCACCACCCCAACAACACACTGACTTTCACACTGAGCTGGGAGTAGACGTGAGATTCCTCCCCGCTGCAGCTCCCCACACTGTTGGGATTGAAGTTTGGTCCCCAAATCCAACTGAGATGTCTTGCCGCTCATTTCTGCCCTGGGGAAGAAGCTCCTCATACGGTTTGGAGTCTGAGGACTCTTCAGCCTTGGGCAGGTAGGGCTGGTCTGAGGTGTGTGCGAGAGTTCTGCTCAAACCAGGCAGCAGGGATCTGGCTTGGCAGCTGCCAGCCTCGCTTCATGACAGCTGCCAAGCAGGCAGCAGGTAGTCGTGATTTCTCCTACTCCCTCTGACTTGGAGTGAGGGACAGAGTGGGAGGGGTCTGCTCGGCTTTTCTTGTGCGAGAAAGCAAAGCAGGTACGCACAGATCCCGTTCTCATCTGTCCACCCCACACCCGTGCTCCCCACTTCTCCCTTCATCTGCTCCGTGCCCTGGGTGCTGCTCCTGGGCAGTGAGGCTTGTGCCAGGGCAGTGTTCTTACAGCATGGCCGGTTTGATCAGTGCCTGTGCATGTGGATTGGCTCCAGGATACCTCTGTCATCTTCCTCCACCTGAGCCTCCAGCGCTGGGGTGGCCGTGACCGCTCATTTCTTCTCTCTGAAGCCCCACGGAAGTTTGTTCCTCGCTTTCCATGAGCTCTGTGGTGTACTCTGGTTGTCTTGGTCTCACCTCTATTCTGCTGCTCTTTCTGACTATCAAAAGCCCCAGCAGACCCTCCTCTGAGGCTCTCCCAGCGCTGCAGTGAAAACAGTGAAACTCTCACCTTGTCACAGGACGGTGACAGGACTCTCCCTGGGGGAGTGCAATAAAGCAGCTGATTCCCAAGGGGCTGATCCAGCACGGAGCAGCAGCAGCGTGGAAGAGTGGCAAGAGCTGCAGTGCAGACCCAGCAGTCCTCGTGCCATCCTGCAGCACGGAGCTGGGGACATGCAGCAAAGGGCAGGGCCAGCCCACGGCCACGGGAGGGTGGTGATGGCACCGTGAGATTGGGACATGCCAGAGGACGCTCTCTGAATTTACTGTAGCAGGTAGGGAGTCTTAAAACATTCGAAGAGGGCAACATACAACCACAAAAGAACAGTTCAGGTGCCCGGGGAAGAGAAGTAAATTTGTGTTTCCCTCACAGGAAGCGCACAGGATAGGGAGCAAGTTGTTCATGTTACAGTTTCCCACTGCTTCCCAACTCTCACCCAACACCAACTGCAGAACAGTCGTCTGGCAAATAAGCTATGAAAAAATAAGGAAACTTTGCCAAAAACACAGCTGAAAGAGTAAAACTCTCGCAGATGATACTGCTGCTCAGAGACACTTGCCTCCTGCCTTTAAGCAGGCTTTTTACCAGCATCCAAACATAAAGAAAGAAAATCTGGCAGGTGTATATAAGAAGTTGGGCGCAAACAAACAAATCCTCACACTCTGCAAGGAGCAGGTTTTGTTTTGTGGGGGCTGTCTTCATGTACAGGCCTGCAGAGACAGGGGCTTTTTATTTTGTGGAATAAATTCTGATATTGAAATCTAGAAAAGCACTTTAGCTTTTCTGTATCTTCTCAATCTTCATTCTGGAAACATTCTTTTAAAGTTCATAGCTGTATCTGTAAAGGGCCAAAAAATGTAAACAGGTTTAAAATAGCTGTGAAAACAAGGCAAATAGATGTCAACAGACAACCTCAAAAGGTGCCTGCTGTACCAAACAGGGAAAACAGGAGAGGATATACATTTGGGGTGAGACAAGTTTTAAGGTGTGATATGCTAAAAGCATAAGAACATATAATAAAGACTATGCCAGATGATCAGAAGAAAGCCAGTGCTGTGCTGAATTATTGTTTCTGTGGCTGCAAAAAGCTCTGACATTAGGGCATCACATAAAACCAAAATTAATCCCTTTACATCAGGATCTGCCATGGACAATGTTGGAAAATTCACATACTCTGCCCTTTCCTATAGCGGATAAATCTAAAGAACTCTCCTAAACTGAAATGTCAGAAAATGCTTTTGGAAAATACTGATGAGATGGAGAGCAAGCGATTGCCAGGACCAGGCAGGATTTCCCTACAGGCTCTGGAGAAGGAGAAGCGTGGAGTTACTGAGCTACCAATGGGGCTGGGTGCTGCTCTGGGATGAGCACTGAGATCATGGAGATAGGATCTCCATGGATAGGATTGTGACTGCAATTCCTGTCAAAGCTTAGAGCCAGGAAACTGTATCCGAGTTCTTCTGTACAGAGCAAATGAGTTTCTTGAAGCTCTGATAAAGAGTAGAATGGGAAGATGTGGAAAGTCATATGATGGAAGTCAGTCACATTTTCAAAGCAGGAATTCGTGGCTTGCAAATCTATTATTCTTCCTCGAGTATGTTAGCCAGCTAATAGTGCACTTGAATTCCCCAATTCCATGGTAACCTACCTCCCAGCCCTTGCTTCTCAATCTATTTGTAAGAAATGCACACAAGCCTCCTTTCATGCATTGATAATGTAGTTTCCTTAAGAGGTTTTGTTGATTATTTTCCCCGCCAAGATTGGGAGGGTGGTTACCATGGAGTTACCTTTGGACGGGCAGGCAGACAATCGCGTGCCTTTGGAAAAGGGGATGAACAGTAAGGTGACAATGTTTGTACATTATACGTATAATGTCCATAGGTAATTAACAAAAACGCTAATGAAGCCCTGCAGAAGTGTCTCATGACGTTTAGCGATCCGATGACAACATGGCAAGCGGCATCCAAAGAGAAGTGCCACAGGCAGAGGGGCTCGCAGGGCAGGGCAGCGGCGGCTCCGGACTGGCGGCTGCCCGGGGAAGGAGCCCCTGCAGGGCCCGGCCAGGCTGGGGACGGCGACC